>VZRZ01003283.1:0-84377 GCA_013398175.1 Climacteris rufus
CAGGATCACAGGATCACTGAGGCCTGATTGCAAGTGATTTACAGGATCACAGGATCACTGGGGCCTGATTGTAGGTGATTTACAGGATCACTGGGGCCTGATTGTAGGTGATTTACAGGATCACAGGATCACTGGGGCCTGATTGTAGGTGATTTACAGGATCACTGAGGTCTGATTGTAGGTGATTTACAGGATCACAGGATCACTGAGGCTGCAAATCCCCTCCAACACCATCCAGTCCAAGCTGTGCCCATCCCCACCCTGTCCCCAGCCCAGAGCCCTGAGTGCCACGGCCAGGCCTTCCTTGGGCACCTCCAGGGATGGGCACTGCAAAGCTCCCTGGGCAGCCCCTGCCAAGGCCTGAGCAGCCTTTCCATGGAGAAATTCCTGCTGCTGTCCAAGCTGAGCCTCCCCTGGCCCAGCCTGAGGCTGTTTGCCCTTGTCCTGTCCCTCTTCTTTGTAAACCAGAAAAAGTAGGACAGTGGTGTAGGAAGGAGGCTGAAATGGTGGGAGCACAGGGTGTGGTGGCATCTCCCTGGAGACCCTCGCTCCCAAATGGACATGCCATGTGTTAATTACTGTAGGCAGCGTTGGTGGCACCATTTAAACCACAAGTGACAAAACAAGTGGCACGGTGTGGGTGTCACAGTGTCACCTTGGGCATTACCAGGTGTCTGTGTGGGATGATTCATGCACTCTCAGTGGCTTGGTCACATGAGGTGTTAGATCACTTGGTTTCTTACACCATCTCATGGAGTTCAACACAAAAAAAAAGACAAATTCAGTTTCTTTTTCCTCCTCCTTTTCTTTTAGGGTTGCTGTTGCCTGTGGGTCAGAATTGTCCCATCAGAAATGTTTTGTCTCCTCACAAGCCTCACTTTTGACCCCCAGCTGCTCTTCTTGGTGCTGGTGGCACCTCCATCCACATCAACATCCCTCAACACCTGCAGTGGCAGCTGCTGTGCCCAAAAATGAGGTCTTGTCTCCAAATCCAGCCCCTGACCACAGGCTTCTCATCCAAGGACCTAATTGAACTTGTTGAGTGGAAGTCACAGCAAAGAGCACAGAAACACAGGGTTTGGAATCAGGGACTGTTGTATTTCCCCTGCACATTGCAAGATGAGCAGCTTGGGTTCATCCCAGAATGCTGAGAAATGGTAACACCAGGATTTCATGCAGTTCTTGATTCGCTCCTGTGTCCTTTTCCTGACAGGACTAACTGCAGCTTGAACCAGCAGGACTTGACAGGCCCCTTGTCCCTGCCCTGAGGAGCCCATCGGAAGAGTAATTCCCTCTTCAACACACAGCAAGAAAACTGCTTCATAATCTCCTTTTCCAAAGCAAAATAGGCCAAGCATCTTGATCCTTTCCTTTTGAGCCTGGATCCCGGCAGAGATGCTGGACGTGGCAGCAGGGTCCTGTAATCCCCTGGGACGTCTGGGGGCATTCACCCTCTGCTCTGCAGGACTCAGCTCCATGCACAGCATCAGAATCCTGCCCAGAGAACCTGGGTGTGAAGGGCAGGATCTGAAGAGGGTCCAGGAGCTGAGCTGCTCCAGCCTGAGCAAAGCAACCGAGCAGGGTCTTTTTCCCTGGTGGAAAAACCACTGGAGAGAGATCGCTGCCATGGAAAAGCGGAGTCTTTGCCAAACACGGAAATGTTTCCTGATCTGTTTACTAATATTTGGTGCTCCTTTCTGGATGGTGTTCAAACTGAAATCCAACCACACGCGTCAGCAACTTCCTGCCCTCCTCCCCACCCTCCGCTGCTGCACCCGGGGGAAAAGCGGGGATGGGAAGAGCTGGTGAGAGGCAAAGAGGGAATTGGGTTGTTGTTTCATCTCTCAGGAGGCGTCCTAGGGATGCTGGCGCCAGATTCTGCTCGGAGGGGCACGGGGAGAGTCCAGAGGCGTTTGTTGCACGCCACGGTCCCCGGGCGAGCGGCGGCCGGGTCGTGGCAGGAGGGCACGGACGGGCTTTGCCTGCCCGGCCCCTCGGGCAACCCAAGCCCGTGCCAGGCTGGCTCCTAATGGGAAATAAATAGGATCTTACAATTGTGTCTTTATGATGGGGCTGTTTACAGCTGTCCCAGGCTGTGGGGGAGGGATGGCAGGCACGTCCAGTTCGCAGCCACCGAAAGGTCAGCACGGCACACGGGGCTGCCGGAACCCTCCGACTGCTGCAGGCCCTGGGCTGCCTGCTGGGCCAGCCATCCCCAGCCCAGATTCAACAGCAGCCAGCGTGCCTGTTCTGTGCTGAGAGCAGTGGTGGTACTCAAAACAGGGCTTTTGGCCTTTTATTTTCATTGCAGGTTCTTTGGCGTTTGAGGTTTCAGTGTTGTCCTGTATGGTTATAAAGCAATGGGATCCCTAAAAATTACAGAGTCTGGAATGGTTTGGGTGGGAAGGGACCTCAAGACCATCTCGTTCCACCCCTTGCCATGGGCAGGGACACCTTCCACTGTCCCAGGCTGCTCCAAGCCCCATCCAGCCTGGCTTGGGACACTTCCAGGGATCCAGGGGCAGCCAGAGCTGTGCCCACCTGAACCCAGGGCTGGTGCTTGGGGCTGAGACTGGACACCCACACAGGTCCTCTCCAGCAGGAAAGAAAAGATGGCTGTCAGATAATCTCCCTGAGTTTGCACACAGACTCTTTCCAAAAATAAAGCAATTTGAAAAAAATATCTGTGTTTGTCTTGCCCTGTGAGCAAGATGGGGATGTCCATACGGAGCCAAATAGGACACCAAGCTCCAGTTACATAAAAGTTCTGACTTTCTGAACACACACTTGGCCCAAATTAGGCAGAAAATACAAAACTGCTGGTTTTCTTTGCTTTGTGCAAGTCCTTAAAAGTTTCCTTTCCAAAGCCCCGAGGCACAGAGGGGAATGCACACCACAGGGTCCTTCGAGGCCGAGGCCTGAAATGGTGGGGACCTTGGCTGGAGTGGTCAAGACCTCATTTCCCAGCCACTGTCCTTGCTCATTCCCTGGCCTCTCTGATCACTGATTCCTTTGTTTTTGCTCCAAAATGAGGAGTGGGATCCCTTTCACACATTGGGATCCCAGAGATTACCAGAGGGAATCTGAGGGTGTCTGGTGGAAACCCACCTGCCAGCTTGTCCAGGAAGGCACCCATTGCTCCAGAACAAGACCTTCTCCTCTCTGAAAATTGTTTTCAAGTTCATCACATTGCAATTTTTTTTTCCCAGCTTTCAACAGAAAATTTCTGATCAGTCCTAAATCACAGCCTGAAACCAAACTGCACTAACAGTCTCTCTGGCTGATCCAAAGGGAGGAAATCAGGCCAGGGCATCCTGTCCCTTCCCTGTGACTTTTCCCCATGCTGTGAGCTGCCTCTGGAGTCACAGCTGAGTCATTTTGCTGCATCATTTTTTGAGATGTCTTTATATTATCTCTATTTTAGTTTTGCAAACTTATGTACAAGTGCATCTTAGGCAAGGTTTTGAAATGTAGAAGACATGTAAGTCTGTCAAAAATCCAGAACTTGGGGGTTTCTGTTTTAAGATTTCCTTGAAATACTTGATTAGGTCTGGAGTTAACCTTAGAGAGTCATAGAGTGCCAGACTGGTTTGGGTTGGAAGGTACCTTAAAGCCCATCCAGTGCCACCCCTGCCATGGGCAGGGACACCTCCCACTGTCCCAGGCTGCTCCCAGCCCCCTCCAGCCTGGCCTTGGGCACTGCCAGGGATCCAGGGGCAGCCACAGCTTCTCTGGGCACCCTGTGCCAGGGCCTGCCCACCCTCCCAGGGAACAATTCCTGCCCAGTATCCCACATAACCCTGCTTTCTTCCAGTTTGAAACCATTCCCTGTGTCCTGTCACTCAGTTCCTGATGCAGAGTCCCTCTCTGGTTCCCTGTAGCCCCCTCAGCCCCTGGAAGGTGCTGTGAGGTCTCCACACACCCTTCTCTTCTCCAGGCTGAATATTCCCAGCTCATCCATCCTGGCTCCATACGGGAGGTGCTTCCGTCCCTCAGCAATTCCATGACCTTCCTAAGTCTGAGGCACCAGAGCTGTGCATGGGATTTTGCCTGCCCATTCATGCCCCTCAAGGGAGCTGCTGGCTCCAGGGCTCATCTGAAACCCCCCCTGAGCACTGGCCAGGAGGGCAGACACCCTTCCCAAGCCCACTTCAGCTCAAGTCTGCACCACTGGGCAGATCCATCCAACCCAAGATGAGCAAGGAGCAGCATTTTGCAAGGGAGACTCCTTGCTCCAACAGCATCACTACTCCCAGTGCAGCTCCCAGTTTCAATGGCTTCAGGTCTCTGCTTTAACAACTTCCAGCTCACTGTGTTCATCTCATGCTCTTGTTTATTTGAGGCTGAAATCAGCATTGAGTCTCCACAGAAATTGTTTGCTTTACTGTTGTCAATAGAAACTAAAGGTCAAACAATCAGAGCTGGGCCTGTGGTTATAACTCAGTATCTGTTTATATTTTTGCTGATGAATATTAATAAAAATATTTGTTTGTCCAAGGAGGCTTCACGGAGAAAACAAAGGTGGCCATGTAGTTGAAAAGTGGAGGAAAATAAGCCAAACAGCAGAAAACACAGGGGTGAGGGAGGCTTCACAATTGCAGTCATCTCATAAATCCATCTGCACTGTAAGGTGCCACTGTAGATCTTCTCCTACAGCTCCAACCCAGCCAGGCTGAGGCACCTATTGCAACAAGATCCCCACAACAGTATTTGATCCCTCCAGCTTGGTGGGCAGCTCTTTACACCTTCAGAAACACATCTGTGCAGGGTGCATTGTAGCTTTTTAGTGCCAGAAGGCAAAGGAATACACTTGGGGGCTTTGAAAATTGCTGTATCTGGCACAATAAACAATTGTGTCTGGCTTCCAAACTTTCCCTGTGCAACAGTTTTGGATACAGGGCTTGAGCAGGGCTTTGGGGTTTTTAACTTGGTTCTTGTGTGTCAGATTCCAGTTTTCTTGGGGAAGAATTTGAGGGAGGGGAGGAAAAAGCAGCTGTGGAGTCAAAAGAGGATTGCACTTGTTAGATGTTTGAGCCCTCTCACTCCACCTTGTCCCATCTCTGCCAGACCGTGCCCATGCCCCCAAGCACTCTGCACCAAAGCCTCTTCCTTCCTTGCCTGGGCTGGATTAGAAAAGACAGGCTCTGGCATTTTGGAGAAGCCTTTGTGATGCCTGATGGTTAAGAGCATTGTATCATCAATAATTAAAGCCCACTTGACTCTTCACGGTGAGGAACCGAGATTGTTTTGTTGCGTCTCAATCGATATCAGCTTGAAACCAGGACTCACGCTAAACTGGAATAAAGCCTGCCTCAAACTGGGGTGGGAAAGAGCATTGAGGACTCATTTTGAAGTCGTCTGCTCAGCACCTCTTTGGGTTCAAAGGGGGCAAAGCTACGAGATGCTTCAGTAGCATCACACGACTCGTTAGCACGGGGCCGTGAGTAATTCCGAAACCATCACCTCTGAAGTGCAGCCAGATGACACAAAGTGAATCACCCAGAAGCTTGAGACCCTTTTCTGCTGGCAAAAGAAGCCCTGAACACATTGCAAGTGGCACAGGTTTCTCTGCTTACTCAGCGTTCTGGTTTGCTGGGCTTTTATCCTGCCAATATTGCTCAGCGATGGGATCCTGAGATAGCCTGGAGCTCTTTGACTCAGAAACCTGAGAACACGAGTGTTCTGAAGCAGCATGGTTTGGGGCTTTGAATTTTTCCATCCTTCATTCTCTGAACTCTGGGCTTCACCATTAGATGCTCAGCTTGAATGAGAAAGTCAAGCAGAAATCACTTGCTCATTACATCCGTCTTCACAGGGGAACGTCTCTTTGATTTCCTGTGTCAGGAGAGCATGAAAATGTCTGTACTGCAGCAAATCCCCTGAGCCCATCCTGAGCTCTGCCCAAAAACCTGGGGAAAGGTGTAAGAACAAGAAAAGCATTCTGGAGTGCTGATCATCAGCCAGATCCCATCCCCTTATTCATGGCATTTGGGTTCTTTTCCCTTTGTGAACCACTTTGCACACAATTAACGAACTGATTCCTTCACTGTTGTCCCTCAGCTTTACCACCCTGTGTAAGGGAGCATCCCTCTTTTTCAGGTGCTGAAAAAGCCTGGACTTCACTCGTGTGGGGGTTCCCATGCTGCAGGTTGTGAACCTGAGGCTCTTGCTGTGCCCCTCTCAGCAGAGTCCAGACACCAAATCTCTCTAGAATCACCCACATCCCCACGGAGCTTCATCTCCACTGACACCGGGGGTTCCTGGTGTCCCCTGGGCATGGCAGGGACACCCCTGGGAATGGGGATGGAAAGGGGGATGGTGGCACCTCCAGCTGTGTTTTGAACATTGCTTAAATCCTGAGGAATGAGCCTGGAGCTCCAAAACTCTGCCACGAAGAGAAAGTCACTTGGTTTGCCTTTTCACACAGGCAGCAAGCCAGGGGTTTGCCCTGGTTAATGAGCTAAAATGCAAATAAGGCAAATATCCTCATTTGTGTAGGATTCCTTCTATTTCACATCGGGGACTGTTCTCTCTGTCCCTCAGAGGGCTATAAACCTGTTAAGACTAAAATAACTGAGGGAACATCAATCCAAAGGGATGAAGCCAGTATTTTACAGCCAGTGGATGTGTCCTCGTATCCAAAACCGGGCAGTGAGACACTTGTGGCAGCACCCATGGGTTTAACCACCCTGTTCCTGTGCTTTTCTAGGAGCATGCCTGGGAAGATGTTGGAGTTTAGCAAAAGGAAGCTGAAATCCCAGTTCTTTTTCCTCTGTGCTCCAGGAGAGGTGTTTTTGCAGAGAGACTTTTGGAAAACCCCAGAAAATAGAAAGTTTTCCCACATACAAATACATAGGATATCTCCTTACACAGAATATCTGCTCAGCTTGAGCTCTGCTCAGAATTTTGAGGTCCCAGGAAGGCATGACATCTCCTCAGAAATTCTCCTGCCTCCTCTGGCAGCCCTCTTCCCTTCGGTGGGGTTCCCCCCCGTTTGTACCATCCTCTTTCCCCAGCCACAAAGTCCTTTCTCCATCCCCTCCTGCCATGCCCAGGGGCTGGACAGCTGGAAAAGGAAGGATTTGGCCTGGCTGTCCCTACTTCCAAGGGCTGTTACAGGGATTTCTTAATTAACCTTACACCCCACTCAAAGAAGGTAAAACAATGTGAGAGCACTGAGGCTGTTCCCCGTGGAGGGACAGCTGGTTTGTGTAAAATATTGTTTCTTTTTCATGTAAGGACATATGGGCTGTGTTAACAGTTTGGCACGTGCCAAGGAGTGCAGGGAGGTTTCAGGGAGCTTTCCTCTGGGCCTGCTGGCTTGGATGGGGATTATCCACAGGTTCAATGGGGAAAGTTGGACACCTTGGGCCAGTGCACTCCGTGGATGTGAACTTTGCACTGGGGACCACTGGGAATTAAGCCCTTGGGATGAGGTGGGAGACCAGCCCAAGGAAGGAGGGAGGGATGCATCTGGAAATGAGCAACTCTCTCTCTCTTATGCCATCCTGGGCTGGTTTCTACCTGGGCATCCATGAATAGAAGTTAGAGCAAAATTCCTCACTAAAATACACCTTTATTGAACAGCAGGAAGGCAGTTTCTAGCCCCAAACCTGTGTGTTCCTGTATTTGTCTGTTGGGGAACGTTTCTAGACCTGCAAAGGGGAAATTATCACAGAGTCACAGAATGGTTTGGATTGGAAAGGCCCTTAAAGCCCATCCAGTGCCACCCCTGCCATGGGCAGGGACACCTCCCACTGTCCCAGGCTGCTCCCGGCCCCATCCAGCCTGGCCAAGGCTTTCTCCTGGCAGGTCGATGCTCCTTCCACTGCAGCCCAAAAGAAGGGGCTCATCCAAAAATTGATAATTTTACTTCCCCTGTGCCATTATTCTCAGGTTTCATCAGCTGAGGGTTCCTTGCCACGCCCTGGGCTTTGCAGGTTGTGGTTTGTGCTGTTGCTGTGCTAACGGGGCTGTGAGGAGCAGAACCTCCCCACAGCTGCCTCCTTCTCTCTGTGAGCACTCTTTAATCAGACTGATCATCAAAATCCAGGTCATGACGCAGGTATGTTTGAGAAACCCTTTTATGTGATCAGGGGTGGGGGAAAGCAAAAAATCAGGGCTTGCTAGATCAGCAAGCTCTGACCTTGCCTCCAAGGTGAGCGGGCCACAGAGAGGAATTAGGTCTTTAGCACAACGTTGAGCAGAAAACTGCTCCATTTAGGCAAGAAAAATGACTGTGTAAAGCTGAAACAGTGAGCAATGGAAAGCAAACTTCAGCTTCTGGACTTCCTATGCTTCATGAAATACTCAATGCTTCACCAGCCCAGACAAGCAGTGTGAAAACAAAAAAATAAATTAATGGATGCTGTGAGAGATGGCAAAGGTTGGCAACTCTCAGATCCCAAGATTAAGACAACCTTGGTTTGTGCCATGAATCTCCTTCCCTGGGTGGAACTGGGCCTTCCCTTTGGAAAACAAAAGTTTTAGCAGGTGGCAGTGGCATCTCCAGCTGTAGTTTATGTCCAGTTTTGCAGTCAAATTTATCTGTGCACAGACCTCTGGGATCTTCTTCCAGCCTGAGCTGAGAGTTAACCCACTGACAATGTTCCTCCTTTCATGCCTGTGTTTTTGCTTCTCTCCTGTCCCCAGAATGACAGGTTTTGCTGTGATTTTGAGGGCAGGTGAAATGTGTCCAGGTGCCTGAAGAATGAGCTCCACTCACACTGGTGACACATTCCCAGCTGTTGGTCTGGGTTTCTTCTATCAAACAGTTACTTTTAATTAAAAAATAAACCTTTTTTTTAAAATCACAGAATCTGTGAATGCCTCATATGGTCAAGAAATGGAGATTCTTTCTGACCATAAACACTGTGTATGATTTTTGCTTATTGTAACACTGACCAGATGCTGGCACTCTGTGTGCCCATGGAAATTAGGCACTCTCCTCTTTCCAGCCTCTCCAAGAGCCTCAGCACTCTGATTCACAATGAAGGGAGAAAAAAAGAAAAAAAATGGAAAGAACACAAAGCAACTGCTCATAGGATTTTATGTCTCCTGGATTTAGTGAAAGGGAAACAGAGCTTTGATACTGAAGGCAATAGAGGTCTAATAGTGATGCTGAGGTGTTATTTCTCCTTGAACTGCACTGGGATTTTTCTGCTCTTCCTCCTTTCAGCAAGCTGTAGGCCATAGGGTTGGTCCAAGCAACTGTTGTCCCATGTGGGAGGAGCCCTGGAAGCCAAACAAGTGAAGGTAGAAATAAAGGCCAAAGATAAAGGCTTCTTTCTTTCTTTTCTCTGGATTTCAGCTCTCAAAAATTTGGCAGAGCTAAAAGCACAAGGGGCAGGTTGGTTTCAGCAAGGTTGTGTCCACAAATAGCCCAAACCCCAACACTGGAGTACAGAGGATCAGTAAAAGATCTTGTACCAACCCCCAGCCGTGGGCAGGGACACCTCCCACTGTCCCAGGCTGCTCCCAGCCCCATCCAGCCTGGGCTTGGGCACTGCCAGGGATCCAGGGGCAGCCTGGGCACCCTGTGCCAGGGCCTCCCCACCCTCCCAGGGAAGGATTTTTTCCTAATTTCCACTCTAAACCTCCTTTCTTTCATTGTGAACCATTCCCTCTTGTGCTGTCACTACACAATGTTGTAAACAGTCTCTCTCCAATTGTGTGGTCTCCACTCCAGACACCCCAAACCATGAGCTGCTGATGCTTCATTAAAGGTGTAACTTTGGTTGGCACAAATCCCTGGTGCAGGCAGGCTACTCTTCCATCAGCTCCAGCAAACTTCCCAAGCATCAGCACTCTGCTGGAAGGGAATTTTGCACCACAGAGTCCAAATCTAGAAAGTAAATGAAGTTTGGAGCTCAGGTCCTTCCGTGAATTAGAGCTGATATCAGTATATTAGTGGTGTTCCATGCAGATTTTTTCCTCCATGAATGCATTCCAGCAGATCTGTGCTCTGTGGTTTCATCCTCCCTCTTTCTGAGCTCACAGGAACCTTTGGCATCTTCTGGCTCTGCAGATTTTCTCAGGCAGCACCTCTCTGGGTGATGCCCAAGACAGGGCCCAGTACCCAGACATGATTTCCCTGGCACAGAACAGAAGGAATAACAAAATCCTTTGACCTGCTGGGAGGGGATTTCCCTTGGGACACACCTTGGGCCATACTCAAGGCAGCATCTGCTGCAACCTCCCTGCTCATGCAGTTGGTTCCCAGCCTGGATCCCTGAGGTGAGGCTTTCCCACTCCCAGCCCCACACTTTGCACATCTCTGTGCCAAGCTTCAGGAAGTTTCTGTTGGCAGCATCCCCCAGTTCCCCAGGGTCCCCCCGGAGCGAGGAGCTGCCCCTCAGCCACCCCTCCTTGGTTCTGCAGTGCTCAGGGTGGGCTCTGTCCCAGGGCAGGCGTGGCAGGAAGGGGGGAAAGGCACAGGGAATATTCAACAGCAACTTTGGACAGCAGGAAAGGTGAACACAATGTTTTGCAACGTGGCTGCAGGGGGATAAGGAGCGTGAGGCAATGAGGGGTGCACCCTGCAGCACCACGAAGGTTTGTAATGAGGGTGGGGGTCCTGCTGGGCACCCCATCAGCAGCACCACCCCAAAAAGCTCCCAGCTCTGGCCCAGCAGGCAGCACAGGCACCACTACACTCCCCCTGCTAGCCCAAAAACTGACACTAGTCAGGAGTAAGGGAATAAAGGTGGGTATTTATTGGAAAGGCCTTCAAAGGTACGTTTAGGGCAGACAGAGCCCCCCAGGGGCATTACCCAAAATGGACAGCGAGTCACGAGTTCTCCACACCTTTATAGGTTTGGTCCATTTACATATCAGCATAAATTCACAAATTAAAACTTTGTAATTTTCCCCTGGCTCCCTTAGCTCGCTCCCCCACCCTTTAGAAGCTGGGCCTGGGCAGTCTTGTATCCTTGAAGGGTGAGCCCAGAGAGGCCCTGCTCTGTCTATAGAGAACAGCAGACAACAGGCTATGAAGCATACACTCCAGGCAATACAGAATTTGAAAAATATAAGTGTTAAAACCTAAGGCAACAGCCCAGCCTGTGCACCTCCCTCCTGAGGGGGGCTCCCAGGAGAGACCCTGTCACGTCAGCCTCGGGATGCCCAGAGTTCAGGTGGCACACAGGGATCCAGGGGGGTGGTGCCAGCCCTGCAGCGGGCACAGGGCTGTCAGCAGCACCAGCAGACACAAAGTGTGCTCCAGAAAAGCTGCTGGGCACCAGCCAGGCAGGATTGAGTCCAAGCCCCTTGTGCACTGCCCGTAGCCCCTCGACGCACGAGGGGGAAAGGATGGGAAAGGTGGCTCGCTCTCCCTGAGCCAAAAATGGAAAGGATTAGCACATTTCTCACCCCCCAAAGGGAACACGAGGCTGTTTTACCTTTGGAAAATGGGTTGTAGTCACTGCCTGCTCCCCAGGGGATTACACAGCATGCCTTGCCCGGTTTCAAGAAGTCCACACAAGTGGTTTTTGGTAGGGATTCCCATCCAAGCACTCTATGAATAATTTCCCAAACACACTGAGCTGGCACAGCAACTTTCAGGAGGTAACATTTTGTCAGGAAACACAATGCTTGGGAAGCTTATAACTTGTCCTGGGCTCTCCACAGCTCCCAAAAGAGGGGCTGCTCACAGCACCAGAGATCATAGCCCAGACCCTGGAGAAGCAGCTGGCACAGGGCACCGCACCAGCAACTCCTGCTCCCAGGGGCATTTCCAGGGCTCATTTCCTTGTTCCTTCTTCACCCACACCTTCTGTGCCTCTCCAGGCTGACAGCTCCCAAGGTGAGGGTGAGGTGGGGAGCCTGATCGAAGTCCAGTGGCAAAATGACCTTTGCAGCCACAAGGGAGGTTGCAAGTCCAGCAGCAAACCCAGGAACGGGACAGGCAGTGAATATTTTTCCCTTCCCGTGCCTTGCTTTCTGCCTACAGCTTTTGTTGGGGTTTTTGGTTCTTTTAGGTATCAGCTGTTTCAAAGCCCAGCACTGAAGCACTTCCCCCCTGTTTAAAAGCCACCCCTGAGTGCAGAAAGCTGAAATTTGGCAGGGATACTGAGAGAAGCCCCTTGGAGCAGCGTCCTGTGAAAGAGTTCGTCCCTCAAAGTTCCTTATCAAGGTTTCACAGCGCATTTTGCACCTATTTTGCTTTAACAGGCCCATAAATGAACTGCCCAGGGAGATTTCTCAGCACACATTGGGCCAAACGTGCTGAGACCTGAGGTTTGTGGGTGTGGGTGTGGGCATCCTCCCCACAGGGAAATCCAGGTTTGCCGAGTCTCCCTGGAAAGCACTGTGGCCACACAAGAACCTGCTCCAAGGAGGTCTGCACTGACATTTTGCATCTCGTGCCCACAGCCACGCCAGCAGGAGCAGGGACAAGCTCCTCAATTCCCACGAAATTGGGAAAATCCTCAAAAAAGAAGCTCTGCCTAACAGTCCTTGGAGATCCCAATGGCTCAGCCACAAAGGAGAGAAGGTTTGGGGTCTTTTGTGCCTTGGGCTGGCGTTGGTTTGATGCTGGGTTTTAGACCTGCCTGTAGACCTTGTGTAATCAAAAATAGAACTGTAAATTCATCAGCTGCTTTGTTCTGTGCAAGTAACTCTCTATTCACAGCTCACCCTCATCCTGCAGAGCAACTCACATGCTCTGGTTTGTTACGCCAGCGTTGTCTAATTCCAGAGATCACAAAAATAATATTCCAAGTTTAATCCCAAAGAAAGGATTACCAGGGATCAAATCCATTATTTCACAATAAATCCCTTTTATGTCATTTTTTTTCCCCATCAGCGATCAAAGCAAGTGGATTTCAGCTCTAAAATGCTTCTGCTATACAGCAGAAGAGATCCTTGCTCAAGGCACAAGGCTTAACATTTTCTTTCCTTTTTTTTTTTTTTTTTTTTGCACAGTATCAAAGGAGATTTATTTTTTCCCCCTTGCCAAAAATAAAGTCTGGTCTAGATTCTCAGCTGCAGCTGAGAGCACTGGGAAAGAAAGTAGCTACAGCTCATTTTTTTGCAGCTTCCTAATCTTGTAGGACAGTTTATAATCTTCTCAAATTGTCAGCAGCCCATCAGTGCTGTTTCTTCTTTGAGAGCCCAAACTGAAGAGCGAAGCTCTGGCTGCAGCGAGGGGAGATTTGGAGACCACCAAAGGGGTTCTTTTTCTTCCTCTAAATACAGGGGCAGGCTTAGCTCACCAATTCCAGTGTTTTTGTCCTTGGTTTTGCCCCAGTTTGCTGTATGGAGCTGAGCAGATGATACAGGAGCCTTCAGCATCCCACTGCCCAGGGATGGGGCACTGCAGCTCTAATCCCACACAATTTGTGCCTGTTTTCCATCCAGCACAGACAGAGCCACCAGCCACAGCATTCCAGACCTGCTGGCCTTGCTGATGTGGGCAGAGGCAGCCACCTGCTTCCCCTGCATCACATCCTATGGAAGACAAATGCAAACAAAACCAGTGTCAGCCTCCACCACGTGCTGCATATAAATAGCACAGACTGGGCTGGGAAAAACAGATTGTGCCTCATCATCACTGGGAAGTCAGGCTCTTCATGGCTCCTCTGCTAACTGGACCATCTTTTGGGTCCTAATCTCAATCTGTTTGAGTTAGCTCTGCTAAAACCAACAGAATGATACAGGTCAGATCAATAATTATGGAAAATTCAATTATGATGGTGCCATATGTGGCACTATAAAAAGGACTGAGTTGTACATATGGCTGGAGAAAAAAGACAGCACAAATGCCCCCACACTGTGATGCCCTTTAGTCTTTCAACACTTTCTACAGGGGCCACCATGAGAGGAGGAGAAGTGCCATCACTTGTCCTTTTAAAAACTCACCAGCCTTCAAATGTCCCTCTGCACCACCCTCCAGAAAACCAGGAATCATCTCCTCATTGAGGTTGCGTGGAACACTGAGAGCCCTTGAGGAGGTGGAGCTGGTCGTGCTTGTGGCATGAAAATTTCCACCAAAAATTACAGAGTCCTTAAGGTTGGAAAAGAACTTTGAGATCACCAAGACCAACCGTCAGCCCAGAACCACCAGCATTATAAAAAAACAGACCTTCCCAAAATTTTCTAACAAAAAAAAAATAAATCTGCCTTGTTTCCTTAGGGGTGCATCACCAAATCCAGAGTTGGGACTTGAATACCTGAGCACACAGCCTTGGAAGGGGAGTGCTGCCTGTGCTGGACATTCATCCCTTTTCCCAGGAACGTGGACAAATTTCTGCTCATCTGAGAATCAGCATTGACCAAAAGCCTGCTGATTAATGAATGCATAAGCCCTGCAAAGTCCAGCTGAATGGAAAACTTCCCACTCCATGCTTTGGAGTCACAGGAACCAGGCTTCTCCAGACAAAAAAATGGGAAGAGGAGCCTTGGTGAGGAGGAGGTGGGGTCAAGCTTGTGCCATCAGCCTCCTGGCTCCCCTTGTGCCTTCATCTCTTAGAGCAGGAATAAATAAAGTGGGATAAATGTGATGATCCAGTGTGTAGCAGGAAGAAGTATTAGAATTGCACTAGCACGTGTATGTAATTTCCAAATATACACACATATTTGAGGTGCAAGCTTAAAATTTCTTTTTGCAGAGAGGGGTGCACGATCAAAAAAGTTTGGAGACCGCTGACCCAGAGGAATCACCACTCCCAGCTGGAATTCCAGCCCAAAACCTCAGGAAAATGAGCTGCCACAGCAGAGCAGAGCCCCTCGGCCCCCCTGCAAGGCTGGGGGAAGGTTTTGGTGCTAACCACAGGCTGCTTCCAGGGAGAAATACTGTGTCCCAGAATTCCCTTTCAGCCTGGAATGGAATAGCTACCAGGACTGGAACACGCAGCAAAAGCCTCTGAGAAGTTGCCATCAACTCATCACAAAAAAATAAGGATAAAAAAAGCCCTCGGTGGATTGACCAGCGTTCAAAAATACACCCAAAGGATGCTCTTCCACGTCAGCCTGCTCTGGCACGCTCCTTCTGCACAGGCTTCCAGATGGTCCATCTTTTTAGCCCTTCCTTTATTTTAAGCGGACAGCCTGAGGCACAGCAGGACCGTATCATTGCTTTATTTTAGAGCAGGGGAAAATGAAAGCTCTCCTAGGAAAAAGAAATAATTTCTTTCTAAAAATAATTAAAAGAAAAATAATTCTCAGATTTCCTTTTGTTCTTCCTATTCTTTCCCCACACAAACCAAGAGTTTTTAGAGAGCCCAGCTCAGCAGAGATTTAAAGGAGCCTCTTGATGGTTGATAGCCCCTGTATTGCAGTCACTGATTCACAGATTATTTTATTTTGCAAGTCTAAATCATGCACTCCATGCTGGACAATTTTAAGTGCAACAAAACAGAGCCTATGTATTATAAAATCAATTTCTTAGACAGTTTTCAAGGTTTTCTAAAAAAAAAACCTGTTAAAATTATTTCACACCCTCTTTCAGTAAAAAAAAAAAAGAAATTAATTTCTTGGGGTCTGCTGTGGAACCAGTAGATTCAGGAGTCAAACCTTAAATCTTGATAATTACGTAGTGTTTAAGTGTGGTATTACAGCAGGTCATAACACCCAGGGGAAAACCCAGCCTTGCCTCTCCAGGGGGTTCAGGGCTGTGAATTGAACAAGTTGCTTTTCCTGCCACCAAGTCCTGAAGGAGAAGGGGAAAATCACCAAGAAAGGCAAGCACGTGCAGCAGGAATCCAGCTGCTTTTTACCATTTCCCTCTTTTGTCTTTCAAAGAGCTGCTTGGTGGGAAATGAGCAGAGGGGAGGGAAGGATGCTCCGAGGATGCCACCAGGCCCTGGCTGTGAGCATGGTGTGGCTCTCTCGTGTGCTAAGGCTTCCTCCAAAAATGTACAGCTTCAGCACACACCCCACATTCCCAAAATTAAAGATGCTGTTGGTTTAGGACCCTGCATTCAGGCCTGTTCCCATCTGCTCCCACCTTGTGCCTGGCCCTCTGTTGAGAGCTCATCCTTGGAAGAGGCCAAGGGGAGCAATGGGAGTCAATCAGAAACACAAAGCCTCTCAGCCTCCAAAAAACCCCTTGGATGGGAGTCAAGCAATACAAGTTTTGAGAATTATTTTAGACTAAATTCTTCCTCGGGACATGATCTCCAAGGGTGAAAGCTCGGCCCCACCGAGGCCAAGAGCAAAACTCCTGCAGACCTCAGCAGGACCTGGCTCCCACCCAAAGCAAACTTTTCAAGTCTCAGTCAAGCTCTTCAGCTGCAGACGTTCATTTCTATTATTCCTGCAGCCTTTTTGTCTCACCAAAGGGATCCATCCGCAGTGGCCATCCAAAAGCCGTTGACAAGACAGAAGAAATTTAATTTGCAGCTGAAAAAGAAGTCTGCAAATTTCTTTTTTTCTCTTTCTTTTTCCAATTAAAACCAGTGTGTCTGAGACAGGGTCTCCAAGCATAGTGGTGTCAGCCTGGCTGGTGGAGGAGCCTGACATCCCTCAGGCCCTTTGGGAACTGGGATTATGCCCCATTCTATTCCCACACAGCACCTCGTCCTACAGGACCCTGCATCTGCCACGGGAGCCTTCCAGGGACCACGGTAAAAGCAATTATAAGCACAAGCATTTTGATTTCAGCCTCGTTGCCTCTCTCTCTGCCAGCATTGTTTGTCATTCCCAGCAGAGCCAAGGCATTGTTTCCTCATGGGGAAGAGCACTGTGACAACGATGTTGAAGTTGGAGCCTCCATTTTACAACAAGTTTTGTAACTTCTGATGATTTGTTTTAAAGCTCCTGGAAATCATTGGCTGCACCAGTCTCTACTCTTGCTGTCAGAAGGAAACATCCACGTGGCCACAGGGCTCAAAAACACGGCTCTGAGCATGCCAAAAAGCTGGAAAACAGAGAACAGCCCATGCCGGACTAGTTTTGTTCTTTGAGATCAGCCTGGTGACCAGCCAGGTCATGAAGATACATCTCATACCAGCTCTGTGGCTCATGACCACATAGCAGAAGTGATCACAGCCTCTGTGCAAGGACAGGCTCTTCCTTCACCCAAGAAATCAACGCCAATAACCACAACCAACCCCTATTCCCTTTGCTCCTCACATTAAAATGCCAAGAAATTTAATCACAAGAGGAATTCCCCGGCCCCCAATGCCACAGGTTCAGACCCCAACTCTCTTACCAGCACCCCGAAATTTTTTCCATATGCTGGCAACCATGGAATCCTTCTCAGCATCCAGGAACACAACAGGCTTTGGAGGAAAGAAAATAAACCGGATCTTTCTTCCACCTTCATCTCCTCTCCTCATGATCTGACATTTTTTGTGCAACTGGAGCGAGGCCGCGCCCTTCTCGTTCCTATATATGCCAAGTTGGTGACTTGCCACGTTATTAGAGCCCACAAACCTCTGGCTTCATCCAAGGAAGGAAGTCAGGCTCCAGCAGAGGCAACTGCATGGAGCTTGCTCAAACATGCAGATTTCCAGCTCTGCTCTCCCACAGCCCACAGGACATTGCAACACCACCTCGACAGAGTCACATTCCAGAGTGGTTGCTGACGTCCAGGTTAGATCCAAGGCACTATAGGAAGATGGGAATTTTACACCCTGGGAAATGCAGGGCTTCAGGAACCTCTGGAATCTCCAAAGCTTTTCCCTCGGGACATGGGGGAATCTTGAGCTTTCGTGCTGTTTTCTTCACTCACATTTTTCAAGGAAAGGCTGGGAGAATTGGGGTTGTTCAGCCTGGAGAAGAAAAGCTTCAGGGTGACCTAATTGTGACCTTCCAGTGCCTGAAGGAGCTACAGGAAAGATGGAGAGAGACTATTTACAAGGGCCTGGAGTGGAGGACAAGGGGGAATGCCTTCCCAGTGCCAGAGGGCAGGGTCAGATGGGATATTGGGCAGGAATTGTTCCCTGGGAGGGTGGGCAGGCCCTGGCACAGGGTGCCCAGAGAAGCTGTGGCTGCCCCTGGATCCCTGGCAGTGCCCAAGGCCGGGTTGGAGCAGCCTGGGACAGTGGGAGGTGTCCCTGCCCATGGCAGGGGTGGCACTGGATGGGCTTTAAGGTCCCTTCCAACCCAGACCCTTCTGTGATTCAATGATTCTGAAAACTACAGGAACCACAGCTCTCCCAAAACTCTTCTGGCCCTCCACAAGAGATATGAGCAGCAGACAACAGGGCCAGCTTGAAAGCAGAGCTCCCGTAGCCATAAATAAGTTCCTGTAGGATGGTCTGGGTGCAGAAGCTTAATTGTAGTTTTGGAGGAGTTTCCACAGCAGTTTGGAACATTAAATAAAGCCTTTGGTTGCGTTCAAACACACATCAGGAAACATTCAGTTTGCTGGATGTGTTGGTCACCTTGGCTTTCACAAGTTCAGAATGTCCTGAGCTGGAAGGGACCCGCCAGGATCATCCAGTCCAACTCCTGGCCCTGCACAGACACCCCAACAATCCCCCCCTGTGCACCCCTAGGAGCACTGTCCAAACCCCCCTGGAGCTCTGGCAGCCTCGGGGCTGGGACCATTCCCTGGGGAGCCTGGGCCGTGCCCAGCACCCTCTGAAAAAAGAACCTTTCCCTGAGATCCAACCCAACTCTCTCCTGGCACAGCTCCTGCCATTCTTGGGTCCTGTCCCTGAATGCTGAGAACTGATGAACTTCTGGGAATGATCTGCTTTGCCAGAGAGAGAATTTCACAGGCAAGTGACTTCTACATCACCCTCGAAGAACCAGCCCAGAGAGTCATGCAAGATTTCTCCTTCCTCCCTCTCTCTTCACCCCAGATCAACCCCGTGTGAGGAGTCTTTAGCTCTGCAGTCATCTGTGAGTCACTCGTGGCACCTACACACACATGTAGCCACCTGAAGCAAGCTCCAGCACAGCCAGGCTCTGTGCTGCAGGAAGGACGCCGTGTTCCCCGGGCTGCACAACTCCTTCCCTTGGCAGCCACTGCAAAGCCTGTTCCTTCTGCGATGGACACCAAGGAATGCTGGAAAAAAGAACCAACCCCTCGGTCCAAACAGAAAAGCATGGATGGGGGAAAGGCAAAAATTAAAAAGTGTATCAAATAAATCATGGAATCACTGAGGTTGGAAAATCCCTTCAAGGTGATTGAGTCCAAGCTGTGCCCATCCCCACCCTGTCCCCAGCCCAGAGCCCTGAGTGCCACGGCCAGGCCTTCCTTGGGCACCTCCAGGGATGGGCACTCCAAAGCTCCCTGGGCAGCCCCTGCCAAGGCCTGAGCAGCCTTTCCATGGAGAAATTCCTGCTGCTGTCCAAGCTGAGCCTCCCCTGGCCCAGCCTGAGGCCGTTTGCCCTTGTCCTGTCCCTGTTCCCTGGGAGCAGAGCCCGACCCCCCTGGCTGCCCCTCCTGGCAGGAGCTGTGCAGAGCCAGCAGGGCCCCCTGAGCCTCCTTTGCTCCAGGCTGAGCCCCTTTCCCAGCTCCCTCAGTCCCTCCTCATCAGACTCGTGCCCCAGACCCTCAGATGGGATATTGGGCAGGAATTGTTCCCTGGGAGGGTGGGCAGGCCCTGGCACAGGATGCCCAGAGAAGCTGTGGCTGCCCCTGGATCCCTGGCAGTGCCCAAGGCCAGGCTGGATGGGGCTTGGAGCAACTTGGGAAAATGGAAGGTGTCCCTGCCCATGGCAGGGGTGGCACTGGATGGGCTTTAAGGTCTCTTCCAACCCAAACCATCCTGGGATTCCATGGTTCTGTGTTAGAGAACCATGGTACACCCCAGAGGATCTCTGGGGTGTACCAAAACCCAGATGTCCTGACAGCCACTTGCTCAGGAGCACAAAATGAGCTTGAGAAACTACAACAATGGGGAAATGCAAGATAACATCAGCCAGAGTTGGGATTTCTCTGGAAGGAGCAGCCATTTCCTCCCCCCACAAAAATAAGAGGTGGAAATACAAGAACTGGGGGAACACGTGGGTTATTTATGAAACACTCCTGATGAGGAGAAGAGCAGTGCATAAATCTCCAGAGCAGGCAGGAGACCAGCCCATGTGCAGGAACAAACGCTCAGGAGACCAGTGAGGTTCGAGAATGCCCCCAGGCTAACCAAGTCCCACACCAAAACAACTCACTGAATTCTAGCAAGAAGTCCCACCCTACTGGAAATCATCCATGCCTTTCCTTAGCAAGCTTATGATTTCAGGTATTTTTGAGGATTTTTTTCACAACACAATGTTGTTTCTGGAAAAATCTAGATTTATTGAAACTTTTCATAGAAGCCTGTGGGAGCAAGCAGCAGCCTGATGTTTAGAAGCCTTCTGGGGTGCCACACACTTAAATTCCCCCTATAATTCAGCCCATAGATCTGAACCTAGACTTTCCACCTTCAGTTTACTACTTGATCTGGGACATCTTCTCTCTGTGATCTCTTCTCTTCTTCCCAGACTGAGATCTCCCTGAGGCTAGTGATTACGTTTAAGTTATTGAGCTTGGCAGGGTAAGATGACCTGGTGGTGGAGAAATTCCCTTTGCAGGATTTTCATGTTGTGAGGGCTTTGATCATTGCCACCAACAGCCCAGGAGAAGTTCCCAGACCCTTTTCCTTGGTGGTCCTACTTCCATTTTCACTTCCAAGCTTGTGAGCCCTCTTCCACAATCCCTGAGGCTCTGCTGGCATCTGCAAAGCGCTGCCGACCTCACCGGGCTCGGAATCTTCTGCTTGGGAAGAAGATTCCTGAGATTCACACTGAATTGTTTTTTCACTGGTCACTTTGATGGCTTGGGGCACATTTTTTCCTCGTGATGAAGTTTATCTACCACCAGTATTTAATTCCTTTTCACCCAGCCCAGGTCATAAACTGTGTTGCTGATCCCAGCACTGAACCTTTCCGTTTTTTCTCGTTGTGGCATTCACCCATCGTGCGTCAAACGCATCAGGGCTGCACCCTGAACATGTAAGTGAAGGCTTGATGAGCTCTAATTTCCACATTTCTTGGCCAGGGCACAAATTCTGGTTTGTGGTTTCAGATTAGGTCTTCAGCATGTGACGTGTGCAGGCAACACCCAGGTTCTCCAAGCAAAGTACTGATGCTGAACCATGGAAATCCCAGGATGGTTTGGGTTGGAAGGGACCTTAAATCTCATCCTGTTTCACCCCCTACCATGGTCAGGGACACCTCCCACTGTCCCAGGCTGCTCCAAGCCCTGTCCAACCTGGTCTTGGACACTTCCAGGGATCCAGGGGCAGCCACAGCTTCTCTGGACACCCTGTGCCAGGGCCACATCACCCACCACATCTATGGTAATTTATTGCAAATTTAGCAAAATTATTAAACACAGAAGCCTGTGAATTTCATGTAACTCTCTCATCAGTGCATGCATTTCAACACCCCACTAGATCACAATCTTAACCTGTATCTTTGTACCCATCTATTCTTTTGAGACTGCAATCAAGCAAAAAGCAAAGAATTGCGTGCTCTAAATAACATGTGTTTAATCTGGAAATCATTTTGTTCTTACAATGTGCAAGAACTGTACCTGTCCCAAAACGAGTTAGGTCCACAGTGGAGCATCTGTTCTGCTCCATGGATTGGATTCAGTAGGAATCCACAGTGTCAGCCTTGTAGCAGCTGGTGACAGCATCAAGCAGCATCCTTCTCTCTCCATGCACCTCCCAGGACAACACAACTCCAGGTCTCCGCTAGAAGATGCTCCCCATGCTCAGTCTGGAGCTGAAGTTGTCCTGCCTGGTGGCTCTCTGCAGCTCCCACAGTGTTCTCATGCTGGCCTGGACAACTGGGCATTTCTTCTTTCCCTAAATCCACAGGCAAACACCACCTTCCCCTACGACTCGTTAATCCATCCTGGCCAGGCAGCAGCAAATTCCAGCCTGGGAGCCCCAAGACTTGGGCAACTTCCCTATCATCAGAGTCTGCTCCTGGCAGAGCAGCATCAGCATTTTCTACCCAGGTACTGAAGGGGACAGAGATGCCCTTGGTCTCTGGGTGACCCGTGCCTGATGTGAGGTCAGTGCCCACCTTTTCCCCATGGACAGCTCGAGGTGTCCAGGTCTGTGGCTGTTCTCCGTGTTCACCAAGAGGTGGAAGCAGAGCCCCCAACCCTACCGGATTTACACTAAAAACACCCCTCAAAATTAGGGTCTCTCCACTTAGGGATGTTTGTCCCAACTCGCTCAGGCAAGACTCCCCACATTCTGATGTCTGCACAGGCAAAGCTGAGGGGTTTCTTTTACAGGATGCCATGCGCAGCCTTTATTTGCCCCCTCCAACCCCTCACACTGAAATGATGGGCAAGATTATTCCCTGAGAATTCTTAAAAATATTGAACTAATCATTATTTTCTTCGCAGTAAGTGATCTTGAAGTGAGCACTTGCCTACCACACGAACTTCCCCATGGTGTTTAAACAATGCTGGTGAAACAAGTGAATTCAGGAAACAAACCTGGACCAGTCCTGCTCCCTGTCATTGCTTTTTTTTTTTCCCTCAAAATGCTTTTTCTGCCTTGCCCAAAAAAGAAAAAAAACCACAGACAACTCCTGTGCCCCACAGAGCTGTTTCTCAGGGCCTGTCAGAGAAAGAGAGTGGCTCTGTTTTACTCAGCCTAGGAATTAACAGCATGCTTCTACCTCAGGTTTGCACGCAGGGCTGAGGCTGCAAAACACACCTTTAAAAAAAAAAATAAAATTAACTAGAAGCCTAAGTTACCACTGAACATTGAAGTTGCAAAAGTTTCAGTTATGCAAGCACACATTTCCTGGGTGTGAACATCTGACAGGCAGTAAATGAGGTGGAGAAGGAAGTTAATAAATGAGCACAACCGGCACAGTTGGAAAGTAAGTGGATTTGAAACTTGCTAAATAAAATCAGCCATTCAAACCTCCGTGCTTGGAGTCGGCTCACGAGGCATCTCAACTCCACAGCTGTGCACAAACGCTTGCAAGCACCTCTGGAAGACATGCCAAAGGGAAAAAGAAAAAGGCAAACACAGGTTCCTGAGATTTTGTGGAAAAGAAATGTGGTTTGCAGGGAGGATTTCCTTATTCCTGTTTCAAAACACTGCCTGGTACCTGAAAATTTAAACCCCCAAATACTGACTCTGCCCTTGAAAGGAAACCCTGGGCTGCCCTCCCTGCTCCCCATTCTCCATGGGGCCCTACACTGGACTCGCTCCAGTTTGCAGGTGCCTCTCTTGTTCTGGGGGCACCAAACTGTTCCCAGTACCCAGATGTGATCCCTGCTGAGCAGAGAGAATTGTGAGCAACCTGGTGCAGTGGGTGGCATCCTTGCCCAGGGGAGTGGGACTGGTCTTTAAGGTCCTTTCCCACCCAAAGCACTCTGTGGTTCCATGATTTTGTGATCCTGCTTTCCCCATCCCTTGGGATCCCAGATCCACTCCAGTATCACTCTCCTTCTACCACCTCCCCATCCCTTTTTGCCTTTCAGTACTTCCCAAATTGATCCCGTGCCTGAAATATGTCACATGAGCATATTCCCTCTCTGCCACCTTTCCCCTGGGCTTTCCACATCGCCACAGCCTGGCTTTAGGAAGTGGCATCACCTTTCCCTCTGGAGACAAAACTCTTTTTGGGGGCATCTCAGTGGAATTTAGACCTGCCAGCTTCCCGGAGAGCAAGTCCAGTCTGCACCCTCAGTGCCAAAACCAAACAAGAGGGACGAGGCTCTTTAGATTTTTAGCAATCAGGGAAATAATTTTGCAGCCAGCCCAGGATTTACTGCCAATTTCCTGAATATTTGGAGCTTTTTATTGTTCACCTGTTGCTGTTCTTCACTTTTCATCCCCTATCACACCTATGTTTGAAAGGCAAACCCTTAATTTGCCTCAAATTCCCTCTGAGAGAAAACATTTCAGAAGCCTGCTGGATCAAGGATCAAACAACACTGAAGTTTCGAGTGTCTCAACTTGATCCCTGTTATCAAATTCCGTAAAAAAACCCTCACAGATCTCCCATGGCCAAACTTGCTCAAGAAAAAGTGACAACAAACCAAGTAACAGGAACTCCCCGTGCAGAAATAACCACATGTCCATCATTAGTGGTTTGGTTGCTCGTGGGGAATCACAGTTCAGCAAGGTCACGCTCTGTCGCTCCACGAGCAGGGTTTGATTTCTCAAAGGGAGAACAGATTTCAGCAGACCTTTTAAGCTCTTTATGGAATATAAACCACAAATTGAAGTGTTGACAGTGGTGCTGCTTGGTTTATTATTACCTGGAAGCATTAAGGACTGCGTGGGAAAGAGGGATTTTCCCTGTGTGAGGGAGCATCCTTAGGATGGGTTCCCAAGCACAGAGGATCCATCCTCTGGGATGCCAGGACTCACCTGGACGTGGCCCCCAGCAACCTGCTGTAGATGCAATGTCAGTCCTAGGGACCTTCAAGGGTGCCTCCCCACCCAAGCTTTCCCATCATTAAACTTTCTTCAGGCTGATGTCATGGCAGATCCTGCTTTTTTCCCTCAGAACACCCAACAGGGTCTTGGCCTACCCAAAAACGCCTGTTCAGTGTCCATTTAAAGCTGATGTGAGGGTGTGAGGGTGGCCTAAGCAAGTCCCAGGTGGAAGTTCAGCTGAGGGCACCCATCCCACCACGGGGGCTGTTCCCTGTTCCCTGCCCAGAGCTGATTCACAGTCCCAGGAGCACTGAGCCAGGCAGAAGGTGGCAGGAGGTGTCTGGACACCAAGGTTTCCCACATGACAGGTTTTTCCAGGGATTTTCCAGCTGAGGAGAAGCTGCACCCTGTGCTCTCCTCCCCGCCGTGGTGCAGCCGCGGCCTTTAGCAGATGTTGGATCCTCGCGTGCCTGGTTTCCCTTTTCTTCTTATTTTCTTTTTTTTTTTCCATTTTTTGCTTTTTATTTTAAGAATAGCATCTGGTTGGCTTGCTCCCAAGGCTGTTATGAAGCTCCACAGCAATGGCAGCCGACAAACCAGGCGGCTTCAGCAGCATTTGCCCAAATTCAGCATTATTTGCCTTTTACAAGCGCTATCTTAGTTTTATTCCTGTGCAACCTCTTATTTACATGACCACTTCCATCAAGCTTTTTTTTTTTTTAATTGAGTTCCAGAGGGCTTTTTTTTTGCCAAAGAGAGGTAAAATAGAAGCAACAACAACCACCACAAGTTGTGTGTTGGGACAGCTGAGGACCCGTGACACCGGGCTGGACACAACCCCAGCACTGTGACCAAACAGCACCTCTGCCACGGGACTGGGACCAGCACTGGAAAAAGCTCATCAGCATGGAAAAAGTCCATAAAAACATGAAAACGATGCTGGCAAGGCTTTTCCCCCCCAGAGCAGCACAGAAGTGTAATGCAGATAGCACCAAAATTTTTAATGCCTTTTTTTTTTTTTTTAAATTAAAAAGAGCACTGGCCAAGACTCAACCCAGGCCAGACCCTGGCTATGGGAATCACACCCTCAGACTATTTTCGGTCAGAGGGATGGCCAGGCTCAGCAGCCAGTTTTCAGCACTTTAGTGCATGCCACACGCACATTTAGATGTCTCACATCTTCCAAGCTGTCAGGAGCTGCTGATCCAGAAGCCAAAGGTGTTGTTGTGGCTGTTTCCCACTCTAATAGTGACATGGGAGGCCACTGCAGTGTTTGCCCACCAGGCCTCTCCCCCACTTGCACGGGGTCCCAAAGGAGATTTTTCTGACTTTCAGAATCTCCAAGAACTTCCTGGTTAATTTATCCCACAGAATGGCCTGGGTTGGAAGGGATCTTAAAGCCCATCCAGTGCCACCCCTGCCATTGGCAAGGACACCTTCCACTGTCCCAGGCTGCTCCAAGCCCTGTCCAACCTGGCCTTGGACACTTCCAGGGATGGGGCAGCCACAGCTTCTCTGGGCAGCAGGGCCTCCCCACCCTCACAGGGAAGGATTTCTTCCTATCCCAATGCAAGCCTGACCCCACTGACATCCACTGCTCCCTGTTTCTGTTTCCACCTCTTGCAGGCTGTTAAAAGCTTGCTGTGGTTTCCACTTTGAAGGGAATTCAAGCTCCCTTGACTTCCCCTCCATGCCAGTCCAGCTTTTTCTGCCAGCACAGCCTTCCTGACCAGGCCTTGGACCATCCAGTAACACATCCTTGAGCAATTCCCCGTGAACTGGGACCGAGGAGCAGCCAATTCCTACAGTGATGCCCAGATCCATTTGGTGCCGAGCCCTCCTCTAATGGATTTCATTTGCACCGGGAGACTTTCCGAGGTGGAATTGCTGTCTGTAACATTCAGCAATTCCGAGAATATTTTATAATTCTGACAGTCTGCATCACCCTGGAGCCTGCCATGGTAAACACGCTCTCCCTTTCCCTCTCTTGCAGATGGCAATTTAGGCAGGCGGGGAGGTTTCGTGTTTGTTCTCGAGCGTGAGCCAAACTCTATTATTCCCTTTTTTTTTTTTTTTTCCTGGAAGGACATTGACCTGCAGGCATTCAGGAGAATTTTCCCCTCTCCTTCTCCACATTTTCAGTGGTTTGGTGACAGACACTGCTTGCAAGAGGAGGGATCCTGGAGGCCAAGTGTCTTTCTAGGCAGGTCTTTGAACTCGGCAGTCTGACATCCCAGGAAAGCCATTCCACCTGACCCCAATAATGCCACTGGAAAGCAGGGGCTTGCAGCATTGGCATGAAGCACCTTCAAAGCTGGCATGGCACTGGGTAAAGGTTGGACTAGAGACCCCCAGACAGCTCTTCTGACCTAAATTATTCCCTGATCCTAAGCCTCATCCTCTCTCCTCCACTGGACACTTCACCAGATTATTCCATCTTGTTCTTTCCTCTCATGGGATGTGTGCCAAGACTCCTTGAGAATTTAAAAACCAACTGAACAAAACTGGTTTTCTGGAGATTTAAAGGGTCACAGATCTGGGGAATTGGGTGAAAAAAATTTTTTAAAGGTGCAAATGATTGTTTATGTAAAAAACAACCTCAGTTACACTTTAACAACTTCTTTTTCTTTCCAGAAAGACAAATGAGTGTTTCACAAACTCTGACAGACATTGGTTTTCCATGGCAGGACAAACCAGGGAAGATTCCTGCAAAATACAAATGGCACAAAAACGAGAATTAATAATTAATGGTAACAAAGAGTTCAAGATTGCAGAAGCAGCAGTGGTGACTTTTATCAGTTGATCAGCTACAAGGTGTTTCATCTTCTTCCTCTTCTTCCTCCAGACCCTGCAGTGCATTGTTTGGAGCCCATCCACAGCCATCCATAGCAGGTTCCAGTGACACCTGGAAGAGCAGCATCAATTTTCACCCCCAAAAGAAGCATCTGTTTCCAGAGTAACCCTTTAGCAGAGAGCACAGAAAGACACCACATTCCTCCCCAAACCTCTTGCCTGACCATCCATTTGGTTGCTGCATCCAGCTCAGGAGATGGCTCAGGACCACTTCATTTCCAAAATGTAATTAACACCAGCCCCCCGCCCCGGCCCCAGCACACAATAAACGAGGTGCAAGGATTTATGGCTCCAGGAATAAGCATGGTTATAACTGCATCCAGCAGCCAGACAGGGAGATCCTGGCTCTTCCAGGGGGGATTTGTGCAGCACTGAAGTGGCTCCAGGGCTCTGAAGTCACTGCTGAGTGACTGGAAGTGCTACGGCTGCCGGAGCAAAATGGGAAGAGAGTAAAGGGGAGAAGTGGATTTAGGGGTCAGAGGTGGAGGGGCATCCAATAAGTTCTGTAGGGAAAGAGGCTGGAAGGTGATCCCAGCCTGAGAAGGAGGAGTCCCCCAAGACTCCTCCCAGGGCCAGGAGTCCATGCTGTCCACAGGTTGTGCATGCACACCCACACATCCCTGATGCTTCACACACTGTCCAGCCTGTGCTTCCCACTCGGGGAAGGAAATGCTCCTTAATCCAGGGCAGCCAGGAGAGGAGAGGCACTAATGGGCACAGCAGATGTTGCTCCAGTCACTGCAGAAGGCAGGCCCAGGGCCAGGGGTGAGCAGGAGTGGTGCTGATCCTCCCTGCCCATGGAGAGGCTCGGGAGGTGCCACAGGGTGGGATTCGTCCTCCAGCTCCAGCTCGGGATGCACCTCCAGGAGAAACACACCAAGGCTGCTCATCCTGCCCAGGGATGGACACACACTTTGGTCCTGTGGATCTCTGTGAATCCTGGTCCTCCTGCCTCTGGTAACCTGGGCAAACTCCAGCAGAGTCCCAAAAATCCACGGCCTCCTCTGACCTGCCCTGTGTTTATAGCTCAGCCTGGGCTGGATGTTTCCTTAAAAGTTCCCTAAAAGCTGAAAACCCCCTTCTTTTTCTTCACTTTATTTATTTTACTCTCTACAACCACCAATATATTTTTATTTTTCTTAACCCAACACAGGCAGCCTATGACCAAGGGAAGCTGGGACAGTGGAAGGTGTCCCTGCCCATGGCACTGGATGAGCTTTAAGGTCCCTTCCATCCCAAACCCATTCCATGATTATGTTACTTTATGATTCGATCAAAATGATAACAAATGTAACAAAAATCAAGCCACAAGATGAAAGATCAATCAAAAGGCAGGAAAGGAGGATAAAGGTTACAGCTGCAGGGAGGAAAACTTTGGAAGAGCCATTTTTTTTCCATGACAGAGTAGATTGCCCA
This sequence comes from Climacteris rufus, assembly GCA_013398175.1. Lineage (NCBI taxonomy): Eukaryota > Metazoa > Chordata > Aves > Passeriformes > Climacteridae > Climacteris > Climacteris rufus. The sequence continues at coordinate 28,566 of VZRZ01003283.1, forward strand.
AAGCAACCATTAATCATCACAGGAAAAGAGTTCACTTGAGGGTTCTCATCCAACAGGGTGGACCAACGAGGTCAAAACCTCTGCTTTTGGGCTCTAAAGAGGTTCCTCACCAAGAAGAGGCAGCTTGAACTTCTTCACTGCGGTGATTTCATTTTAAAATATCCTGGGAAGTCATTCGAATGCAAACAAGCCATGGAAAATGTTAGCCTGCTGGAGAACTTGGGAGAAAGACAACTGAAAACAGAAGTGAGAAACGGGGAAATTTTAGACTGTGGCTGCAACACCGCAGCGTCGAGGGATTTTTTTTCTTATATTATGATTATTACTACTTAAAAAAGGAATTTTACGAGCCGCAGTCAATAAGGTTTGGCCATTTTATTTTCCCAAGTCCCCGGGAAAGCATGTTTGACCTCTCAGGAAAGAAAAAATCCAGCCATGCCGTGACACTCAGAGGAATTTTGGTAAGGGCAACGTGGACTTTCAGGAGCATGAGCTAAACCACGCTCTTGCTGCTGGAGCTGCCTCCAAAGCAGCTGTTAAAACACGCTGCAAGATATCAAAGCAGCTCTAATTAACTTCCTGCTTCAGTCCTACTTCAAAGTAGTTCAGAGAGTTCTCAAACCAGAGCTTTTGCAGGGCACTTTGTGAAGGAAAGCGGTTTGGGGCTCATTCACCGCCAACTCCGAACACGTTTGAGATTCTCCAGTTGCTGGTTTTGTTTGAAAAGTTGGTTAAAAAAAGGCTTCACCCATGTCACACTCTAACACACCACATCACATTTCTCAGGGGAAGAAACCAGCAAAATATCAAAGGAAATAAATTTATCTGATTTATCTAAGCCACCACCTACAAGAAGATGATCCATTCTGGTCCTTCCCAGTAATGTTACCTTTGGATTCAAACTCCATTTTACCTGCAAGGTTAAAGCAATTTGGGGTTTGGACCAATTAGAGTCACAGAATCCCAGGATGGTTTGGCTTGGAAGGGACCTTAAAGACCCAAAGTTCCTCCCCCTGCCAAGGGCAGGGACACCTCCCACCATCCCAGGTTGCTCCAAGCCCCGTCCAACCTGGCCTTGGACACTTCCAGGGATGGCCCACAGTTTCTTGCAGTGCCTTTGCTCACCCAGGGCCATCTCAAGCTCTGGAATGACGCTGGGGTTTGAACCAATCTCCTTTTTTTTTTCCTTTTTTCCCAGTCGGGAGACATATGCTCCTATGTTTATTTACCCGTTTGTTTTGATCTCTTTTTTTCTGCTCAGAGAGACATTTTCCCACATATCCACGTCTGCCTCCACTCTGACACGCCAGGATCTCCAGCATCATCCACTTAAATGGCAAGGAGAGCTTTAATAGATTCCTCGTGTCCCTGCCTGAAGCTCTGCCTCGCTCCAGCCCCATCCCACACCACTCAGACCTACACACACACACACGAACCCTTGCCATGCTTTGTTTGAAACTTTTTATTCCCAGAAAAAAAAAAGAAAGAAAAAAAGAAAGAAAAAAAAGTTGTCATGGCCAAAAATAGAACATTTTTCCGCTCCGAAGAACAAGCAGCATTCCTGGGAATTCAGACAAACAGTGTTGGTCAGGAGACGTCTCCCAGACAGCAGCGACATCCCAGAGCTGCTCCATCGTCCCTGAAGTGGGAGAGGGTTTGGGATCCCTCTCCCACCCACTCTGCACAACGAAACCAGGAGTGACCAGCCTTTGTCTGCACCCATGAGAAAGGGCTGCTGCTCTCCAGAAGGACTTGTTCTATTTATTTTTTAAATTTATTTTAAAGAGAAAATGTCTCCTGATTCAAATCTGGTGCTGTTTAGAGCACAAGCCTTCACTAAGCACAGTCATCATCACCAGTATTTTTACCAAGGTCTTTATTTTTTATTTCCTGTTAGAATACACACAGTATTTCACAGGACTGTATGCAATAAATGTTACCTATAAGAGTGAGTCTATATATGAGTGAATAAAATCACATAAAATTATGAAATTATGTTCAGTTGAAGAAAAGGTTGTGGAGAGGAGACATCCAGGGAGATTTTCAGAGAGCTTAAAATACCCAATTTGATCACTGTGGGTCCCTTCCAACTGAAAATTCTCTATTCTGGTCAGTCACAAATCACCCAATTTGAATCTCACTGGGAGTTTCTCTCAGTTTAATTGAATTTCTTTAGCAACATGGGTTTGGTTACATCAAGGCAAATGGGGAGCTTCATTTTCAAAGACATCTGGAGGGTTGTGGGAGCCTTCAGGCTCTTTTCTGAGAGTGAGAGCAAGGGCAAATCCCAAATTTCATCGACCCTCAGCTACACTGAAATCCCTGATTGCTTCCAGGCAGACTTGGATGCTTGGGAACTTTACTGGAAACTTTATTAGTGGAATATGGAAAAGCTATGACATGATTTACACTGCTTGGGCAGACCATCACCAACACATGGCACAAATCACACACTTTTGGAAAAGCAAACCCTTTCCTGGCAGCTGGGTGGGACAAGGACCACAAACCTCTAACCAGGGCCAGGTTTGGTGGAGAGGTCCCACCTTTGGTCACTGCCACATCCCCAGAGGGGGAGCAGGCTTGGAGAACCAGCATCCTGACACCTCAGTGTTGGTCAAGCAGACCCGTCTGGATAAGCCCCTGTGATTTCCAGCAGCATCAGGCCCCTTCAGGCCACTCCGTTTGATTTAATGCCCAAATAATCTCCTGCTGCAGCAGGAGACGTTGCTCTGCCTGCCTGCACACCCTGGTCCCTCCTCATCTAAACCGAATTTGGAATAAAAACTGTATTAGCAGCCCTCTTTGGGAGGTGAAAATGCCCTCTTGTTCCATTTACTGGGGAAGAAAATAATTCCTATTCTCCTAAATAAACTTGTGGGCAGATTTTACAGCACAGCCTGGAAGATCACTGCTATTAAACTGAACAGGTGAGGAATCTTTCCAGCTCGTGATAGTTATTTTTTTGTGTGATTTGGCAGCAGTTTTTCCTGGGAGGACATCCATTTGAGCAGGTGATTTGCTGTGCAAGCAGCAGGGTCATGGACAATGTGTCACAGGGAGAGGAGGGCAGGAGGGAGAGGAGGGAAGGAGGCAGAGGGGGGCAGCAGGTGGTGCCACAGCAGCCACCAGGAGGGACAAACATCAGGTTTCAGTCTCGATGACACCCAGCTCAAGACCAAGAGTTGCCCACAAGGCACCACCATCCCCACAGGAGGCTCCATCTGCAGCACAAAAACCTGAACACATCTCATGTTTTCTCTGATTGTCCCAGAGCTGGAAATTCCTAATCTTTTCATTTTTCACGGGAGTGGAAAACTATCAGCATCTCAGCCCTACAAGCAGCTCTGAGAGCCTGGAGGAGGAAGACACCCTCTTGATGAGGTGCAACCTCCTGCTGCTGGTTTGATCCATCCCCATCCCCTCACAGAGCTGCTGTTCCCACCTGTGGGCTTTACAAGGGCTGGGTTATTCCACATTTGATTCAAAAAGCAAAAAAACTCCATGTGCAAAGCCCAAACACACGAGTCCCTTGCAAAACTGATGGGTTTTAGGATTCTGCCATTCTCTGAGATTCTGGTGAGTGTCAGGGATGTGCTGGCAAAGATGACAAAAAATTCAGTTCAGGGCCCTTATTTAGGGTCTAACTCAATAAATTATTAATAATCATGAGCTACCAGTAACCCAGCTAAATCAGAAAAGTGGGAAAAACTGCAAAGGGGAAGATGTGAGGGTCGAGAGGACACCAGGCCTCGGGGGCACGCACCCTGTAATGGGAGATCAGGAACAGCAGGAGTGGGAAGTGGCTTTGTTATTTGGCCTCTGCTGCCACAGCAAGGAGGACAAACCCTGTTCTGAACAGGCATGTCCACGGAGGAGAGAGCCAGGCTGCTGGCATTTCCTGTGGATTTAGGATTGGCTGTGGATCAGGTTTGTGCAGGTTGAGGTCTGCAGGTGCTGGGTACGGCCTCAAGCTCTGGCAGAGGTCCTGCCCTGAAAGCCCTTGGATGAAAGCCAGGTCTCTGCCACCTCCAGGCTGAAATGGCCCAATATCAGCATCCTTTGCCTTGGGAAAAGAGAGAAAAACATCCTTTAAAAGAGGCTATAAGTCACCCTGAAGGTGCAGCTCCAGCTGGGGGAGGCTGAGGAGGTCAGATCGCGGGGGTACAGCTGGTTACAGCCCCAAAGAGAGAAATATCGACAGGAGAGGAGCAAGAGCAGCACACGTGGCACCGAGTGGCTCTGCTTTGGTTGATTTTTGCTACAAAGGCTAAAGGAAAGCAGGCTCTGTGAGACCACAGCCCAACCTGCGCCCAGCACGGCGGGGCCGCGGCGCCGCGCGGCGCAAATCAGAGCGGGGACCACATCAGCCCGCGGTGGAAGACCACAGATGAGATAAAAAGTCAGCTTTTGGCAGCAAAGGGAGCAAAACACCGAGCTGCAGCCCTGCTGAGACCGATGTGTCCAGAGGCTGCAGATTGTGCATGCCATGTGGGCAAGAGCACCGGGCACCCGATGGGCACGGGGTGTAAAACCCCCACTGGGGCTTTGCTTGATAGATGAGAAGGGAGCACAAATATCACCCCGGTTGAAGACACCCCTGCAGGGAGGGAGTAACCCTTCCCCAGCCACACATTGGTACCAGGGCACCAGCAGACAGTGGCCCTGAGCAAGCAAAGGGAATAAAAGCCTGGGTCACCTCACAAATGCAGCAAAGAGGGAGAAAACAGGTGAGGACTGGCTCTCACGTGAGGTGAAAAATCATCATGAGGCATAAGCACTGCTAAAGCAGCTCATTAATTCAAAATGCTTCTTCAAGAGCAACCGTCTCCCAATTAAACTGCTTAATGGGCTTCAATTACAAAAAAAAGGAAACACGTGCTTGAGATGCTCGAGATAGAAAGTGCTGACTTTGATGGTGTGATTTTACATTCAACACGCAGGCCAGAGAGGAAGAGCACTTCAGCAGTAAGTGACAGGCAGCCAGGGCACACACAGTGACACAGGGACCTGTGGCAATGGGCCAGGCAGGGCTTGTGCCACATAAAATCCCCAGGGAAAGCCATCCTCGCCTGCCTCACCACCAAACCTCCAGTCCCAGGGACGGTGATGCCAAACTGAGTGACCTCTTGGGGAATGCAGACCGTGCATGGGTCCAGTGGCCACAGCTGCACCACCAGGGACAAGGGGAAAATCACCACCACTCCTAAAAGGGGGCTGCTGCCACGGCTGAAAGCTCTGCAGATGTCTTTCCTCTGCAAGTGTGAAGTTCAGACTGGGAAACTTCAGCCAGAGGTCTCCAAAGTGGCAAATGGAGGAGGAGGAGGGACCGGCCTCCTGCTGCCTCTTCCAGCACCAGGACTCGGAGGGGTCGACTGATCTTCAGGAGATGTTTCCTCTCTTCCCTCACAGGACCTGGGAAACCCCTGGTTTGAAGATGTCAAGAGTTTATGCATCAGTTTGAGGGGAAATGGGCTTTGAAGATGAACGTACTGAAGGTTGCTTAACACACAAACCACTCCAGGTTCAGGAAGCCCGTGGCCACCAGCTGGTTTTGGTTCGGGGCTGGTCTCGGATGTGCATCCCCTGTTCTTACTCATCCCTGAACAGCCACCTCCAGCCCCAGGGCTGGACCCATTTCAGTGAGCCAGAAGCCCAAACGGTTGAGCAGTTACCCAGATGTGCAGTTAGAACTGTTACTCTTATATTTAAAGGCTTTACAGCAAGACACTGAGCTAAATAAAACCACAGAACCAAACACCCAAAGCAAGCAGTCAGCAATGGGCCATTCCATTCCTCTCTTTCAAGTTTTCTTTCAGATATTATGTGGACTTTTAGCTCCTTGTATCTCCCTTTCTCCTCCTTGTCCAGACTTCTCCCCTCTCCTCTTGCCTTCCCTTCTCCCTGCAGCTAAGCCAAGCTTGCTCTGTCTGACGGACTTCAACGCTTAGAAAAGTCAGAAGGCATTAATCAAACACTCTATTGTGCAACTATTTCCATCATCGGGTTGCATCTGGTCCCTGAGGTCTCTTAATCCTTCATTAGGAAAGTGCTCCATGTGGAAAGAGGCGAGAGAGGACTTGGGCAGCACTTCACAGGCTCTGCTGTGCACGGGTCTGACACCAACCCCTCCAGCCCGGCACACAGATGTGCCAACAAGCCCAGCACCGAGGGTTTGCCACAAAGAAGAGAGACAAGAAGCAGCAGGGCCACTTCTGAGTCACCTCCCAGGCAGTGTGATGAGAGAAGTGACCCAGAGCTGCAGGTACAGAGCCCAAACTGAGAGCACAGGAGAAGTGTCCGACACGTTCCGGGTCTGAAATCACTCGGGGCCTGCCCAGCTCCCGTGCAGCTGCTGCAGGAAGTGGGTGGTTTGTGCAAAGCTCAGCCACAGATGAGCTGGGCACAGTGCCCCATCCCAAAAAGGTCATGAACTCTGCCAGAAAAAGGCATCCTTCAAAGGGAAGGCAAGCACTGAAGAGAGGACACCGGGTCACGGCCACTCATGTCTGAAACACACCTTGAACACCTTGACAGCAACAGGCAATGGGGTTTTGGGACAGCACTTCTCAGCCAGCTCATGCCACAGCACCTGGATGGAGGTGCAGTTACAGCTGCAGGGTCCCCAGCTGCTCTCAGAAGGGTGTCCTGTGCTTAACAGATCCCAAACTGGTTTCCTTTCCCAGCCACATTGCTTAACTCGGCCCCTCTTCGGCAGTGGAAGTGGCACCAGGGCACATCCACCTCCTCATGGCACATCCACCTCCTCATGCCACATCCACCTCCTCATGGCACATCCACCTCCTCATGCCACATCCACCTCCTCATGCCACATCTTCCCACCTCCTCTGGAAAGACCCACCTCAGGGGGTGCCTGAGATTGTGTCCCCCCATCCACATCCTGGTGTTGTGAAAGGGGTGAAATCCTTAACAAATGAAGCCCTGCCTTTCCAGAGGAGCCTGAAGTGCTGCTCTTGCTCTGCTCTGCACCAAAGTAATCAAAATTTCCCACTCCAAAGCTTTTTTGCTATGAGGACAGGGAAGAAGAGGGATGAGGATGAATGGAGAGGGAAAACCCCTGCAAAGCACACAAACACGAGCAAGCCCCTGATCACAGCTTGGGACCTTCACCGAAGACACAAAGGCAATATTAACAAATATTAACAAAGGGCTGGCTCAGAGTAATTCACACTTCCCCCACCAGCATCCCATTACCTTCCAGACATTGGCCAAGAGATGCTTTGCCAAAGCTCAGGTAGAGTTTTATCCCATGTGAACACAAAAGCCTGGCAGATCTGATCCTATTCCCCTACAAGAAGCACTCCAGATCTTACTCTGAGGAATTTTGTCAGAGGAAGCTGTGGCAATGAAGGCGGCAAAGCACGATCCTTGCAGAATCTTTTTTTTCTCCAGGGAACCTTCAGGGAAACCCAGAGCATTCCCTGGAGTGCTGCAGCACAGACCCAGCCAGAAAAGGACTCATGGGCTTCACCTTTGGGTGCCAGCCCTTCTGCAAGGCACAAACACACGAGCTGTGAGTTCTTGCACAAAGCTTTCCCTTCCTTTCCACACAAAAGACCCAAACTGAGAGCCCAGAGGATGGACAAGCTGGGGTAAAAATGAACCCAAGCTGGCAGAAGCACCTCCTTCCTATTTTTCCTTGGATCATTGCTCTGGATTTCCCAGCTCAGTGCTTCCCACCTGCTCCCAGCCCTGCCCCTTTCCTGGGGGCTGCAGCTTATCCAGGGTGCCCTCCCCACACACCTCAGAGCTCTGGGCTGGTTTGCCCCACTGCAAATGAGAGCTGAGCAACACTGGACCTCCACACACTCCAAAAACAAGGGCCAGAGCTACTTTTCTGCATATCCAGGGGAAAACCATATCCTTCCCAAGTGCTGGTATTGAGGGAAGGGGAGTAACTCTCCTTTCTGCTGGCGAGTGGATGCTATCAGTCTCCTTTCGGTGCTGCGTGATCTTTACCATCCTCCAACGCAAATTCCAACCTTTTCTTAAGCTGGTTGCAGTCCCAACTCCAGCCTGGAGCTGTCAGCCCTCCTGTTTCCATAGTTTCAAACACTTTTTCGAGCAAAGGATCCCCAAGCCAACCTCTCAAAACGCATCTCCCGCCCTCCAGATGCCTCTCAGACACCTCTCATCAGCTGTTTCATCCCATCCTTGCAAAAGCCCAGCAAATCTGTGTAAACATGTGCCATCACCCCTTTCCTCACAAGTTCCATGCCTCCACCCACAGGCTTTCTCTCTCCCATTGCCAAACCCTGCTTTACATTAAAGCCTTTGCCGCCCTCTCCTCCAAACTCATTAATTTCCATTTAAAATGCCCAGATTTCCACGACAGAATCCTTCCCCTTCTTTTCTGCCATTTCCCCTCTGCCACAAAAGCTTTACAGAGGATGGGGCAGCCCTGATCTCTCTGTCCAGGCTGCTGGAATTCCTCAATCCAGCATTTCCCAGCTGCTTTCAGCCTCTTTCTCTTCCAAACCCCACAAAACTGCTTCACTACAAAAGCCAAAAAACCCCAGTAGTGCCTGAAGCAGCCTGAATGACATCAAGGGTATTTGAAAGTACAAAGTTCAGCCCCTAAAATATCACCTTTTATCAGCTTACAACTCCTCCGTGAACAGGAAATCATGAAGGCAAAGTGCCACCTATTTTGGGGCTTAGCAGTGGGACACAAAGTAATTTATCAAGCACAAGAGCCCTCCAAAAGTCAAAACAAACCCCACTAAACCCCTTTTCTAGGTGGCTGTAGCCAGTACAGCCCATACAGGAACCTTTGCAGCTGCAAAGTGGAACCCAGCAGTTCATTAACAAGTTTTTTAATCCAGGTTGCTCACCACAAGTGCAGTCCATGTGCTCACTGTTCCCATTAGGCTGGACAAACACATCCAGGTTTGTGCAGAGCTCACCAGGGCAAACACATCTGCTGAACTTCCACAAAAACCCTGATGTTTCTCAGAGCCATTCTTCTAAAAAAAAAAAAAAAAAGGCAACCTAAAAGCCTTTCTTCTTGCTCTGCCTTCAGACTAAAGATACCAAAAAAAAAAAAAATTAAATAAGATACAAGGAGAAAATCATTATCTATCCTATATTGCAACATAGAACAGTGGCTGAGAAGTTTGAAAGCACAGAAGACAAGCAGAAAATGAGAAGAAACACAGGCAAAAACGATGAAACACCATTAAAAAGCCCAACCAGAAAAAGTCTCAAAGCACAGGGAGCAAAAGGCAAAAAAACCAAGTATGGGTTTTTATTGTAGTGGGCCCATCAGTTCAAAATAAAGGGATTTTCTCATCTGCCTAGCACAGGATTGTATGGGGGAAAAAAAGAGTAGAATTAGCAGGGATGGGTGTGGAAAGATGGGGTTTGAGAAGGCACAAAGAATGAGGGTGAGGGGAAGCCAAAAGAAATCCATGTTCTGCTTTGGAGAAGACCTTGGGCCAGCTGATTATTTAACCTCCCACCCTGTGTGGTTGGGCTTTATTTTGTTTGGGCCCCTCTCAGGTGCACCCAGGGGTCACCCTAGGGAGCCTGGTGACACCAACACACAAACAGCATCACTGGCAGCTCCATCCCTCACCTCAGAGCCAGCCAACTGCAGGGAAAAGCAGCTCAGAAGTGTCTGCTGCCAACACCATGCCTTCTCCAACAGCACAATTCCTAACCCTGCTGCAGCTCTAAGAAGAGATGCAATTAATTATTAAGCACCCCTCCCAAAGAGGGAGCTGCACAAACAGAGCTGCTGTCCATGCCAGAGGTTGGCAGAGCTCAGCCAGGCCCTGCAGCCCTGGCAGGAGGGGTCACAGCACATGGAAACAGCAGGAGTGGGGATGGAGCACACGGGATCACCCTCTGTGCAGGCACCCAGCACCCCCTGGGAGCACACTGGTCACCAGAGTGGAAAAAATGAGCATTTTTGCATATAAACCACTCTTAGCTGCTGAGGACTGGGCCATGGGACGTTTAGTCAACGAGGCAAGAGTGCAAAAGTCAAATATAATCCTCTATCCACGCTTCAACAGTGTTTCCACCTGTGTGCAGAGCAGAATCCCTTCATACACAGAGATTTCTGTATTTATAGAAGCTTCTTATCACGTTGAACACTACAGACTGTTATCCTTAAAGCTTCCTGGCCTTCACCTACATCTTCCCACTCTTAGTTTCATATTGTGGATGCCAGACAAGCTCACCTGAACAAAAGGAATGTGTGTTCACACCTGCTGTTTCAGTCAGAGGGTGCAAAGCCCTTACCTGTGCCACTCACCTGGCCAGCACTGCAACCCCCCCAGAGCACCAAACTTTTCCTTTCCCCAAAAGAGGCCACAGCAGCACAGCCCTACTGGAGTTTCGTGGAGGTCAACAGCTGTGGACAGGAGCTCCCTGGCTCCTCACCATCCCTCTCACACTCCCACAGGCACAGGGAGCACCACCCAGGATTTCAGTGCCACTCTCAAGTCCAGTTTGCAAACAGCCCAGCAACCAGAACCCCCAAATGATGTGCTCAGTCTGAGAGGACTCTGTGATCTTAAAGGTCCTTCCCAACCCTAACAAATCTGTAGCTCTATAGGGGAAAACACATCTCATTGTCAATTTAAAGCTACTTTTGGAAGACTTCTCAGGTGGGACTCACACCTCATTTTGCTGGAGATGAAACATCACCTTATTTTTAATGTGCAATTTTGAAAAAAAGTTGTCTTGGAGACTCGTTATAGAACCACAGAATGGTTTGGGTTGGAAGGGACCATAAAGTCCATCCCCTCCCCTGCCATGGGCAGGGACACTTCCCACTGTCCCAGGCTGCTCCCAGCCCCATCCAGCCTGGCCTTGGGCACTGCCAGGGATCCAGGGGCAGCCACAGCTTCTCTGGGCACCCTGTGCCAGGGCCTGCCCACCCTCCCAGGGAACAATTCCTGCCCAATATCCCATCTGACCCTGCCCTCTGTCTGTTTGAAGCCATTCCCTGTGTCCTGGCACTCCAAGCCCCTTGTAAAGTCTCTCTGCACCTTTCTTGTAGCTCCTCCAGGCACTGTGGAAAGGCACCTGCCCTGAAGGGTTTGATTTCCCTGCACACAATCTGCACTTCCCCTGGGTCACACCTTGGGAACACAGCAGGGTTTGGAAGCTGCAGTTCCCTTAAAACCCCTGGCTGGATGCACAAGGAGCACCCTGGAAACTGCAGAGCTTTACCAGCACCACATCTCAGCTGACTGCTTGCCACGCTCCCACCACTGCAATAAAACACCCACACAGTGACAAGAATGAGACTTTAATCAGTTTTAAGTGGAGTTTTAACACTAAGAGATAAAGGGTTGTTAAACACAATAACAAACGGACATCTGATTTGTATGAGGCATTATCCTGTACATGTCATACTTGGTTTTTGTGTATTCTCAGTTACACACAGAGCCACTGTTGCACAGCACAATAGTATTTGAAGAGGCTGAATCAGAGTAAGGCTGCTTAACAGACTGATTTTTTTTTTTCCTTTTAGTATCTATATATATATATGCTATATGAAAACAGACTGGAAAATTGGAAGTGGCAGAGAAAGGCAGCTCTGCCCAAACGCTGCAGTTGGAGCCCCTTGGAGTGCACAGTCCCACCCCATCCCTCTGCATGCACCACCCTTCCTACCAGGATTGAGAAGGTGAACGAGGCACTTCGTGGCAACCACAGGCATTGGGAACATACTGCACACACGTGCTAGCACTACACATGGAACCTGCACACCAGCATCCCGTTTTCTCATGGTTTTCAGGGGGTTTTTCTTTTTTATTTTCTGGTTTTCAGGGGTTTTCTCCTTAGTTTTCAGGTTTTTTTTCCTTTTTGGAAAGCCTATTTTGATGCTGCATGCAAACTCCACTCCAGTTTACGACGTGTGCTGATTTTTACAGCTGCCCTGCAGCAGCTGTGGCAAAGATTTTGAGTGGGGCTACCCATGACCAGGGGATGCTTCAGGGCCTAACAGTTCAGCTCTTACCAAAGTGATGCCTTCAAGTAGTTTCAGACATGTAAGCTCTTGCACATCCCAAAAGGTGGAAGCATACAGTCCAGAAACTCAAGGAAAGATTACCTACAGAATGCAGTTCAAGCTACTTATGAATACTGTCATAAATAAAGTTTTAATAAGGACTCAAAAACCTTTCAGTCATAGTAATTCTTGTCAACTTCTATGGGGGTGGTAACTGAAATAAAGTATAGGAGAGTATGTATAATATATATTTATATATATAATATATATATATAATGCCATTTTTCCATTTCCAATGACTACACCATAAAATGTAAGCAAGGCTTCTCAAAGACATCGAAACATTAAAAAAAAAAAAAAAATTCAAACAAAAAAAATGGAAACCCTCATTCCAACCTTCACATTCCAAAGGAAAAATGAACAGTGCAAAAGGCCCTGGTGTCCTGATTCTGCCCCCTCCAATCCTGATTATCCAAACAAGCAGGAACTGTTGGGTTTGTGGAGCCAACACAACTTTCAGCTGTTACAAAGCAGACAGGGTGAAACGTGATTGGGAGGGTGAGAGTTAACATTCCTGGCCCCAGGGAAAACCACCTCCTGCTCACAATGAACCTTGATGCAGTCAAGTCTAATTAAACCTGTAAGTCAGAAAGCATTTACCAGCTCTGTTAGAAGTTAGAATCATGAATTTGATGAGCAGAGTTGACCAACAGAAACCAGACAAGAAAAATAAAAAAAAATAAAAGAAGCCCTTTATACCTTGGTTTACCAATTTTAATTACTGAAGTCCTGCCTTGTCTCGTTCAGATTCCAACCATTAATGCTGTTGTACAGGGCTCTGACAGATCCCATTCATCATCCTGGGTGAGAACACAGCTCATGAACTTCAATGCCAGCACCAAGAAGTTAATTAAGGAGGGGGGGTGTGTATTACATCCTAAAAAAAGCATCAGTTTGGGGTCAGCTCTTCATGGCCTACTTAGAGGGGACAGTTTTGGCAGTGACTTCACATCTGGATGCAACAGCAGCTGTACTCTTGAGTCACCTCAGTCTGGGCATGACACTTGTACACCTAAAGTCAACCTGCAGCCCTCCTCTTGGCTGTGTCCCTCTGAACAAATAATCCAGCACTGCCAGCTGGTTCAGAAAACCAATTTGTTGGGTGGCTGGTGGGGTTGTTTCTTATAGCAAACAACAGATTTGGGACCAGTTCTGCTGTTTAATCTCCACTGACAGCGTTGAGAATTTCCTGCAACGCTGCTTTCCTCTCTATGGTGGGTGATGTCTGTTTTTGAAACATTGCAGGTAATGAGTATTCAAGTAAAATTCCCTAACAGTTAATGACATTTTTTTTTCTTAAAAAAAAAAAAAAGTGTGCAAAACTGCAAAACTCATTGTAATAGAATGTGTAAGGTCAAAGGGGTGGAACGGCTGACAGAGGTTTGATTGAATAAATGCATCAGAAATCTGCAAAACAAACACTAACCTGGAGAATCTCCAATGACATTTCCTGTGCACCATTACAGAATATTTTTATATTCATGAGAGAGAAAAAAAAAATAAAAATAAAGCTTGCAAGGCAGCACATGAAGTATTCACAGCAGGAATATGATTGAAAAACTACTAATATAAATGTAAGATGTCGACTGATGTTTGCACTAAGAGCATCTGACTTTTAGCACTGGCCTTGATTACACAGGAGATGGAGCAGCCATTACAATTGAGAAAAAAAACCCAATGAATCGTTGTCGATTTTTGTAACCATTTGTTTCAAGCTCTTACTTGAGTTGATAGCCTCCACATTTGTATGGTTAAGTCATTGTTGCTGTGTTTCCTTTTGTTTGTGTTTTGTGACCCCAATTCCTCGTCTCCCTTCCTTCCGCGGGTCTCGCCGATGTCGTGAAGGTTCATTCCTGTACCCCTAGACAGAATCACTCCCTCTAGCTGCCTTTTCTAGCACCATTACACTGGGAAAAAAAAATAAAAATATGGAAATGAACAAACAACAAGCAGTGACAGCGGCGACTCCTCACCCATTGTCCCGGATGAAGCAGGGCAGCATGCTGAGGAAAGGTGCATGGAACAGCCGGGCACGCTCCTTCCATCCCCCATCCAAAATACATGCAGCACAATGTAGGAAAACCTTCTAGAAACATCTCTTAGCCAACTGCAGACTTTTCTGTTGCCACACAAGTGCAAAAAAAGGGGCAGGATGTGAACCTGTATAGTTTTTTTTTCTTTTTTTTTTTTTTTTGTTGGTTTTTTTTTCGGTTTTTTTGAAACTTCGTTTGGTGACAGAACACAAAAGGAAAAATTCCTACGCATACACATTAGGTCTGTCTCCACTTTTATAAAACTGGAATAAAATGGGAAAGTGCCATGTTTATAGTTCCTAATTGAAGTTTTAATGTCCTTTGACACAAAAAGGTATATACATATAAGAGCTACGTAACCTTTCTTTTTTTCCCCCCGACTGGACAAGTGTCAAACCCTGTAGATTTATAGGGCAAAACAAGATTGGTCAGGAAAGAATTGTTCCTATAATTGGTAATCTGACACTATGTCCTTTTGCCATTTAGAAAGGTCCTTTGTTTCAGTTTATTCAAGTTTGTCTCTCTTCATGGTTGGTTTTTTTTTTGTATGGTTTTTTTTTATCTCTGATAAAAAAAATATTCAGACTTTTGTAATCTGCGTATGCTGATCTTCATCAAAAGGTTCATTCTCTGGATCAGAGTCAGTGGTGTCAGAGTATCTATAATGATCAGGTTCATTGTCACTAACATCTGGTGTTACAGAAGTTGAACTGCTAGCCTCTGGGTTTGATGGCTCTTCTACTGTTTTTGTGAAAAATAGCTTCACCTGGGGAAGGAAAAAACAACATTTAAAAAGGGAACCTGGACTTCAACCCAGCACAGGCAACAAAGCAATTTTTAACAGCACAGCTCCTTTGCTCCACTGAGTCCCAGGAGCTCTCCTCTCTCCAGAGGGAGCCTTTCCAGCCTCTCCACACCTCCCTGGCAGGGCAGCAGGACTTCCCAGCCTGGCTGCAGGAGCTGTGGCTGGCTGAGAGCTCAGGTGCTCCTGAGCTGCAGCACCAGCACATCCCAGCACCCCAGGCCACGCCAGCACCCCGCCTTCCACATCTCCCCGAGCACAAGGAGTGCACAGGAATGAACAAAGCACCCTCCCGTGGGTGGCCTGTGTGTGGAAAGTCTGATCCAAGCAATATTCCAACAAACAACTCTGACCATTGCCTTCCAACCAGCAGTGCTGGCCCCTGGCTGATATTTTATCAGCAACTTAGAAAATGGTAACGTTCTTACAAATGCCTTTTTCATGTTTAAAACACTGCTGGCAATGGCTTGTATTCCTCAAGGCTGAACTCCCAGGGTGAGATATTCCCAGAATCACAGGACAGTTGGGTTGGAGGGACCTCTGGAGAACATCCAGTCCAACAAACCCTGTCCAGGCAGGGTCACCTGGAGCAGGTGACAGCGGGATAGGTTCAGGTGGGTTTGGGATGTCTGCAGAGAGGGAGACTCCACAGCCTCCCCAGGCAGAAGTTCCAGAGCTCTGCCACCCCCATGGAAAGCTGTTCTTCCTCATGCTGAGGTGGAACTTGGTCTGTTTTACTTTCTGGCCACTGCTTCTCATTGTGTCACTGGGCACCAGTGAAGAGAGTCTGGGACCATCCTCACACCCCTTGGAGATATTTATGGGCAAGTCTTCTGTTCTCTACACCAACCAGGCCCAGCTCCCACAGTCTCTCCTCTTGAGAGGTGCTCCCAAATCATCCTCATGGCCCCTGTGGATCCCAGGAAACAGCCACCCCTGCAAACCAGCTCAGGGAGCAGCACATCCAGCCCAGGGCTTGTGGCAATGCAGCTGGAACGGGGGAGATGCCACCTGGGTCACTGGCTCTCCTCCTACACCTCACATGGCTTTGAACAACACCTGCAACAACCTGAGGACTTGAACCCCAGCCTGTCAACCCCCACCAGCCTCCCAAAAAGCAGATAAATGCACAAAGCTCAGAGCTTTGCTAAGCGGGGCCAGGGCCAACACACGGACTCCGGTTCTACACAGTTCTTCACATGGTCCCTCCAAGGGCAAGACAAACAAATCATGCAGCTTTTCAGCTTTGTTCACACATGAAATATACTGACCTTGAAGTTTGGAGAGAAATATCTGTTGGCTTTGTCTTTATTTGCTTTGTCTAGATCGTTTTTTGTTAATGTAAGGATTAAATATTCCTTATCATTATCTGAGCGCTCTGTACTGAAAATACCATCAAGTTCCTGATCTGCAACTAGACTTCCATTTTCTACTTTGTCTGAATTTTCATCCAGTCCTATGAAGAATGTATTTACCCAAAAGTGAAACATTTTGTCCTGGGGGAGGAAGAACACAAAAAACAAGCTTGCTTTAGTATTCACTAGTGGCACGTTAATTAGACTGGTATCAGCATCTGGTCAAAAACAAATCTGTAAGATCAGACAAAATGTGTCTGGACAACAGTACATCATTTGTTACATTGCATGCAAAGACATTTTCACCAAGCCTCCTGGACAACACACAGAACTCTGCATTAATCACGCTCAATTTTAACCAATTAAGCTTTTAGAAGTCACTCACTGAAAGCTGGGTTGGAAACTATTATACCTACAATAAAAGCAGATGATAATAAATTCAATAAACTTAAACTTGCAATCACAAGGCAAAAACAGATCTTTTTTTTTTTGCTCACACCTTGCCAAGCTACAGCTGTACCAAGAGGCAGAACATCCCTGTATCAGAGTTCCTGAGCTCCTTGCACATTGAGCACCTCTCCATCTCACACTGAGCTCCATCTACTTGCTCTTTACAAATGAAATCTTCTGTTTGACTCTCATTTGGCTTTTCAGGCCAAAGATCCTCGATGCAAATGGCCAGCTCTTCCCACAATGGTCCTGCTAAAGCTGCAGGAGTGACAAAGTAACCCCTTCCAGAATCTGCCATTCCTTGGCATTACTCAGGCCCAGAACACAAACTCACTGTTCTGAGCTAAGTTACATATTTTGGTTTACCAGGGAGATCTAATTCCAATTTCTTACTGGAAAACCCAGGCCCTGCCCTATGTTCCCATTCATCTCTGCTGGTAAGGAAGCAGGGGGGAATCAGAGGTGGAACAGAAGTGGTTCCAGTGTGTGTGACATGAGCAGGCCTCCTGCTGAAGGCCATTTGGCACCAGCAAAATACCACAACATTTTCCTGAGCCACTGAGGAGGGAGGGGGCAGGGAAGAGCTGCACTGTGCTTAACTCACACTCCTCCTCCTCACAAATGAATAAAAACAAGACACTGGGAATTCACTTCCAGCTTCTCTGCATTTCTGTAAGCACCTAAGAGACCCCCCAGCCTGTCAGGAAGGGCAACAACCAAGACAGAAATGAGAGAATTCCACCAGGAACACTTTGGTAGTTGAGCTCTCCACCTCTCCAGCAGCTTTGGGATCAATCTACCAGATGAACAAGCTGTGATTAGGAGTTTTGGGAGCCTGACAGATGTTTGCCATTGAGTCCCTTCAAGCCAGCCCATCTCTTGTTGGAGCCCAGGTCAAAACAGAGACAGGCAGGAGCATCCTGCTGCCAGCTCTCTGCTGCTGGTGCCCAGTGCCACCCCTGTCACCTGCAGGGAGGAGAGGGCACACTCAGGGGATGCAGGGATGGATCCTGGCACCAGTGGGGGAAAGCAGTGCCAAAGAAAAGGAGGCCACTGGCTGGGAATCCAGGCCAGCAGAAGCAGAAGGCACAGTTTTGTTGTGCCTCACCCTCAGCTCCATGAGCTGGAGAAGCAGGAAGGGCTGAGGTGGCACTTCAGGGCCTGCAGGGACACAGCTTCACTGACAGGGGCTGCAGAAGACAAGACAGACAACAACCTCCTCACTAGACAGCTTTTAGTCTGTGTTCCTTGGGATAAATCTGCAGAGGTCTTCAGGGACTCAAACTAAACAATACAACTCAGCTGAGTTGGTCACTTATCCTTTCATCTCCCTCCAGCTTTTTAAAGCATCAAGTTGTTTTCTTTTCCTTCCCACTACACAACTTAATTAACCTAATCAACTGAGTTCATGGGGCTTGGAACGTGGCATGGCCACTCAAATCGAGGGAAGACTTGGTCATGGTGTTTGGAATTAGCTCTCAAGGCTGATAACTGTGTCACTGTTTTCACTGAAGAGCAAAGCCATTATTCAAAGTGAGGATTCAGCTGAAGCATCAGGATCCAAGATATTTCATGGGAGACAAGGAAGAAAGATGATGTAATATGGGCCAAAGATAGGAATTTTAAAAATCAAGGCATGAACTGAACACAGGCTTTATATAGCAAATCAAAATACCAGACCAAGTGCTCACATAACACAAGTTAATGAATAGACTTCTGAAAATAAAAAGAAGTTTCACAGACTGTTTTTCAATGTGTTTTGCTTCACTTCCAGTTACATCACAGACATCTGTCTTAAAAAAAAAAATAAACCACAGATGTACTTCTACCCATAAGCAAATGTGTGCCATAAATCTCCAGTGCAGCATCAGCTGAGGCAGAGGCTGTCTGAACCCCTCAGCTCTGACAAACAGTGCCCATCCCTGCCTCGTGCAGCCTCTCAGCCTGACAGCAAAGCATTCTGCACTCCAGAGCTCCTCACTGCACACTGGGAGCCAAATCCAAGATGAACCCAGCAGTCAGGAGCTCCCATGTCCTCCTGAGAGCTCCTCCAGGCACTGCCAGTGGCTGTGCAGCACCTGCTGAGGGCTTTGGAGATGCTCTCCAAGAGATGCAGATCACGGTTCAGCCTGTTCCCCAGGCCTGCCTCATGGAACTTCCTGTACCATTTGCACATCAGCTCTGAGCGTTCTGACATTTTCAGAGTTCATTCTTCAGCGTTTGCTAAACAGCAATTGCCCAAAGTCTTGTTGAACTCTGGAGCAGAACTTATCTCCAGACTTGAGAGATGAAATGCAACTGCTCAAACAATGCTGTCAGCCCTCCTACGCTGGAGTCTGGCTTTGAAACACCACTGGCTCTTACAGATTAAACCCACAGCAACATTTCCCTCTCATCTGTACTGGGAGGACTCCCAAAAAAAGGTCTCCTTCACCCCCAGGCTCTGAAGGCAGGAAGATGATGAGATTTCTGTATTATTTTTAAACAGACTGTCATTGAACCGAGTGACTAAGGATACTCTGAAATACTTTCAGATTATCATGTCAACATCAATAACTGGAAGGAAAAGGCTTTGCAGGGATACATGGAAGCAAACTACAGTGACTACAGCAGCAGTCTGAGATGGAAGAACAGTCAAGCTACAACAAAAAGCCATGCTCAAAAAAAAAATCCCCCCAATTACTAACTTCTATCCATCAGAAATTCATACACAGCAACTGCACTTGAGCCTCAAGCCATTTTGTTCTCATGTGGGCATGCATTTCGTTCTTGAAAGGAAGTAGCTACATCTCACTGAAGAAACAGTCTGAGAATAAAGTAAACAACTTGATTAGACAAGAAAAGACCAAAAGCTGTGGCCCTCTAACTGATGCCAGGTGGCAGAGACTGGGGAAGAGCTGAAATAACTTTCTCAAGGCACTCACCTCTGTACCAACACTGCACTGGCACCAACAAACCTTTGCCTGAGGTCAGCTCTCAAAAGGCACTGAATTTGCTTAAATTAACTTTTGCTATGAAAAGAAAGGACATGTGGCTGCTTTAAATCTCACACTGACTCTGCAGCATCAGGGTGTTTAAAGTCATTTGGTCATTCAGGTTTGGTCTGGTTTATGCATAATAGTTTTAGCCAAAATGAGCTTGAGCAAAATTGAGGAGGACCCTCCTTACAGAGAGCTCTGCAGGTAACACTGTTCTGCAAAGGCTTAGGAAATTTGGAAGCAAGTACAGGTGAGGGAATCTGGGGCACTTCAGCTGAGATCAATGTTATCAAACACCAAACCAGAGCCAGGGCACAGGAGTTTTCTTTATCTCCAGAGATGAGACACAGCCATTCTTCAGCCTGAGGCCCAGAATGGATCAGGAATTACACTTTTAATTTATCTTACTAGGTTGTAAATATGTGATGTCTAAGATTTGTTTAGCTACCTACAATCTGCTAACAGAAAACTTTGGAAGAACAAGAACCAGTGACAGGCCAGAGATTTTAATTCCACCTTTCATAAACCTGGTGAATAAACCAGAATCTCTGAAAGAGAAGATCCTGTTACACCTAATTATGCTGTTCCTCATGAATTAGGTGCTCTTTAAAACACAAGTCTCCCCAGGGGCAGCCCTGCAGTTTTGGGGTTTTTAGTAAAAGCTGCATAGTCAGTTGATCTAGAAAAGGAAGTGGCAGAGAAAGGTGTTCACTTTGAGCCAAGGTAGGTTTTTCTGTCACCAATATTTCTATCACCTTTGCCCTGTTCTCACCTTCTCCACCAGCCTGCCCAGGGACCATGGGGAAGGACCTGCAGCTGTGTTTGCAGCAGAGCTAAGCCAGATGTGATCTTAGCAGACCTGTGGAACACCTCACACCTACTTTCCTCTGCCCTCCATTCATACTGAAAGCTTAGGCAATTAAACATTTGATTCAACAGATATTTGAGGCAGATTATCAGGGTGGTTTTTTACTGTTTGATGAAGGGGCAGTTTCCATCTCAGAGAAGTTTGCAGGTGTGAAAAGAACCACCTTCACCATTTCTTTGGCTCTACCAGGCCAAAAACACTGACAAAATGAGCACCTTTGCACTATCTGTAATCCACAGAACCAAATAGTTCAGGTACTTGATAAGAATAGACAAAAAGGGAAAAACAAAAAGACGTCAACCAGCCACTCAGCAACTACAAAGAGATTCTTCAGAACTGAAACCACAAAGTGACACTCTGAAATGAAACTGCAGCACAGTAACACTCCTGCTGTGGCTCTGCAGTTCTACACACTCCTGGAGGCCCCATTTACACTGCACAAATTGTGTGTACTCCTGAGGGGCTCTCCTTTGTGCTGGCTCTGGATCTCAGTGCTCTCTCCAGAGGTGAAACAAATGCAGGAGTTTGTTCCTGGGGCTACAGAGCCAAGACCCAGCATCTGACCTGCACACTTGGTGCTTCAGGGATGGGCAGGGCAGCACAGCACCTCCCATCCTGCCTGCTGGCAATCCATGTGCTACTGGAGATGGTAAAGGAACACCAAATTCAGTCCAGAGGGGACAGAGAGCAGACAAAACAGGGCCTTGTCTCAGAGGTTTGGGTTTTGTAGCATCTCCTCTCTGCATCCCTCATGGCCAGCCCACAGTGCTTATCTGGGTGCTCCTTTAAAAGCCTCTTCTCAAAACTGGCTGCTCTGTGTTGATTTCAATGTCAATCTTGGCTTTAAAGCAGAACTTCTACTTTTAAAATGCTTTGGTTTACAGTCTGTATTGCATGCAACTGCAGTGACCAACTGAAACATCTCATTAAACAGGCAGAGAAAGAACAGTCCCCCCAAGAAGCTGTGCAGAGACTTCTGCACACACCAGCACAGACCAAACTTGTTCCCAACACCTGAACAAGCCCACCCAACAGTGTGCATGTGCATTTACACACACCTAGTAGCTACAGCTTGCATGCACTGTTTTAGAGATTTATCTCATCACTTGTTTATCTCCCAATCCACTCCAGTAGTCCTCATTTTTATGCCTTGCCTGCACACAGAATTCACTCCCTGATTGCTCCTAAGTTTTACAAACTCCATTCAGCAATGAGTAACTCCTGGTGAGGAGTTTTGAGCAGCAAATACCAAGGTAGGCTTTAATCAGCACAGTCTCACCCTCACCTTTCACTCTGGTAAATCCAAAGCAGCTCCACAAGCACCAGAACTAATGAAACCCAGGGACTCTGCTTTAAGAACTCGCTGATTTTGGTTTTAAAGTAAGTTCTACATTATTTTTTCCCCACAACTGATAACATCCCCAGCTCTGAGTGAATTCTGTAAGTGAATTCTCTGCTGCCCAGGCACTGCAGCTGGGAACAGAGAGGTGGAGGAAGACATTGCAGAGATGCTTTTACAAAGTGCGTGGGAACTCCATTATCTCTGAAATTCAGCTAAATCTGACAGATGGGTACAAATCAGCCAACAGCACAGACAGGCTCTTCTGTGCCTGCTCAAACCTCAGGAAAATTTAGTGAAGAAAACAGCTGGAGTTAACTTGCTCAGTATGCAAGTCTATTTTTAGAAGGTGAATGTTTCTTCCTCAATTAGATTACTCACTACTACCCAAACGACTGCAATACAGACCCAGGCTCATTTTTATCCAACCTTTGTACTTAATCTCACCAACTCCCAAAACATCCAGCTTTCATTTTGTGGTACATTGGCTCCTCGGGAAAAGCAGACATCAAAGAATTCAATGCTGTGATTACACATCACTAAAGAACAACCAACATTCCCACCCTGCATCAGGGGCTGGCTTGACAACATTTTGCAGGGGAAAAAAAAAAAAAAAGCAAGGAAACCAACCTTTTTCAACATCTTGTTCTGTTTGTGGAAGAACTCCACTTTGATATCACCGCATACCGGCAAAGGCTGAGGGAATTCAAAGTACATGTACTTGTCTTCACGTCGGGAGGGTCCTGAAGGGGAGGTGAATATCTTGACCTTTAGCTGGTACACCACAAACTGAGGATCTGGGGGATGAAACAAGAGGGTTACTTCGGAAGCAAAGCCTTACAAGGGTCAAAAAGCACAGTATTAATAGCAGGAAAACCTGTGAACTGTGATATTTTCCAAGTGAAATGTATTTCTGTTAAGTGGATCAAACTTTGCTAGATGCTGCTGGAAACAACCTTACAAATTTCTGTCCTTCATGGCAACCAGAGCTCCTAAAAAGTTGTTTCTTTTTAATATAATGACTGTAAGAAGTGGTAACTACTTGACTGTTCCCTGCACTTTGCCCCTCCTCTCTATTACACAGACCTGACTGAGGAGTTTTATTCTCTCTCTCCTCTTCTTCCAGCTGTAGACTGGGTGGTCATGTCAGCACAAACTTCTACTCTTACACAAGCAAGCAAAAACAAGGACAAAACTGAACATTAATATAGAAAACCAATCAGCAGTGACAGAGCCTAAGCTGGTCCTGTAAATCCCCAGCTCCAGGGAAGTGCCAGCCATGGCATGACTGCCCAAACTAAACCTGAAATTAGGAGGGGGTTTTGGTGCAGTCTAAGCAGAGCAGCTCTGGAAATGGGCACACATCCCTGCAGAGCTGTGGGAGTCCCTACTGAGCACACAGCACACTCAGCCTCTGAATGAAACTCTCACTTACAGAGAAACCCACAATGGTCTGGGCTGGAAGGGACCTTGAAGTCCATCCAGTGCCACCCCTGCCATGGGCAGGGACACCTCCCACTGTCCCAGGCTGCTCCCAGCCCCATCCAGCCTGGCCTTGGGCACTGCCAGGGATCCAGGGGCAGCCACAGCTTCTCTGGGCACCCTGTGCCAGGGCCTGCCCACCCTCCCAGGGAACACTTCCTTCTGTCCATCTCACCTAAATTTCCCCCCTGGCAGTGGAAAGCCATTCCCTGTGTCCTGGCACTCAGGATGACAGTCCCTCTCTGCTTCCCTGTGGTCCCTTCAGACCCTGGAAGGTGCTGTGAGGTCTCCTCAGGCTTGAAGAGCCCCAACTTTCCCCCCTTATCTCCCTCGACTCCTCAGAGCTGTGAAACCCTACCATTCCTTCATTTTGCCCTAGAAACAGGACTCTGCTTGGTCAGTGACTTTAAAACAAAAGAATGGCAACAAGTCAGTCAAATTTGAAGTTAACATGTTGGCAAAATTACTCCCATCACAGCTGACAACACAACTGAAGAAGTAACACAGACCCTTGATTTCCCATTCTGAAAAATGACTGAAAACTCCACAGAAACTGAAAATATTGCAGTAATACAACTGCTGAGGTTGATGGTTAATCTGTCTGCTCAGGTGCTTGGCCAATCTGTCCTTTATCCCAACACCCCCTGTGAGAACACCACACCAACAGCCTGCCATGGAACACAAGTCAGTGCTCTCATGAGCAACCCAGACTCACAAATACAGCACAGTTTATCCAAAACATTAAATAAATGGTCACTGCAGAAATCTGCAACCTCCACACCTCTACCCCAGGGCAGAGCTGCTGTCTCCCTCCTCCTGCACAGACAGCCTGACAAAGTTGTTTGATTGTTTCTTATGTGTGTTCCATGTTCAGGTACTGCCTCACAACAATATGAACAGGGCAGTTTTAATCAAAGCCACGGGAGGCACTGGAATTAATTACACATTGCTGTAATCCCCATAGCAAAACCATTAGAAAGATTTTTTCCACCAACAGAAAATGAACACACAACACAAGGCAGTCACTGCCCTCCAACACAGCCCACAGGACAGAGCAGAATTTGTTTTTGTGTTTCAAAGCTTCAAGAAATCTTCTGTTCCTTACTAACACAGTGTATCAGCAGATCAGATTAATTATTTACAGGTGTATTAATGCTCTGGAAGCCTCCACATGAAAAAAAGTTTATTCCCCAGTTAATTAGATATTTACCCAGTTGAACTGATTCATTTATTTTTTTTTTAGACATCATGGGAAGAATGATGTTGCTGCAATTGAAGCCAACATGCCATTAAGCAAATGTTTTTCAGCAATTCATGTTTCCCAAGAGTTGCTGTATTAAAAAAACAGGGAGGCTTTTCACAAAAATTAGGAGAAAACACCCAAATGTACACAGAGAGAGTGGTGGAGCCCCCATCCCTGGAGGTGTGCAAGGAATGAGTGCATGTGGCACTCAGTGCTCTGCTTTGGGTGACAAAGTGGGGATTGGTCACAGGTTGGACTTGACCTTGGAGGTCTTTTCCAGCCTGAAGGATTCTCTAGATGGAATCCCTTCTTTCCAAACCATTAAAACACCTCCCAAATTAAACTGCAGTCAAACAACCACGCTGGCAGAGCCCACCAGGCCAGCAGGGTGAGGGATGTGAGGTGTGTCAGTGTGACCCCCAGCGAGGTGAGCAGCTCTGGACACCCAAACACCACCAAATTTCCCAGCAGAGGTGAGGGGGGTGCTGCTACTTACTGCAAGTTCCGCTGCTGAACATGGGAATTGTTTCAAACATCATCTTGTGGAACAGCAGGGCCACTGGTCTGTAATCCAGGTGATTCTTTAACAGGTAGCTATAGTAGTACACGTAGCGTCTCTGACTGGGAATTGTCACTCCCTAAACAGAGGGAAAACAAGGGTCAAAAACCTGGCAGCAGCAGCCCTCTGAGAGCTCCTGCCCAGCACCTCCAAGTACAACTGGGGGCAAATAAAGCAGCAAGGACCAGGTCACTGATCACTGACCAGCACACAGCACACAGCAGAACGCTGGTTTGCCACTCAGTGCATCCCTGAGGGATGGAGCACCTCTGCCCTGAGCACAGGCCCAGGGAATTGGGATTGTTCAGCCTGAAGAGAAGCTCTGGGGTGACCCCACTGTGGCCTTGCAGTGCCACAGGGTGCCCAGAAAAGCTGTGGCTGCCCCTGGATCCCTGGAAGTGCCCAAGGACAGGCTGGATGGGCAGCCTGGGATGGTGGAAGGTGGCCCTGCCCATGGCAGGGGTGGAACTCTGTGGTTTTAAGGTCCCTTCCAACCCAAACCATTCCATGATTCTGTGCTCTCCAGCCATCTCCACCAACAAAGCAAAGAATGAAGGTTTCTCCCATTTGTTAAAATCAAACACCACAGAGTGGAGTTTTGGCATCACAGACATCCTGAGGGTCGTGTCAAAAATAGTCTCATGCTGCTGTTTTGGGGGATGGAGAGCACCAAATGTTCAACAGGAGGTGCCTTGAACATATCCTGATTTTCAAGCACCACTACATTTAGGAATTCTAAAATCTACCACTACAGGAATTACATTTTGACAGCACTTTGAGTGAGAAGATCCTAATGTTTGCTAATATTCCTGCACTCAGGACTGCTGCTGCTTTTTTTGACAAAACATCCTGAAATATTTTCCTCCCAAAAAAATGAAAAGTTTCCTTAAAATAGGCCCAATACTCCAAACTGATCAATGAAGGACTTTAGCTGAGTTACAACTCTGAAGAAGGAGCATATAACCTAAGAATGTTTTTATTACTGATTTCAAATCAGCTTCAGGTAAGGGCACAGTTTTAAAGCTCTTACAGCCAATATTTTCAAGTTAAACTGACAAAGATGAAAAATGGTTTCATTTCCCTGAAAATGCATTACATGGTTGAGAACTACCCATCCTACAGACTTGCAACAACATCAGTAAGTAAAGTTTCTGTTTAAAACTAAATGTGGAATTGGACTAAAATGGAGATAAGGAAGAGGTTTTCTTACAGGAGTCTGTGAGCACTTGGTCACAAAACCCACCTCACAGCATTTCTAGAAACTTTTAATTTCACCTGTTTCACCTCACAACAGCCATGAGCTAAGAGCAGCCAGAGCCCTTTTCAGTTAGTAAATCTCTATTCTGCACACATGAAAATAGTCACTTCCTGCCATTATTAAACAAAATGTTGACAATTATGTCCCCTTATCACTTCAGCTGCTTCTAAATTACACAAAAGACCTTTCCCTGCAGCACAATGACCTTCCTAAGCAGCCCTGTGGACTGGCCGTGGTTTTGGCTCCCATGTCCCCAGTGCTCAGCACACCCACTCCTTAAGGGAGCTTTCAGGTTTGCTTTGCTGGCCTCTGAGGCTCAGGACTGAGCCAATGCCAGCCTCAGAGCCCAGCAGAAGTGGTGCCAGTGCTGCCAAGCACACAGCTGAGGGGAACACATCCTTCCCTGCCTCCAAGTGCCAGTGAAAAAGCCCAGCACACCTGGCCAGGACAGCCCAGGCTGGCAGCAGAACCAAGGCAACACATTCACACAGAGTCAATCCCAAACAAGTCCAGTTCCTGACCAACAAGGCAGTTTTAGCCCTCCAGCCAGAGATCCACTCCCTGGAGACACAGCCCTTACCCCAAGTCCCTAAGAAGCAGTCCCACTGAAGCAGAACTGGAAGTTCTCCATTTCCAAAGGTCTGAACTCCAAGCAGAACATCTTCATAACAAATTAATAATATTCCAAGGGGTACAATCAACCCCTGCTTACTTTTACTCCAGAAGAATCAAGACAGGGAAGTAGTTCAAGTATTTTCTCCCTGAGAAGTTTGGATTTCCCATTTACCACCATGATTATTTTTAAATGGATGTGAGAGAAGCTCCTCTGGTCCCTATGCCACAGCTCCCCAGGGCACCACAAAAATTGTCAGGTGGTGCTTCTGGTTCTCCTCTCAACGTAGCACAGGCAGTATGATGAACAACAAAGGTTTTTGGAAGCAATATTCCCACATTCCCGTTAGGAACAGGCCCTACTGTGAGAGTGGAGCTGCAGCCTCAGAGCAGGCTGAGGGATCTGTGTCCAACAGACATCACAACTGACGAGCTCTGACATCAGATGTGGGATCTCTGCCCTGTCACAGACTCATTCTGAGAGTTCCTCACACAAAACAATTGGTTTGCACTTCCTGTTCAGTTACACCAACACCACAGAAACACAGCATGGTCTGGTTGGAAGGACCTTAAAGTCCATCCAGTGCCACCCCTGCCATGGCAGGGACACCTCCCACTGTCCCAGGCTGCTCCAGCCTGGCCTTGGGCACTGCCAGGGATCCAGGGGCAGCCACAGCTTCTCTGTGCCAGGGCCTGCCCACCCTCTCAGGGAACAATTCCTGCCCAGTATCTTATTTAAACCTACTCTGGCAGTTTGAAGCCATTCCCCACCTCCTGTCACTCCAGGCCCCCGTCCAAAGTCTCTCTCCATCTTTCCTGTAGCTCCTCCAGGCACTGGAAGGCCACAATGAGACCACCCCAAAGTTTCTCTTCTCCAGACTGAACAATCCCAATTCTCCCATAGGAGAGCTCATAGGAGCTTCCTTCCAAGCCTAATCCTCACCACAATGCCCTCCAAGGCAGAGCAGAATAAATAAAGACCTTCTCCAGCTGCAGGAAGGTAAGCTGCCAGTCTTTGTCACCACAGCAGTATGTCAGTATCCATCTTTAGGAAAAAACCAGGATAACCTAACCACTTCATGAAGTGGAAGCAGCAGAGGTCCAAAGGGAAAATAAAAACCACTTCTGTTCTGCAGTGGTGGAGACTGACAGACACAACCACGTAGCCAATACTTCCTAACCTTCATCACTCCCTTCTTCTCAAAGTTCCCCCCACTACACTGAGTTTCAGAAGTCAAAATGGGCAGCTTGCAGAGGAAATAAAAAACCCCACCAGAGGGTTTGGTCAGAGACAGCCTGGGTTCTGCCATGTCTTGTTCTCCAGACACAAAGAGCCTGTGCAGCAACTGAGCCTCACCTACAACAGCTCTCACTGGATGTGCAAAGGCCTCCCTGAAGCTGCTTCTCCCAGCAGGCACTTGGGAAAAGCTGGCTCCTCAAGCACCCGGGGTTGTTCTCCTGGCCAATTAGTCATGTTTCCTCTTGCAATTAGACTCACACTTCCTGCCAGCACAGGCTGAGCCCTCTGAGCAGCACTTTGCCACCAGCATTCATGGCAGCAGTGATTTCAGCTGGACTGTTCTCAGCAGCTGCCTGCAAAGTGGGCACCTCGTCCTTGCTTTACACCCAGAAAATCTGGTACCTAATTAAAGCCACTTCTCCTTTATCAGACCCATGTTGGCCCAAAAAGAAAGAAAAGAGGCATTTGCTCGGCCCTATGTGCAAACAGCTCTTTTGATGCCTCATTTACTCTGAATTGAGGAAGTCAGTTATATAAAGGTGTGGTGAAATAGCAAATCAGAGAGCAGCACTTGACACAGAACACTGAAATATGGGCCAGCAGGGAAGAAAAGGCTCCAGAAACCTGCACTGGAAAACCTGTTTATAAACACTACTCAAGGATGATGTGGGTCACATGCTGCCCAGTGGCTACACCAAGATAACCATGCTCAAGTGGAGCTGGGAAGGGGAGAAAAGTCAACTCTTCCAGAAGAGACACTGAAAGCAAAACAAGCTGCTGGTTACAGACAGTATTTACACTGCAGCTAAACAAGGCTCTCACCATTCCTGTTTACTGAATTCTCCCTCACCCCCAGGATGCCCAAGGTGCCCCTGGGGTACTGAGGAACACCCAACTGCCCTGAGCCCCAGCTGTGCAGAAACACCACCTTGTTTTTACACAGGGAAACTGAGGCACAACGCTTCACTGTGTGTTAGTTCAGTTTTGTAGTTTTCATGATGCTTTATCCAGCTCTGCACATAATCCCTATGAGCAGGGGTCGTCTACTCTGTTTATTCCTCTCACTGCTCATTCCTAGTCTCTCTCATGCACTCTTACCAAAAGCCACAAAGTTCTGATGGGAAACCTTGACCTTGTCTCCACCCAAGTGTTGCACCACATCCAACTCAGCAGTACATGGAGTAACAGCTCCATCTTAGCAGGAGAGCAAACTGAGGAGTTACTTGCTCCTTCCAACAAATTAACAGCCAAATTCTAAAATTCCTTAAGTGACACTTCTGCTCTCAAGAGCCTCCAGACATGAGGCTCTTCTTATTAGAGACCAACACAGTGTGAAATTAATACTTTGTGCAAATACTGCAGGAACAGAGAGAGCTCTGTGCTTGAGGAGGGTGAGACTGGCTTGCCAGGATGATCCCCTTGGGATGTTCAACCAACACACTCAAGGAAATGATGGAAGATGAGCAGGAAAGCTGGCTGAAATGACCTTGCAAGTCACATCTCGCTATGTCTAGAGAAGATTTCAAATAAGGAGGCTAAACTCTCATTATTGAGGCCCAACCCTGCCAAAAAGGCCCTTAACCACCCTTTATTGACAAGGGGCATCCAACAATAAGGGCCTTGCAGTTGGGATCTTCACCTCTGCATCTCCAAACCCCACCACAGCAGTGAGGAGAACCTGAGGAGATGAACAACTCCTCCATTCAGGCAAAATAAGTTGGAACAATCCTCTCATTTGGGTCAGAAATGTTGAAGGAGAAAGTTCACTGCCCCTCTGAGGCAACACCCAGCAAAACAGTGCTGAAAAAGCCATTTAAAAGCAACTGCCCAGGTCTTCTTGAACAGGACATGTTAAAACCAGGCTGGTTTAGTGTTGTGACTAAAGGACACTGCCTTTTACAATTGCACTGAAGCAAAACCTGTTGGGATGGATTTCCTAAAGGGTTTGAGTACCAAATGGACCTCAAGGAGGGAAAGCAGCAAGTTACAGGCAGGGGGACACAAGAACAGAGAACAACTCACCTTCTTGTCTCTGGTCCTTACTTCCCCATAGAAATCCAGGGCTTCCTGAGCCCTTAAAAACTTGCCTCGATGCAACAAATATGCACAAATCATTACACCAGTTCGTCCCTTTCCAGCTTTACAGTGGATTGCTGCCACATGATTGTCATCTTCACTCAGCCACTGGTCCAGATCTTCACAAAAAGGTTTGATGAGCTCCAGCTGGGGGGGGTTATGGTCTTCAAAAGGGTACTGTGCAACTGCAGGGAGAAGGAGGAGTTCAGCAAAACCTCAACAGGCAAAGCAAGCTCAGACACGGCACCTCGGTGACAAGCGTGCAAAAATGAAGTTATTCAATAACCCCCCTCCACATTACATACAGCTATGGATTTTTAATTCAGGTATTATTCAGTATATGATAAGCATTGCAGACAGGAATCCATCAGCATCCTGCTCCATGGAGCAACTGTTTCACACTTTTATTGAACTTGGTGGCACAGGCTCTGTAACATGAATTTTCTAGAATTTCAGAGCGTGCTGGCACAAAGAACAACCTTGTGAAAACCCATTACTCTAGCAATAATTAAACTACCTGCTGAGAGAGAACAAGGCCAGACCTCAGTCACTGAGCAGGCAAGAAGAATTTTGCTGAAAAATTACTGAATATGGTTGGCTCTATATGGGGAACAAACTCTCAGAATGTGCTCAAGGGCATTTTGAGGTAAAACCCTGCCATTTCCATATTTCAAAAATGGTAATCAAGTAAGAAATCTCAGGTGAGGCACTGGCAATACTTAGGGGGTTTAGAGTCAAACCACTGAATGATGCTGTCCTTCCTTATCTGGCTGTACACACACACACACACTTTTTTCCATCTAGAGATGGAAAGAATTTTGAGCGATGCAGGAAATGAAAGAAAATTCAAGAGAGAAAAAAAATAAGCACTAAGCAGAGAGAAGCACCCAAACCTCTGCCACCTCAGAGCAGCTGAGGGACAATGTCACCCTGACCAGCAGAATTATACACAGTGTTCTGATTTCCCCAGAGCAGTACTTGATGAAGCACTCCCCAATCCCCCACTGATAGCCTTGGGATCTAATAAACACAGCTCTGCTTCACTGCAGAATTCTGGGCTACAAACACCATTTCCTTTTCTGGCCTGAAAAGGAATAATTCCATTTTTCTGGCAAGTAACTGCTTTTGTAAGCACTGCTCTGTAGTCACACTTGCAAGGCTCCTGTGGCTGAATCCCCAAGGGCTGTGAGAGCAGAAGTGAGGGATGGAGTTATGGAACTGCTGAATGACTGCAGCACAAGTCCAAAGCCTTTTGGAGGGACCCACAAGGCCACTTTATTCCCTCACAGCAAAGGCTGCCCACTTCATCCCCCACAACAAATGGGGAAGCTGACAAAGTGAATCATCTTTGCTGAAGAGGTTCACAAACATGAACACACAGGAACAAATCCTTCCACATGGCAGATCCAAAGCTCCCCAAACGATCATTTCATGTGTCACTTTTTGCAGATGTCAATGAAACAAGGAATTTATTGAGAAATCCTCAAGAAAATGCTGCAAATTTGTCTGTAAAACTTTGAGCCTGTCACAATTACAGCCAGCAAGGTTCTCTTGGAAAGGGCAGTACAGAAATCCTGAAAATCAGCCTGAAAAATCCCAAGTAGTCACAGGATGCTGAAGAAGCTCTCCAAGACTTGGGATCAAAGGCAAACCTTGTGGTAATTTCTTCAAAGCTGGAATGAGAAGATGAAATGGGTGCCCTGGGATGGTGTGGAGGGATGAAGAGGAAGCATCTGCAGGTCCTCCATGGATTTTGATCCCTAACACTGGAGCACACAGCATGGAGAATGGCTCTGATTAATCTCTCCAAGCTCCTGCACATTGCAAGAAAAATCCCATAGCACGTAGAGGAGTGGGGAGAAAAAAAGTAAAAACGAAAGTGTGGCAAAGCAGAAGGTAATTCCAGCATGGAAGTACCTCAGTAACTAGAAAAACCCTTGGGCTAGTGCCCAAAGATAAAGAGCTTTCAGTATTTGGGGTTTAATTTGATCCAAGAGCACCTTGGATGAATAATGAACCACTCTGGTGCTTCATGCCAGGCACACAAGTAAGAAGTTCCCTTTGCAATCAGTTCATTTCAGGAGATTTTCAAGCAGAACTTTTGTTCCTCTGCTAAGGGAAGTCCTGAGTCACCAATTTGGTTATCTGAGGTTAACTAATTCGGGGCTGAAAATGAAAACACACACCATGTCTTGTGCAGAGGAGCTGTGAAAGGTGCTGTCACCAGCAGCATTTGGGGCTGGGATTGACAGCACAGGGATTGAGCTCCCCCGGATCAAAAAGCAGAAATTAAAGCAAACATATGTTCTGGCCATATCAGAAGCCAGTCCTTTTCTCTTCTTACCCAAAGCACTGCTCAAGCACATCCTAAAATACTTTTTTCCTGGCTGGTGTGTATGGAGTGAGGTTTCAGGGCACTGTCACTCAACAGCCCAAGAGCAAATCAGAAGCGCTGACGACTTCAACAAGACAATTTCAGCCCTTCTATATTCAGCCATGAGAGCAGCCAATTACATCTTGGTCACGTTCTAAACCCCTCTTTAGAACAAGAAGGATGGTTTAAAATAATAATAATTAAAAATAGAAGTTGAGCCCTTGCTGGGATGTAGAATAAGGCCAAAATCTGTTCACCTCCTACAATTCTGGAGGCACAAGAACTCCTCATCGACCCTCACCTGAAGCAGAGAAAACACAAACTCTACTCTTGAGCACAGAGATGCTCCTCTGCCCAAAGAATGAAGGCAAATCTGTATTTATTTCTTACCTGGGGAGTGAACACTGACACAACAGGTATCCCCTCCCAAGGACCTGGTCAAAAGGCATCCCTGAAACTTCCCCCACTGGTTTTGGCAGCTCTGCAAAGTTTGTAAGACTCAACTCATCTCTAAGAGGCATCACATGGAAATAAATTTTTTTTAAGCCTCTGAGGTTATGCCAGATCTTCCAAAAGCTGCTTTATATGCATAGTGATAGTAGTTACAGTGTTCTCCATTTTCATTCTTCACAAAACCCAGACTCCTCCAAGCATCACATGTAAATTGTATAAGAAGTTTGTACCCTGAACTGAAACTCCTGTGCAACCCATTCTGAAAAGGGTTTTTTTTTGCAACAGCAGCCATTTTATTAGATCTTGATCTTGAACTGTCAGGAACACACTTTTTTGAAAGCACCAAGAACACAGCAAGTTTTTCCAATGACTCAAAGCAATCTGACATCATTCCTTGTGCCCCAAATCTCCTGCATGACTATTCATCAGCTCCTCCTTTAGACCTCCATTCAGGGAGGTTCAAAGAGAACACCCAGCAGGCAGTAAGAACCTACCTCTGCAGTTAAATTTGGCGGTGTCATAATGTCTTTCAGCACATCTACAAAAGAAAAACAGACAAGAGTTCAAGAGCAGTCTCTGAGGCACTCCCAACATCTGTCACAGCCAGGAAAACCATGCATGCCCATCACCTTTATGATTTCAAACCAGAGGTTACACACAGAAGAATTATTCTGCTGCAGATTGCTCACTAAAATATGAGTTACTTCACTGCAAGGCAAATACTTACCCTTTGGTAATTGCAGCCCATTGGAACGTTTTAGTCAATGTGACTCAATTCAGGCAACTAATTCAATGTATTATTGCTTTTTAACCCTGCAATATGAACAGCTCCAGCCACTGGAGCAGCTTTATGCTCCCAAACACATGAAGAGCAGACAGCTGTGACCTTCATCCAAGGGATTGTGAACTCCAAACACAGGTCAGGATGCCTGCACAGCAATGTGAGTGCTTGGAGGGATGGGAATCACAAGGACAGGGCAGGATCACAAGGCCCACTGAACATTATCAAGCAGAGATTGTGACATTGCTCTGCAACTTGGCACTGGCTCTTGAATTTCAGTGAAGCTAAAGGGCTCAGACCTGGAAAATGGCACATTTCTGCAGGCTCTGGGGTTGCAGCAGTCTCTCACCACTCAGAGACCCCCACTCCAGCTAGACAGGAGCACAAAAAAACCACACTTCACCCTGCAGGGTGACTTGCCCAGGGACAAACAGCAGTGATCACAGAAACAACCAGCCACAACAGCACACCAAGAATCACATGTTGGGGTAAGGGGAAAGAAGGCAAGAGGGGATACCCTCCAGAATTTTCCTTGGAGCTGCTCCCTGCAGCCAAAATGATGCAAGTGGAAGCACAGCACAGGAAGGAAACCTAGAACAATCCTGCCTTGAATCCTGCCAAGGCCAGCTTGCATGGGGACCTGAGCACCCTGATCTGCTGAATGGCATCCCTGCCCAGGGCTGGAACAAGGGGATTTTTAAGGTCCTTCCAAGCCCAGCCACTCTGGGACTCTGTGAAAGAGGACACCAGGCTGCAACACAACTCATTTCAGCAGCCAAATCACAGCTACATCTCCTGTTCTGATTACAGCCTGTGCTCCTCACACCATCCCAATCCCCCAGCACTGTCAGGACTGGTATGAACTCCTCTCTCCTCACCAGGTATGTTATGAGTGCAGCCCTGGGAGCCACAGAGAGCTTTGCTGACACTTTCTTCCAGAGCCCTCTCAGCTCTTCCCTCTCTAGAGAAAAGCCTGGCAGCTTTTTCAGCTCTCACCACATTGCTGACCCTTCTCTCTGGGTCAGGAGTGCCCAGGTGAAGCTGGCAGAGGGGACTCACAAAACATTAGCTGCACTCAAGCCTGCTTGGAGAATAAAAGTTGGATGCAGGATGCATCCAAAGGGCATGGAGCAGCCAGCATTTTGGAATTTTGGAAGCTGAGCCTGCTAGGAAGCAAAGCAGTTAAGCAAGCATCTTATCCAAGAAAGTTTCCTGCTTCCTTTTAAAGAAAAACCCAGCTCAAATGGGTAGTAAGAGATGAAAGCCTTCAAAATATTTTTTAAAATCCACATACAGGCAGAAAAAGCCTTCAAATTTTGAAGTTTGAGAGAGTGTAAAGCAGCATACCATGAAGTATAAATAAAAATTGTTTTGTTGATAGAAACTGAGCACAAAACACAGTGATGTCCCTCTCTCTGCCCTCTTCTGGGAACTGAACACAAGCAGTGCAGAGCTCCAGGCTGCACTGCACCACATCCATGTGTATTTGCAGCAGAAATCCCACCAACACACCTTGGGGGTGCTGAGGGGGCTTTACACTTCAAATGCATTTCTGGGGTTTTTAAACACTATTATACCTGGAACAGAGTCAGATCTCCAGAGGAAACCTGGAATTTTTTTTTGCATTTTGGGGGCAAGGAGGGGGTTGGTCTGTTCTTGTAATCCTCTTTAGGATTAAATATAAGTAGTTTAAATTAAGGAGAATGCTGAAGAAATAGCAAAGGGTTAAAGCAACACAGGAGAGAAGCAACACAAACAAGAAGCAAAATGAAACTGCTCCAACTGCTGGGAAGTTAAAAGCCAAGATGTGAGGATAGGGCTGAACTGACATCATTTCAGAAAAATCTCTAAATCCTTTTAGATGAAACTGCTCAATACACACATTATTATCAACTTCACAGAACATCTACCTTAAGGGAACTCAAACCCCATGACAGATTTTGAAATAATTCTGACTATAATCATATAACTCCTCTGAACTCCCACCTCCTCCTCTGAAACACAGACAATAGGTGATTATTTACAAAGGATCAGATTAATGTGAGGAGATGAAGTTCTCTGGAATACCTGATGGATGCAATTCCTTCCTATCCCCTGACCAGACTTTGCCACAATTCACCTGATGGCATTTTGTGTATAAATTTTGCCTGCATCAAGATTAAGAGATAACCTGGCCTCTCCAGACAGAGGTACACAGCCTAAAATCTCTATTTTCTGAGCTTAAATCTTCATTTGCAACTGATCCACGCTTTGAGGAAGAAGAAATCCCCCAGACTTTGAAATTATGTTTTATCCTCCAAAAGTTTTCATCTGAGGATGAATTCAGTAATACTAGCAAGTCTCAATCGTGACTGTTTTGAAATTAGCACCAAGGAAATCAATTTTTATATGAAGAGCTTGAAGACAAAAACCTCTGGCACACCTGGACAAGTTTTTTTCCACAGCTGAAAACACACAGAGAGCAGCAACATAAATATCAAATACATTTGTCTCATCACTGCTCTTCTCACAAACTTTAAAGCTGTTTCTGGGCAGGGCTAAGGGATTGGGGTTTGCTTTTTTTTAAGTAAAATGAGGTTGCTGGCAGACAGCAAAGTAGAAATGTAACAAGGAGCTCTTCTCTTTTTCTGTCTCATCCTATCCCACAACTTCAATAACCACCGCAAGATTTCTCAGCTTCTACTGCCACTTCTCTCCAGTACCAGGAAACAGAGCCAGCTGATGCATAATCCTTTAGCTAACTCAGAGGCAGATTTAAATCCTTACTTTTAAATATTTATTTGAATGACTGACAGGTTACAGTGTCCTGCATTGCCTGGATTTCAGTACCACAATTAACTTTTCCATTAATTGCAGGTATTTAGAAACATCCATTACAAAAAAAATAAAGCTGTAACAGTTCAGAATATCCATTAAAAAAAAAAATAAAGCTATAACAGTTCAGAAAATCCATAAAAAAAAATAAAGCTATAACAGTTCAGAAAATCAATCTCCAACTTGGATTTCTAGGAAAAAATGAGGGGTAGGAAAAGCATGACTCTTCAACATCATCAAATTATTTCTACAAATGAAATTAGCCTAAGCTAACAAATTTGATCAAGGAACAGCAACACAAAAACCACCAAAAAACCCCAAACTCCTGGAACAATAATAGCTTTCTGCAGAACTAAATTTTCAGGGGAAAACATTACACTCAGAGAAGTGAGAAATCACCACCAATTGATCCAACAGCTTTTTCAAAGCAATAAACAGGGACAGACAAGAAGAGTGAGGAAGCAAACAGAGCCTGGGTACCAAAGCATTTCGATTTAAAAAACCCAGAAAAAAACAGGAAAACATTCATTTGGCAATTGGACATTAATACATGAACAGAAAGTCTGCTGTGAATTACTTTTCACTTTTTAATCACATGGTCCAAGCTCCAGATGGGCTGGGTGCCAAGTCATTTAAAAGCGTTCAAGGAACATGAATACACCCCAGCATTTCATTTAACCTCACTCAGCTCCACTAAATGAAGTACCAGTGCTCTCAATCAGGCTTAATTGTTTTAAGAAATGTGCAAAACATCTCCAGCTCTGCTTCAGGACAGCCACAAGCCACTTGCACTCCCCAGCTATTTTTAGAAGTCATTCTTTTGGAAAATGCATCTCTAAGAGCATACTTACAGATTGTATATCTTGTAATGGTTTTTATGCTTTGAATCCAAAAACCTTAAGGGGGAAGAGGAGAAAAAAAAAGTATTAATATACATTGCAGGAATGTTCATTTTAATTTGCAGCACCCAGCAGTTGTGTTCTCCCAGTCCCAGCCCCAAAGTCAAGGAGGCAGAGTGCTGGAAACCTCACTCATCCAAATAATCCAGCAGCATGGATAACACAACTAATGCAAGTAAGGAAACCAAGACCTGACCTGCAACTGAAATATTTCTTGTACATGGCTCATTTCCTGATTCCCACAACACCCTCAGATCACTATGTGAAGCTGAGGAAGGGCTGGTTATTTTTCAACAGAAAGCACTGATTGCACCAGGTATCTGTAAACACTTCCCATTTAATCATCTATGCAAAATATTTTGCTACAATGAAAAAAAAAAGCAGTTAAAATAACTTCAGCGTTCCAGTTTCAGCCAGAATCATTCATTTTAATCACAGGTTTTGTATTATTTGCCACTGAAGTCTGTCCCCAGTGATATTCTGGGATTTGGAAGGAGGACCACTACACTTTTTCACACTCATTTCATTTCCATGCTCACTTTGGAACAAAAACTTCCCATGCAAGCCCCAGCGAGCCAAACTGCAAACATGATTCATCAGAATTGCTGTGATTATATATGATGTGTCACCTGGCAATGTGCAAGAAGAAATAACATGCAAATGTTTACACTTAACATCATCAACAGTGTGTATCTGCACATCAGCCAGAAGGAATTTAATTAGCCATGACAGAACATGCTGTTCAAATTGAAAAGAAACACTAGCTGCTAAAATCCTGGAAAGCTCAAGCAAAAACAAGTTCTGGTTATCAGTCATAATATTCCAGAAGAACCCAGAGCAGCTCTGTGGTGAAAGCCATGCATTAAAATGGGAACAGATGTGAGCAGATCTCACCCACAAGGGTGAGACTCCAAGGGCAGCAGGAAAAAATATTCCATGATTGCCACTGGTGTCCCCAGCAGCCTTGGAGAGCCTCAGGAAGGTGGTGGACATGGGGATTTGGTTCAGGAGATGTTCCTGCTTGTTGAACACAGGCTGGAGAGCCAGGAGAGCTGCCTCTGCTTCTCCACCAATATCCACACAGCACACTATGAGCTTCCATGCAAGTTCTTTTTCTAAAGGACAAAATTCCATCCAAAACCTCTCCAAGTGTCAGTCACAGGAGACTGCCAGCAGTCCAGGTTGTATTTCCCACACAGTATTAGCCTGGAATTTGTCAGGATAGCAGCTATTCAGAAAAAGCTCACTTCTGGATTCTGGCTCAATACCAGTCGGGCTCCAGAGCTCAAGCACCTTGAATTTCTGCATAAAAAGCACTTGGAAAAAAATTCCACAATAAAAGGATGGCTGGAGCAGATGAGGACTGCAACATGCAGAATCCTGCATGATCACATTTTGTTCTTTCTTAAAGAGAAGGCAGCAAATGTAACAATACAGCATCCAGTTCCCCACAGCCACGTAATTTACATCTCTGAGTACCTTAATTTGGTTGATGCTGTTTTTAGGTGATCACTGCTCCTTGTGATCAGAGTTTATGGACAGCTCAATAATTACAGGCATTCCATTACAAAAATCTAATTCACACATATCTACCTCCTCAACCACTGCAATGTATTTTCCCTCATCCAGAAGCTACTGAAATCGATGCTGTGAATGGAAGAGGCCCTTCAAAGACTTCTGCCTATTGATATGTATTTGGATTATTCTCATGTTATTAGATTAGGTGTGAGGAAGGAATTGTTCCCTGGGAGGGTGGGCAGGCCCTGGCACAGGGTGCCCAGAGAAGCTGTGGCTGCCCCTGGAAGTGCCCAAGGTTGGATGGGGTTTGGAGCAGCCTGGGACAGTGGGAGGTGTCCCAGCCCATGGCAGGGGGAGGCATGAGGCTTAAATCCCTTCCAGCCTAAACCATTCTATCATTTATTCAAGTCCAGCTTTTGCCCCTATCCTACAATTTCCAGAAGTGGGTTGGATATTTTATCAGCTTCATGAAAAGGTGCCTCTGACTGCTGGGAAAGTCAGTCAGCTGGAGAAGTGGAGTTTGTGGGTTAAAGCCCTCCCAGTGCCACCCCTGCCATGGCAGGGACACCTCCCACTGTCCCAGGCTGCTCCAAACCCCATCCAACCTTGGGCACTTCCAGGGGCAGCCACAGCTTCTCTGGGCACCCTGTGCCAGGGCCTTCCCACCCTCCCAGGGAACAATTCCTTCCTAAAATCAAATCTGACCCTGCCCTCTGCCCAATGCCCCTGGTTCTGGCACTCAGTTCCTGATGAACAGTCCCTCTCTGGTTCCCTGGAGCCCCCTCAGCCCCTGTAAGGTGCTGTGAGGTCTCCAGACACCCTTCTCTTCTCCAGGCTGAATATTCCCATCCTGGCTCCATAGAGGAGATGCTCCAGCCCCCTCAGCAACTCCATGGCCTCCTCTGGACCTGCTCCAGCAGTTCCATGTCCTTCTTATGCTGGGGGCACCAGAGCTGTGCACAGAATTCCAGGTGAGCAGGGCAGAGTCCCAGGGGTTGCCCTGACCCAGGTGTAAGACCTGCACTTGACTCTGTTGGATCCATGAGGCTGATGTGGGCTCAGCTCTCCTGGATCCCTTCCCTCTGGGCTGTGGGTGCCTCCCAGAGCTCGGTGTCACCCATCCCACTGTCAGTGTCACCAACAAAGCTGTTGGATCCATGGGGCTGATGTGGGCTCAGCTCTCCTGGATCCCTTCCCTCTGGGCTGTGGGTGCCCCCCAGAGCTCGGTGTCACCCATCCCACTGTCAGTGTCACCAACAAAGCTGTCCAGCAGCACCACCCCCCTGAGGGACCCCACTTGTCACTGGACACCAGAGGAACCAGGAGCTGTTGAGCATAACTCTGTGTGTGTGGCCAGCCAGTCCTTTATCCTGAGTGCTCCATCCATCCAATCCATGCCTCTCCAGTTCAGACACAAGGATGTGGTGTGGGAACGCTGGGCACAATTATGAGAAACTCTCCATGGCACCTCCAACCTGGGAGCAGCACCTCCTGCTTGTAACTCCCCTGAAAACCTTCCTGCATTATCCCCCAGCCCCAAAGGCCAAGGCTCTCAAGGAGCTCCTGAGCCCACAACTTCAAATTCAGAGTAGATTACTTTATTCCATGTTAAAAGTGACAACCTGTAGGTTGCTTTTCTCCCAGCAGTAACAGATATTAGGTGATTTTTCTCCTTGTCCATAATTATTGAACACAACCAAGTGTAAAAGCCTTTACCTAAAGTCACCTATATTTACAATCTTAAATCAAAATTAATTTATCAAGCACTTCATTTATCAATTGAAGATAGGATATGGGCAAACTTATGCTGAAATACCATCAGCTACCTGAGAAAACCTGACACTGAGCAGGGGCATGGATTCATGTCTTTCTAAATGCAAGTAAGCTTTTTTTTCTCCAACACAACTTACTGAAATCCATTTTTCACATTAAAAAAGCAGATGATATGCATGTGACATCAACCCAGAACAGCAGCCTGCCCATGTTCTGTTATTTCCAACATTTTCAGGAAGGCTCTTAAGGAAAACATCTACAGGATGCAAAAATCTCCCCATTTCTACAAGTCAGAACACACCTCCTTTCCTTAGCAGGACATAAGTGAGTGCAGAAAAGAATATTCAAGATTGAGAGGCAAAAAAAAAAAACAAAGAAAGCCTTACCTTACTACATCATCAATGTTGTTCCGGTACACTCCTTCAAGCCTCTCTGCAGGAAAGCCCATAGCAATTATGTTTGGATAAATATCTGAATATGCAAGTTATGGAAATATTTATAAAGCAGGTGAAATGTCTACAACAGCATGAAATGGACATTACTCAAATGTGTCACTGTAACCAAGTCAGAGCAACAAGTCCAACCCACTCCATGCAACAGATGGAAATGTGCAGATCTGGAAAGGATTCCAGATCTTGTTTATCCAAAAATCCCCAACAATTACCCACTTCTGAACAAATCTTCCCATTTCTTACTCTGAACTACCTGCAATTCATTTGCAAAAGCAACCTGAGATAAAAGAATTTAGGAAAACTACCTCCTGGATAAATCAGGAAAAAGGGCAAACAAGACACTTTTAAGTTAACATCTAGAACTGGTGCAGCAATGAATTCACAACAAACTGCCAGAAAACTACTGGTATTTATTTTCCCAGTGGTGAAATGATATATGGATTTTTTTTTAAAAACAGAATTCCAGAAAAGAAAGCCCTCCCAAGTTTAAAGCATTATTAGAAATGATAATGTAATGAAAAAGCTGAGCTGAAAAGCAAACCAGAAATGAAAGCAGCAGCTCGAAACAGCCCATACCCTGCCACATTAACATACTCCTCCTCAAACTAATTTTAGAAGGAGCAAGAACAAAGCATGATATGTTTGAAGTTGGCCCTGCTTTAAACAAGGGGGCTGGAGGAGGTGATTTCCAGAGGGCCCTCTCAACCTAAATGATCCTACCCTTTTAAGAATTATTTTTATTTTCATGGTCAAAATACACCAAAGCTCCAAAGAATCATCACATCAGAGTGGAAGACACTACATCAGCTTCCAAGACATTAAAATTCCAGTTACTTGTGCATGAAGAAAAGCCTGAAGTAGGACACAGACTACTCTGCTCCACCCTTGCAGAATGAATTCCCACAAGCCCAAGTCCTCACAGCAGAGCAGCACAGATGAAGTTCTGCATTTCCACCCTTCAGTGCAAGGCTTCAGAAAAACATTAGGAACTGAATACACGGAAATAATGTTTTGTACTCTCAAAAAAAAAAAAAAGGAATTAGCATTTACTGTGCTGTAATCCAAGTATTAATAGGCATTGGCTCGGACCATTCAACAGATGATTTGTACATACAATGAGAAAAATATGAAAGCCTTGGAGTAAGCCAAATAAATATTTGTAGCTGCCTTAAATACAGACACTGGAAAGGGTTTGTGCCTGCTTTTCAGTTTATTCTGTACTTACCCAAACACTAAAAAAATACTGAGGGGGGGAAAAAACCCAACGATAAATTGCTTAACTTAGAGAATTCGTGATAACCTCAAATCACAAACTTTAAACTTCCCTCTGATCATATTTCACTCAGCAAGCAGCTCACACCTCTTTAATTAACAAAAGGTGCTATATAATTAGCAGTGTGCTCACTATTTTATCAGTTACTCCTTGCCATAAGCAGAAGAAACTGGTTCTGTGTTATATTAACAATGAATTGCCTGCTTTCAGTTGGCACACCCCATCACCCTCCTCCTGCCCAGTGCCAGCCTGATTTCTCCCTACTCCCTGCTCCAGCATTTCTCCTCCAAAGCACCTCCTTCTGCATCCTGCTCTGAGCAGCAGAGCTATATAAACTATAAATTCCCAGAGCAAAATAACCCAATATATCAGCCTGCTTTCCACAGCACTTCTCCATAGAACACAATCAACAGGGGCAAACTCAATTCATGTGGACACATCAAAACACATGCCCAAACTCCAGCAAATCACCCTGGGACTTCCTCAGATTTCCAAGTGCAATCAGGAGCTTTCCTGCATTTTTCTGGGCACTGCAGCCCGTGGTTGATGTGCAGGGCACTTTGCAGGATTCCCAGCTGGGAGTGAGGCAAGCACAGCCCCCAGCAAAGGGAACAGAACATCTCAGCAGCGTTCCCAGGCTGCAGGCTCACACAGCACAGCCTCCAAACAGGCAGGCACAGGGAGAGAAAAATTCCAAAGCAACCGGGGTGATCCCAGCTTGTCCTGGCACTCCCTGGCCCCAGGGAGATGCTCTAGGGCACAGCTCACACACGTTCCTGCTTCCCAACTGCTGCAGCATTCATGGCACAGCCCAGCAGCCTGCAAAAAACCTGCAGGATCAGCCAAGCTGTGATGAGAACCCTGTCAACTGGGAATCCCCAGGAATGCTCCACCTTATCCCTGCATGGCCCCTGAAGTGTCCCAGGCCAGGCTGGACAGGGCTTGGAGCAAGCTGGGAGAGTGGAAGGTGTCCCTTCCACTATGGGTTTTAAGCTTCCCTTAAACTACTTCATGATTCTATAGCCATTACAATTATTCTGACTCTTTAAACCCCGAGTGGGAATTGGAAAAGGTGTTTCCCAATATGGCATAAGGAAATGGAAAAATACTTCAAATGGGGTAGGGTACAGGGGGA
The DNA here is from genome assembly GCA_013398175.1 of Climacteris rufus. Lineage (NCBI taxonomy): Eukaryota > Metazoa > Chordata > Aves > Passeriformes > Climacteridae > Climacteris > Climacteris rufus. The sequence goes on from VZRZ01003283.1 coordinate 72,379, forward strand.
AACATGAATCTATTTACTGAGGCCAGCTCAACATGAGGAAGAACTTTCCCTGGAGGGTGGCAGAGGCCTGGAACAGCTGCCAGGGAGGCTGTGGGCTCTCCCTCTCTGCAGACATCCCAAACCCACAGGGTGTGCTCCTGTGCCAGCTGCTCCAGGTGACCCTGCCTGGCCAGGGGCTTGGGCTGGATGAGCTCCAGAGGTCCCTTCCAACCCCAACTGTGCTGTCAGTCTGTGATGCTGACTCCCTGAAAGTGCTGTGTGTGCTCTGGGCCTTTGCAACCTGACAGCAAAAGTGTGGCTCAAAATCCAACACCCAACAGTGAGCCTAGTGGGGAGGAGGGTTGCTTTTAAAAAACAGGATTATTGTTTTTGAACAGGCAAGCCAATGTCTCCCCCACCTAAACACAATCGTCCTGAAGCACCTCAGTGATTATCTCCAAGCCTGAGGCTGGAATGCAGCTCCCAGGCCCTGCTGACTCACTGTGGTGTCTGCACTGAGCTGGTGCTAAAGGACACGGCCCTTCCAGGCTCCAGCTGCTCCCAAGGAAAGCAGGGAACAGCCACGACAAACCCACTCTGCCTGCTGGCAAAGATCACTGCATGGCTTTGCAATGTGTGCTCACAGGAGCGTGGTGAAGAGACACAGAATCATCAAATATCTGGAGGTGGAAGGGACCCACAGCCCAACAATCCCACCCTGGGCATCCCTGGGAGCACTGTCCAAACCCCCCTGGAGCTCTGGCAGCCTTGACACGCTGCTCTGAAGCTCTTTGGGTGGTTCCAACAAGTAAAAAATGCCTTTGCTTTAGGGAGCACTGCAAGCTGGAAGAACAGAATGGAAGTGCTGCTACAGCTTGCACAGATGAAGGAAATCTCTGAGCTAAAACAGAAATCTCAACACTTAATTGGAAAAACTTCCATAAAAGCCAACTTCTTCCACCCATGCTGTGAAAAGACACCCCGAGTTCTGCAGCAAGTGAATGGCTGTTCCTACATCACTCCCAGTTTGTTTATAATCTGAAAAAAACATTTCCCAGCACAAAACTCCTCTTCAGGGACAGGGACAAGCCATGATCCCTGCAAGGACCAGTCCAGGAATATCCATCCACTGAGCACCACCTTCAGCAAGTTCTGCTCTCACCAGCTCACAGACAGCCCTTTTCACACCTCACTTAATTTAACATGGATTTCCAAAGCTGAAATTAAGATAGTCACTACCAAGATGAGATTTCTTACACAGGAGCTTGGGAAGCTGGGCTTCCATTCAAAGGAAGAACTCTGACTCATCATGTAATTGGTAATCACACTGCTAATTTTAGAAATCTGGGAGAACTGATCATTTAAAACATGCAACAAGTTCATTATCAATTCCAAGCTTTTTTTTTTTCTTTCAAGACAGGCAAACAAAAACGGAAAAAGCCTCAGTCATTTATTGAGGCTGTTCAACACACACAAAAACAAAGTCAACCAAAGTGGTATAACTACCAAAATTTCACAGAATCATAGATTATGCTGAGTTGGAAGGGACCTGCAAGGCTCCACAAGGAAATGGGTTTTCTAAACAGCATAAAATAAATCTTGCCACATTTTGCCAAAGTAGCTGTTTCCTAAGATACTCATTCCCAAAAATGGTTCCAACAGCTTTTAAAGTACTCATTCCTTTCTCAGTCTTGTAAACATGGAGGCTGGGACAAAACACCAAAAAAACATTCTCTACTCAAGTTCTTATCACTCACTACAAAACTCCAGCTTCCAAAGGAGCCAAGACAACACTGGGCTGTGCCCAAGGAAGCCTAAAGTCACAACACCCAATGCCACAGTGATGCTTCTTCAGTACTGAAACCAGAGCAATGCAAATAATCCACGTGCCACTCCTGAAATGCCTCTGCTCTAATGCAGCTCACAGATTTAACAAAACACTCTTCTTAAAGCCTGAAATCATTCCCACATTGCTGAAGATGACAGTCTTTCCAGTTGCTATGAGAAAAATCCTGGATCATTATGCAAATCAGCTGTTATAATCACTTTCAAAAATAGCTGTCTATATATTCACATTATGCCAAGACCAAATTAAAGAATATGCAGTATACACTTGCAATTCTTTACATACATGGAGATAGAAAAGCAAATTTCTCATGTTGGTCCTGTAACTGATTCTGATCACAAATTCAGATTTTTTTTCTTAATTATGGAAGGTGGACAAAAGAGAATAGCAAAATATGTACCAATTCTTAATTCTTAAACAGTCACAAAGAAGCTGCAAAGCTCAAGAGCTGTAGCTTTTCCTGCAATGATCAACATTGTCAATCAGTAATTGTAACATCACTAGAATGGCTATGGGATTTCATGAAATCCTGTATTTCCAAGTACTCAAGCCCTGACCCTCACTCTGCTCATTAAGGTGGCTGTAACAGGAAAACAAAGAGCAAATGACCTCATTTATTATTTTCTAAGGAGGCTAGAGCATGCAGTGCTGCAGAATTTACACAAAGCTTCACTCCTTAAACCCAACAGAGACAGGTTTGACATCAAAATGCAAACAAAAACAAATTCAAAACTCACAGCCCATTGCAATTTTACAAATATTTACTATTTATAAAGGCCTGGAACAACAGCAGAGCGGGGATGACTTCCCACTGACAGAGAGAAGGTGTGGATGGGATTTTGGGCAGGAATTGTTCCCTGGGAGGGTGGGCAGGCCCTGGCACAGGGTGCCCAGAGAAGCTGTGGCTGCCCCTGGATCCCTGGCAGTGCCCAAGGCCAGGCTGGATGGGGCTGGGAGCAGCCTGGGACAGTGGGAGGTGTCCCTGCCATGGCAGGGGTGGCACTGGGTGGGATTTAAGGTCCCTCCAAGCCAAACCATTCTGGGATTCTGTGAATCAAAGATTTCAGCAAAACCTACCAGGCATCAGACTTCATCTTTCTTTAGAAAGGAAATTTCAAACAAGCTGAGTGCTCCTGGAGCCGTGAATGATGGGGCTGTTGAAGTTTGTGCTTTGGAGCTAAAAATTTGCTGTACGGCCTCAACCTGACACCTGCAAATCAAACGACAACAGCCCATTTCTCCTGACCCTCAGCTTCCAAATATGAACTTGATTTAACAAAGAACACTTTAATCAGTGAACCCACAGCCTGAAAAAAGCTTCACAACTGCCAGCATGGCTGATTTTCACTTGCACTTCAGGCAGGCAAGGCTTGTCCTTGCTTTCATCTGCTGCCCAGCAGCCCCTCCTCACGCTCTGCCAGCGCTGCCCTGTGTCACCCAGCACCCTCCCAGCCACCAGCAGGCACTGCCAAGGGGCACCAGGAGCCTCTGAAGGCTGAATTTGCCTGCCTTTTTCAGGAACTGTGGCTGCAGGGCGGTGTGGTGGTGCCTGGGCACCTCCAGCCCTCTCACTCCAGCTTAAACGAGTCCACAGAGCAACAACGAGGGAAAAAAAAACCCAGCACTGTTCTGACTGTTCAACAGCTTGACAGCCTGAAGCTACAGGGGGAGTGTTACAAGAAGTGTCCACACTCCATCCTCAAACAGATTTAAGAGCCCTGACAAATGGCCAAGCTCTTATTAGTGCCATTTTCTTGACAGCATCCCAACAACAAAAAAGAGAAAGGCATAGGAAAACACACCCAGACAAATCTACGAGACTTTCCTAACATACATGCTGTTTCAACTGTACCCAGCAGTGCTTTTTTGTTTAATAGGCAGCATTTCCATGAGCCAGCACGAAACAGAAAATAAGTTTGCTATTTTTCTATGAGCCTGGATCATCAGGAAGTATAGAGGAAATGAACAGGAAGAAAGTTCTTCAGAGCAAAGGAGGATTCCTTGTAGCCAGCCAGCTGCACTTGCCAACTCTACCATCTGTGCCTTAAAGAACAAGCAAAGGGACCAACTCAGATGTGGCTGAAACATTTTATGATTTAGAAGAAATGCATTTAACCCCTTGATGCTCCACATTTCAACTGGGACCCCGTTTTCCCTGTTTTTCAACCTTTCAGCCTGCAATTTAAATGCACTAACCTAGATAAGGAACACCAAAACTGCAGCTCCTTCATATCCAGGAGGCAAACCAATCCACAGGAGGTCATGGGGCTGGCAGCAGGTCTGGAAGGGAACTCAGATTTGCACAACACAAAGAAGTAAAGCAGAAGATGCCTGAAGAGATGCTGCCAGGTTGTCTACACCCATCACTCACTTCTGGACCTGCTTACTACGTTGCATTTGGGAAGTAATCCCAGAGCAAGAGTGTCTCCCTTCATCTGGGAGGTGCAGGAAATGTGTCCTGGAGCTCTCAGCCATGTGGGGGCTTTGCTGAAAAGCTAATGGGGTCATTAAGATTGGGGGGAAACCCCACAAACCTAACAGAACAAATAGAAAAAATGGTAACAAAAGCATGAAAAATGATGGCTGCTCTACAGAACAGCCTGTTCTGACAGAGACTGAGAAAATGCACCCCAAACTTCCATTTCAAAATGGTTTGGAATCATAAACAAAGACAGAAAAGCATGGAGAGAGTAAAGGAAATAAATGGGAGAGCTGTTGTGGAGAGCTGCAAGGAGCATTTGGCCAGGCTGGGATTGTTGGGGTGTCCTGCACCAGGCCAGGAGCTGGATTGCCATGATCCCTTCCAGCTCAGGATGTTCCAGGAGTCTGTGAAATCCCTCTAAAATAGGTGATGATATTACAGGACAGAGAAAAGCTGTCCTTCTCATTCAGAAAAAGCTCAGAGCAAACAGAACACAACCAATGATGCATCAGACACGACATTAGTGATATGGAGTTTGACAGAACTCAACCTCAAGTTCAGGTCCACAGCACAGAACAAAATCCCAGCACATTTTCAGAGGTTCAGTGAAGGTTCCTTTGTTCCTGCTCATGTTTTGGAAGAAGCCAAAGCCCATGTTTCCACACCCACCCTGGCACCCCAAGAAGCTGCAGCCACACATGGCAGCCCAGGGCCAAGAGCTGGGATGGTGAGGAAGGTCAGTGGCACAAAATCCCAGATCACTGAGGCTGGAAAAGACCTGTGGCATTATCAAATCCAACCTGGGACTGATTCCCACGCTGTGAGCCAGCCCAGAGCACTGAGTGGCACAAAATCCCAGATCACTGAGGCTGGAAAAGACCTGTGGCATTATCAAATCCAACCTGGGACTGATCCCCACCCTGTGAGCCAGCCCAGAGCACTGAGTGGCACAAAATCCCAGATCACTGAGGCTGGAAAAGACCTGTGGCATTATCAAATCCAACCTGGGACTGATCCCCACGCTGTGAGCCAGCCCAGAGCACTGAGTGCCACATCCAGCTGCACCCACAGACACACAGTGAGCAGATCCTCCCCACTGCAACCAATTCCTGTGAGAAGCCTGACTGTCCCAATTTGGATTTTGGAAGTGCCAAAGTGACCTGTTTGAACCCAGCAAGCCAAACCACTGTGAACTGTTTGAAGAAGGGTGAGATCTCACTGTGTGTGTTCCCAGCACAGCACCCCACTTTGCAGCATCTCCTTGAACCAAGCACTGATGTGTACTTAAGCATGTCCTAACCTCAAACACCCCCAGAAAAACACAAGAATTTTATTCACTAAAGAGAAGCCAGCACAGAAGAGTCACTACTTTGATATTTACTGACAGGAAGTGAAAAATGGCTCAGACTCAACTTTTTGCAAGCCTGAAAGAACATCCAAAACTTTCAGAGACAAGGGAATTTCAAACAGCTATGGGGCTGGAGAACAAATACAGCACGTTAAAAAGCTTTATAAAACAGAAAATACAAAAACCAGGGTTTGTATGGATTTATCAAACCTTCATTTGTGAGGGGTGGATCAAGAGAAGATAAAAGGGAGTGGCAAAACAAGGCACATCCTACTAAACCCAGTAAGTCCCAAGGAGATAATTTCATCCTGATGAGAGCTAGTGTTCCCCTTAGCAAAAAGAAAGGGCATTACTTCTCTAACTCATCCACACCAGAAATTAAAGAACAGAAAATACACAGCTACTTCAATTGTAGCCCAATATATACCCAGGCAATGCAATGAATTAAGCAGAGGCCTCTAAGAAAATTAATCATGCAATTAAAAGCTATTATACTACAGCTCCACAAAGGCAGAATTAAGTTTATAAAGACATTTCTTAAGCACTACACTACAAAAAACTGGATATTAAGCAGTTTTTCTGCACTGCTGCACGCTGGGGCTGTGGAGCTGGGAGTTCATCTTTAAAGGGAACAATGCCAGCTTTTGCAATAGTCATCATCCCAAACACAGAGCAGTTGAGTTTAATTTTTTTAGCTGCACAGTCAATTACCATTTGAATCACAGAGCCACTACTTGAGCTGCATTGCCTAAAAATCGTTATTAAGATAACCTAGATTTATGCAGCATGATACAGGGCCTAATTGCACAATTATTTACTTCCATTCTCCAAAAATGCCTTTTTTTTTTTTTCCAGGGCCTCACAGGCGAGACAGCAAAGGAGGCAGATGACGACAGGAGCAAAGAGGATGCTGGCTTGAATTAGAAACTGGAACAGGGATTTGTTTACATCTGAAATATCAACCTGGGCCTGAGACACAGTCAAAACCTAACAGAACCCAAAGGAGACTCAACCACCCACAAATAACCCACATTTCAGAAGACATCCTGCTCCTCAGGGCCACACATTTTCAAATCAACTCCCTGCTTACAGCCCAGAAATCAGCATTCCAGTAACTCCCAGGAATGCACAGACTTGCACAGCTTTAATCCCAACAAAACCTTCAGCAAAGTGCCAACCCAAAGGAGCCCACACCTCCCCTAGCATTTCAGATGAGGCACATCCAGCAATCACAGTGCACAACTCCAGGCTATATCCCATTTTCCCCCCTGGAAAAGGCAGGTAATAATTAACCTTCACCATCCAGCCTGCAGCAGGCACAGTAAATGAATAAAAATCACAGCTCTGAGTTGTTCCAGCCTAGGAAGGAGCTGGGCTTTGAGAGGGAGTTAGTTGGGAGTAATGACAGCATCTTTGGGCTCTAATGTAATTAAGGGATTTCACAGCTCAACTGCCTATTCCCTCCCTTTTCTCCCAGTTTGTCAGAACACAACTATTGTCCTTTAAATCATTATACAACGACCATTTTCATGTTTAAACCTGTTGTAGGAGAAGATTCTGGCTAAGGTACCAGGGTATCATTTGTTACCTTATGCAGTATTAATAGAGTAACAGCATCAATCCATTAAAAAGATAATTTCATTTAAGGAACCATTCAGCAACTCACAACCAGCAAAAACCTGATAGACAGAAACTTTACATATAAAATTTCAACTCTGTAGCTGTTATATCCTGAAGTTTAATTCTGGCTTTCTGTTTTTTAGCACGGGGGGCTTTAACATAATGTTTCTTTTAGCCATATTATTACTGAACAAATTACATCAATTGCTTCCACAACAAAGAGGATTTAGGTGTCCAAACCAACCTACAAGAAAATGGAAAATACAGTCCCCTCTCTTCTGGAAGAAAATGAAGACAATTTTGTACTCCTCTACAAAGTGTTTTAAGGCATCATTTAGTAAATACTCACTGTCTCTACAGAAGTCACTGTGCTCCAGAACATTTTGGTAATAAAAGCAAATCCTTCTAGGAGAGGTCTTAAGTGGATAGCAAGAGGAAAAGCAGAGTTTTGTCCCAAAGAAACCTGCTGGCCCCAGCCTAGCAGCCATCAAGAGCCAACTAATCCTTGTGCATGTGTGACACTGCAGCAGCACCAGCAGCCCCAGTGTTGCATAAGCTCCACACTCAAGGCTACATCCTCTCCCAGGTCACTGAAGTCAGATGTCATCATCCTGTGGACAGCAAGGCCTTCCTGACTAGCACCAGTTCCTAGAAAGATGCATTTCCAAAATTCACCACCCTTCAAGGCTCCAGTGGTGATGGCTGGGCAGCCAACCACACCAGCCAGTGGGATTTTCTGAAGTGCTCAACAAACTCACCAAGCAGACCTCACAAACTCCTCAAATGCCAACATTTCATCAGTCTTACTGTAACCAAAAGGCAACTTGGATTTTTTTGTCCTTAAAAAAAGAAACCCTCAAAACCAATAGTGGTCCTAGCAAAGCTGGCACTTAGTTCAGCATGATCCCCTTCATGGTTAACAGCAGAGCTTTGGCTGTTCTGAAGATTTCACACACTGAACTGAGTTTAAGACCAGACTTGAGTGATGATGCACTTTGGCTGGGCTTTTTCTAAGAAATATTATGCAGGGTCCACTCATTTCTGAGCCCACCCTGAGAAGAACACACAGCCACCACTTCAGCAGCTCCTGTCCACTTAAAAGTGTGAACAGCCAGGTATTTTTTAACTTGCAGTTTAGTTTGTGCAGCCTCCACATGCATTAAAAATGTCTGGTGGTCCAGGATGAAGCAGTTTCCCTAACCAAACAAGTGCAAAGAGATGAGCTGTCATTTGTGAGGCTGCTTCTCTTTCTGAGCAGAACCAGTCCAAAAGCAGGGTAGGAAGGGGCTGGGTGGCTCTGGATGGGTTTGCACCACACAGCACCTGCTGGAGTGGTGGGGTTTGAAGGTTTCAGCTGGCAAACACCACTATCCTCACAATTATGGCAAAGGTTTTGGGGTTTCTTGGGTTCTGAGAACAGTAAGTGACCTAGCCCATGTCCAGCCCCAGAAGTGAAAAGGCATGAACACACTTGAAGTAATCTCCATCTGGACAATTCAAAGCCCTTTATCCTTGCTAAGTGCAGCAAGAGCAATTTTCCTGGGATCAAACACATCCTACAGCAAGCAGGGATCTGAAACTCTGACAAGTCCCCAGCCAGCAGGGCTGCTGTACTGCTGTCTCTGCAAACAGGCTTCTCACATGAATTCAGAGCAAAACTGGCACTGATCTTGTCCAAAACCCAACACCATCCCAGGCTCCAGAAGCAAAATGAGTCTGTCAGGCTCTGCACACTGCTAAGTAACGTGCTTTACTCCAGAACAAAGAAATACTTTTCCACCAATAAAATGATTTGCCAGTTGGTCTCTTCCAGTTTCTTCTAAACCCTCCCTGTGCTTGTGTGCAAGAAAAACTTGTTACAAAACCTCGACCAAACTTCAATTTTAAAGGGAGACCAAGTCTTTTAAACAAATGGCATTTCCAACTCGGGCTCTATTTTTAAACACAGTATGGACCTCATGCCACCAATTCATTTTTTTTTCCCCTGGAAGCTGAGCCATTTTGAGTCAAGTCTCATCATTTAAAACTTCATTAAAAATGCAAAGAGCTTTAGGAGTGCAAACAGCATAAAGCACTAGGAGATTCTAAGCAGCTTCCCCTCACCATTCCAGCGTTCTGTGCCTTGCATGCCACGAGACAAACGACGTGTGAGACGTGTAAACTGCACCCAGCATCTCCTCCTCACTGAATATTGCTGCAGTTTGTCCCACTATGTAGGTCACCAGCTCCACATGCTTCAGGCAGGCCCTGGGCTCAACCTAGCTGCCCATTTGCACCCCTACCCACACCAGACAAAGTTTAACCAAAGCTAGAACACTTTCTTTTTACCACTTTCAAAGAGTTAAGCCACTTGCTAAACTCAGTTCCACACTGAGCTCCTCAGACAGAGGCAACCCATGCACTATTGTGTTTTCTCTCTGCTGTTCCCTGCAGTAAAGGGGGCATCACCAATTTCAGAAATCATAAATATTACAGTGCCTCAGAAAATATTCTGGTGGTTGCAGCACCAAGGAATGCAATCACTGCAGACAAAAGCCATTAAACCAAACTTTCCTTCTTACCCATCTGCACCAAGAGCTATCCAGTACTGCAGACATTAATTAGAAATCCAAATAAATCAGGAATAAATACCTGAAGTATTAAACAGCTGATTTCATGTCTTTACCTTGAAAACCCTTCCTTCTTCTAAGTTCAAAATATTTTTTCCAAGATGTGCATAAAGGCTGCTGACAGAGAACATCTGATTAGCTGAAAAGCAGTGCCAGTGTGGATTTGAAAGACACACAGGACTATTCTCATGGTGTGCACTGATTTGGGGAAGGCACTATTTCCCTCTGCTGAAATCCCACATTATCCACAGAGGAATTCTTAACCACCTCCTCAGGAACTGAGAGTTCCAAGCACAATGTCCTGTACCACAGAGACATGAGCATCACCTTTAGAAGGATCTCAGAGGTTCTCAGAGGGGATTTTGGCACTCCAGCAGTTCCTGCAAGGCCTTGGGAGAACCATCCATGACCAAAATAAAGACCACAAGTCCACAGGGGACAGCAAGGCAGGAATCCTCCCTCAGAGGGGGGTGGAAGGGAAGGCAGAGCACAGAAAGGTTGGAAATCAGTCCCCTCACCTGCATCCACTGCAACTCCTTTCATTCTGCCCTGCACAAAGTGCCTCAAAAAATTCAACCTGCACTTCTGCAGCAACATGAGCCTTCAAGCCAAGCCATGGTGCAGAAGTCTTCATTCATTCATTATCTGTTCAAAACGTGCAGCTACAAAAAAAAAGCCCCTTCTTGCCAAGATATTTTTGCAAGCATAAAAAACCCCCCCCAAAAAACACCTTTTCTATAAATGTCATGGCAGAACTGCAGCCAGGTGCTACTTTTAGGAAAGCCAGCCTAAGCCCAGTGTAATGCCTAACACAAAATTCTAAGAATAAAAATTAAAAATAAGCACTCAGTTCCATTTGACACATCATTAGCAACCTCCAGCAATAAAACTGAGGTTCAACATTCCCCAATTTCTTGCTGGGAATGTATGACCAGTTAAAAAAACCTATGTGGGTCAAAATGTCTCTATCAAGGGCACATCTGGGCAAAGATACCTGAAACACCCAACTCTTCAACTGTGAACTCAAATCCTTTAGGTTTTGCTACTATTAAACTCTTTTCATAGCCCCAGCAGCCAACAAAACCACCAAGTGCTTAAAAATCCAGGCCTAAAAGTGCATTTATCACAAACAGAACGCAGGAATTAGGAACCAGAGCTGCTGGTTTTCAACTAAAAGCTCAGCAGCCACTTGCTAAAGTCCAGAACCTTTCAGGTTGTTTTAAAGCCACCAAAATTTCAGGCCAAGGCTCAACGCAGCAGCAAGAGTTCTGCTCACATCTGGTTACAGATGTTATCAGCCTTGATCCTACCCCAAAACTGGATTTATCTGGAGCACTTGCTCGGACATGAGCGTAATTGCTCCAAAACCCAACAAATTTCCTACTAATCCTGTTGCAGAACAGAAATCTCTCTCTGCAGGAAGAAGTGCAGCCCTGAGCACTACAGGCAATATTCATTTTTCCAACTTTTAAGCGAAGTTCTTGCCCCAAAATCTCTCCCGCAGCAGCAGCAATCCTCCCCCAGCACGGGCAGCAAGAGCCTGCCCACAGCAGAGCCCCTGCACACCACGAACCCTGCACGACATTCCAAGCCAAACATCTGCCTGCCGCCGCTCCAGCACATCTGTTCCAAAGGCCACCAAAAAGACACACCGCGTTTCGCCTCATTAGCCGTAATTGCACGCTAATTACTTATTCCAGAATAAGTGTTCTATACAATCCTCCTGGATGAGACCCGATGCGCTCTCGTTTGTGACACATCCTCGTCCAATTCACCAGGAAAAAAATGGTGGTTTGGTTTTGGCTTTTCTTTTTTTTTTTTTTTTTTAATTTGGAAGGAGCGATTGCCACCTCTTGTCATGGAGAGCCTCGCTGCATCCTAAGGCACAGCTCTGCCTTAGCGGAGGGCTGGAAATCAGGGCAGAGGACACAGGCTTCGACTGAAGCAACCCCAGGAAAGCCACAGGCCTGCCATGATTATATTCGCAATTCAAGACGAGTTATTACACTAAAAAAAAAATTGGAAAAATTAAAAAAAAACCAAGCGCTGCGGACGCAAATCACGGCGGGTCGGGCGCATTTGCTGCGTGAGCCCCGAAAGCAAGAGAGCCGGAGAAGAGCGGCTGCTCCGGAGCGGCCGGGGCTCCGGGGCCGGGGGGGCACAGCCCCTGGGCGG
>VZRZ01003283.1:89595-106500 GCA_013398175.1 Climacteris rufus
CGCTGCGGCGGGCCCCGGGGAGATCCCCGGACAGCCGAGGGCTTCCCGGCAGCGCCTCAGCTTCCCCTCGGAGCGGAACAGAAACCGGCGCCGCTGCCGCTTTGGGTTTCCCTTCAGCGCCGGGACGGGCAGAGCGGAGCCGCAGCGGGCCCGGAGTGAACCGTCCCCGCCTCAGGGAAAACAAACGCGGAATTCCTTCGCGGTCTGGCGTTTGTGTGTTGGCACGGCTTTGCTCAGCCATGCTTCGATTGCTCTCCTGCTCAAGCTGTTCCTTATGGCTGGCGCTAAGGGCATGGGTTGCATAAGAAGGAAGTTTCTCCATTGGGTTCTTGGGAAGGTTTTTTTCCTTGTTCAGTGACTGTAGAGCTCTTTTAATTGATAAATCAGCCTGAAGAGGACACACGGAGTCCTCCAGCTCTGGGTTACTTGCTTAGATCCCTAAGCAGGCAAATTTAATTTGGTTTCCAGGCAGGTGGACACAGTGACAGACTGGATTTAGAACAGCCTAAACAGGGAATGAAGAGCTAAAAACGCTCCAAAGCCAGTGATTTCAGTGACCCAGCCTGGGATACAGCAGCGAGCTGTTGATGGCTATTGGTCAGCATGAGGTGCTGCTTCTCATTACAGGCTCAGTGCTGTGGCAGTGCCTTGAGTTAAACACAGGCTTGGCATAGCACAGAGAGCAGGAATCCAGGGATAATTTGGCTGTAGGTGCTGCAGTGTTGCCCTGGGCAGGGGGAATCCAGGGATAATTTGGCTGTAGGTGCCCCAGTGTTGCCCTGGGCAGGGGGAATCCAGGGATAATTTGGCTGTAGGTGCCCCAGTGTTGCCCTGGACCAAGGGAATCCAGGGAGAATTTGGCTGTAGGTGCTCCAGTGTTGCCCTGGGCAGGGGGAATCCAGGGAGAATTTGGCTGCAGGTGCCCCAGTGTTGGCCTGGGCAGGGGGAATCCAGGGAGAATTTGGCTGTAGGTGCCCCAGTGGTGCCCTGGGAAGGGGAAATCCAGGGAGAATTTGGCTGTAGGTGCCCCAGTGTTGCCCTGGGCAGGGGGAATCCAGGGATAATTTGGCTGTAGGTGCTGCAGTGTTGCCTTGGGAAGGGGAAATCCAGGGATAATTTGGCTGTAGGTGCTGCAGTGTTGCCCTGGGAAGGGGAAATCCAGGGAGAATTTGGCTGCAGGTGCTGCAGTGTTGCCCTGGGCAGGGGGAATCCAGGGAGAATTTGGCTGCAGGTGCCCCAGTGTTGGCCTGGGCAGGGGGAATCCAGGGAGAATTTGGCTGTAGGTGCCCCAGTGTTGGTTTGGAGAGTGGCCAGGGAGTGTTGGGAGCAGCCAGAGGAATTGCTGCTGGGTTTGCCCTTGCACAGGAAATCAGGGCAGTGCACGAGGAGTGATTTGGAGATTCTCAAGCAGATCCCCCCCACCAGCTGAGGAGGGAGTGGACCCTGATTTCCCAAGTCATTTTTCCCAAGTTTGAGGAAGGTTTTTGCTCTGTGCCTCCTGTTCCCAGGTGGGGAGGTGCTGTGCTCCCTGGGCTTGGCTGGTGCAGCAGTCAGGCTTTTCCCTGGATAGCTGTGTGCCACATCCAGCATTTTCAGGTTTCCAGGGGTATTAATAACTCACCATACATCCTGCCAGCTGCAGGCTGCAGCTCTTAACCTCGATTTAATCAAACACAAGTCGCTGATTGCTCCTTAGTGTGGCAGTCAGGTGCCTTTCCTGTCCACTTCCTCTGAGGGAAAAGACCTCTCTGCTTAAATAATGGAGTTATGGCTCCAGGATTCTGCATTCTGGGGGCAACAGCAGTCCCAAAATGTCAGTTTTAATGGGAATGTCAACTTTGTGCCCACAGAATCCCACAAGGGTTTGGGTTGGAAGGACCTTAAAGCTCTTCCAGTCCAGGCAAGGAGCACCTTCCACTAAACCAGGTTGCTCCAGCCTGGCTTGGGACACTTCCAGGGATCCAGAGGCAGCCACAGCTTCCCTGGAAAACCTGTGGGCCTTTTCAGGGAACAATTCCTTCCCAACATCCCACCTCTCCCTGCCCTTGGGAACCCGTTCCCTGTGTCCTGTCCCTCCATCCTTTCCCCCAGCTCCCTGGCAAACAGCTTTTACCAAGCAGCATTTAAAGACAAGGCAGATGTTTGCTCAGCTGTCCTTTTGTCCCTCTGTGCCCCTCCCTGTGCTTGCCTTTCCCCTCAGGAAGGAGCTGGGAAGGAGGATGGTCCATGCCGAGGCCTTCTCACGGCCCCTGAGCCGGAACGAGGTGGTGGGGCTGATTTTCCGCCTCACCATCTTTGGGGCAGTCACCTATTTCACCATCAAGTGGATGGTGGATGCCATTGACCCCACCAGGAAGCAGAAGGTGGAAGCTCAGAAGCAGGTAGGATTCCATCCTGCAGGATTTCCACGGAATCTGGAGCGATGTGCGGAGGGGAAGCTCAAGGGTTTTCGTCGGTCTCAGCCGTTGGTCCTTTCAGTGCTTGTGTTTTGTAACAAACTGCAGTTCACAACTGATTTTGTCACTAATTACAATTCCCAGCTCGAAGTGGTGGCAAAACTGTTGGTCTGGAGGCTGCTGTTGGCTCTGATGTTCAGTCACAATCTCATCAGCCTCTTGGTTCGTTTGGAAAATCTTGAGAAAATTTAATTCATTGCTGCTTTTTTGGCAGAGACCTCCAGCAGCAGCCAAAATGCCCTGGAAAGGGGAGGAAAAAAGTGAAAAGCCTCGTTCCCTACCTTGAACTAGAACAATCTGTGCTCTAAGAGCTTTAGGGGCAATTCAGAACCAAAAAGGTTCCCTTTGGAAATGTGGCAGCTTTTTTTGTTTGGTTTCTGGCTGACAAGAATTCCACAGGTTCAAACAGCAGGTTTTGAGCAACCTAAATGTGTGCTGGGTGGTTTTGCTTCTATAATGAAGTTTTCAGCTAAAACCCCAATGTGTGCCTGTGCCAGCTGTTAGCCAAGAGGCTGCACTACCCCTGAAACATTTTGGAGTTACTGCAGGCTGGAGTAGAAAGAGAAACTGAGTTGTGCAACTGTGCTGACCCAACCAATGACTTTTCCCTTCAAATGAGGGAAACCCCACTGAATGCATACTGGAAATGGACTGGCTTCTGGGAATTTAAAAAATCCATGAAGCTCTCCTTGATGCAGTGCTGTGCAGGTTTGAGGGGGGCAGACTCTGTGCTTTAATGTTTATTTTGGTTGGTTTTCAGGTCAGAAGAGAGGAGGGGTGGATTTGGGCACGTGAGGGCCCAAACCCTTGTTGGGTGGGAACTGAGACATCTCATTGGTTTCACTGGAGTGACAGCAAAACCTGCTGCTTCAAACAAGAGTTAATCTCTTAGGGAGAAGCTTTTCAAACCACAAATAGCAGTTCTCTTTTATAAAAAAGCTCATTTTTGAATGAATCTTGCCATTTCTTTGCCTTGATTTTCTTGGTGTTTGATTTCCCCCAGGCTGAAAAGCTGATGAAGCAAATAGGAGTGAAGAATGTCAAGCTGACAGAGTATGAGATGAGCATTGCTGCACATCTGGTGGACCCCCTCAGCATGCATGTGAGCAACTTCCCTGCTCCTCCTGCTCCTCAGACCTGGGGAAATTGGCTTTGGCTCTGGATTGCATTATTTACACATCTCTGGAAATACACGGGAACTGTTCCTGTGATTTAAAACTCAAATTACAACATTGAGAGCAGAGGTTTTTTATCACTTATTTTCAAGGCACTGCTTTGCAGCTGGTGGGTGAATTTCCTTGGCAGGATCACTGCTGATCATTCCCAATACTGTTTTCCCTTTCAGGTCACCTGGAGTGATATTGCAGGCTTAGATGATGTCATTACAGATTTGAAAGACACTGTCATTTTGCCCATCAAGAAGAAATATTTGTTTGAGAATTCCAGGCTCTTACAGCCCCCAAAAGGTAGGAAAGGAATGTGATGGATTTATATCTTGGTATTTAAAATATAACAGGTGCAGTTCCTCAGAAAGGGAAGGGGAAGTGAGTTGCTAGGCCAGAGTGCAAACACGAGGACTGATGCCAGGGAAAACCCTCAGATTTTCCCTCCCCTCCTGCTTTGGTGAGGAAGTTTCATCTGAATAATGCAGCAGTAGCTGGGTGTGGGTTGTGGATGGTCCATTTTGGTGCACTGATCACAGAACCATGGAATGGTTTGGGTTGGGAGGGACCGTAAAATTCATCTCATCCCACCCCTGCCATGGGCAGGGGCATCTCCCACTGTCCCAGGCTGCTCCAAGCCCCATCCAGCCTGGCCTTGGATCCAGGGGCAGCCACAGCTTCTCTGGGAAATCCATGCCAGGGCCTGCCCACCCTCCCAGGAAACAATTTGCTCCTCACATCCAATCCAAAGCTCCTTCCCCTCAGTGTGGAGTCATTCCCTCTTGTCTGGCAGGTGGCAAATTAATTTTCCAGCAGTAGAACAGCAGTTGGACTCTGCTGAAATCCTCACAGCCACATTTGTTGTATGTCACTGCAAAAAAAAAAAAAGCAGAATTTAAACCCAAAATGTTGGACAAAGCACCAAATTTTGTATTTACTGCTTTGTTCCCTGGAATGTTGATTTCTGAAGCTGTTCTGGATCTGTGACCACCTCAGTTCTGTGTCCCAAGTGATGGAAAATGCAGCACTGCTGTAGCTGGTTTAGTTTTTCCAGCCTATTTTCTGTTTCAGTCACAAATTGAAGCTGTCTGGAAAATTACATGAATGCCATGCTCTGACAAGCTGAAGGAAAAAATGATTTTTTATTTATTTCTCTTTTTAAAGCAGACTTTCCATGGAGGGCAGCTCCCCAGTTTTATGAGTGGCTTGTGCTGTGTGTTAATAGGAAGTCAGTGCTTCAGAGTAATGGTGTTTGTGGTCATCACTCACAGAAACAGGGAAAAAACATTAATAATTCCCTGTGTTTGGGGCTTTTGTGACTGATTGCTGCTCTTTAGATTGTTTTCTTTATAGCTATGTTAGAAAAACACCCCTGTGAGTTCTTTCAGTGTGACAGTTTTAAAAATAATACAAGATGTCATGTTTAATTGTGGGTGATTTGTTTAAAATGTCTGTGGGGTCTGGTTTTTGATGGCTTTTTCCTTTTCTCACTCCTGAGTGCTAAGTTTTATTAGCAGGACTGCAAGCAGCTCCAAGCAAGGCCTGTCAGATGCTGGCAGGAAATCACAGGGGATTGGTTTTAGGTCATTTTTATAGTCACAGGAATGGAATAAAATGGGAGATCATGTCATTGCAACCCCCTGCCATGGGCAGGGACAATGAACCAGGCATGTCTGCTCTCAGCCTGGCCACTCCTGTCTTTAGGTGTTCTGAGCCATCATTTTATAGGGATTATTTTCTCTCTTTGATCTGATGGAACAGCCTCTCCTTATCTTGGCTTCTCACCCTTTAAGACCTGGATGGAACAGCAGCATTAACACAGTGAATTTTCCAGGAGTCCTTCTCTACGGCCCCCCTGGATGTGGGAAAACCCTGATTGCCAAAGCTACAGCCAAGGAAGCTGGGTGCAGGTTCATCAACCTCCAGCCCTCCACTCTGACTGACAAATGGTATGGAGAATCCCAAAAACTGGCTGCTGCTGTCTTCTCCCTGGCCATAAAGCTCCAGCCATCCATCATTTTTATTGATGAAATAGGTACAAATCTCTCTTTTTATCTCATTAGCTCTAGGGGAGTGACATGAAACCGTAGGTTCAATGATTCAATGTCATCTTTTCCTTAAAAAGAGTGAAGGTTCAGGAAGAGAAATAGAATTGCAGAGGAAAAACAATGTCATTGTGCCTTGTGGTAGTGGAGGCATTTACCAGCAGAACAATTTATTTCAGATTCACAAGGAAACCCATCACCAAATACACTTCTGTGCGTTCTGCTGGGAGGGCACCTGTTGGGAAATGAAATAGGGGTTTAGGAGAGCAGTGGAATAGCTAAATAGTGGGTTTAAAAAGCCTAAATAGTGGGTTTAAAAATCCTAAAGAGTGGGTTTAAAAATCCTAAATAGTGGGTTTGGTAAGGCTGAAGAAGGAGGAGGGGAGGCTGCTCTCCCTGAGCTCAGGAGGGTGAAAATGCGGAGCACGACGTGGGGTGGGAGGTTCACCCTCGTGTGATGGCATTGAAAAGGGGAAACTCCACTTTGCTGCCCTTTTGTTTGTGGATGATGATAATTCAAAAGGCATTTCTAAGCTAAGAGAAGAGGCCAGGAGGAGTGAGGGAGGCCTGGGGGTGACGTGCTTCCCTCCTTTGGCACAGATTCCTTCCTGCGCAACCGCTCCAGCACCGACCACGAGGCCACGGCCATGATGAAAGCGCAGTTCATGAGCCTGTGGGATGGGCTGGACACCGACTACAACTGCCAGGTGAGGCCAGGGAGTGTGGGGAGAAGGGCTGGCCTGCCTTCTGCCAGCTTCTTGTGCAGGCAGCCCCTGGGAGCAGTGACAGAGCAGGGGGTTTGTACCTCCCAGGGATTCCCAGCACGTTGTGGGGATGAGGGGAGTTGGGTTAACAGGTCCTTGTTCTCCCTGTTCTCAGGGAGAACCCTGCTCTCAGGGTTCTCTCTGAGAATCTTGGCTTTGTGCCTGTTGGTTTTAATCAAGAAGTGTCGTTTTCAGATGAGGTGAGATGGGCTTTAAGGTCCCCTTCCAAGCCAAACCTTTCTGGGATTCTGAATGAGCTGAATGTAGCAGAAAGCCTGCATGGCGTGGTTCTGAGCTGACACCTGGAATGAGCTTTTTAAAGCCTTTCAAAAGGATGTTTATTCTTCAAGCTGAATGTTTTCAGCCTTTTTAATGTGTGTTTTTCCATGAGTGTCCCATGCTCTGACAGCCATAAGTTCTTGCTGTGTAAAATCTGCTTTTCCTCCTCTCTCAAGCTTGTGCTAGAGGTGTTTTTTGGTTGATTTTTCCCAAAATGAGTAGAAGACAGTGAATATATATAAACTGAGGAGGTTTACAGCTCCCCATTAGTAAAAAGTGGTGTGAACACTTCACTGGAAAGCAGTGTATTAACAATATATTAACCTTTTTTCCCAATACACTGACAGTTCCTTGGAACAAGTGGAATTATTCATTCCCTACACTAGGGCAATCTGGGGTCTCTCAAGCTCAGCAGAATTTGGCTTTTGTAAGAAAAACAGAAATCCCAAATGCTCAAAGGAAATTGTAAATAAGCATTGAGGTGGATGTGATTTATTCCTGTGTTGACTCCACCTGAGCTGAGGCTGGATGTGGAGTCAGGGCAGTGAGAAATGGGGTTTTTTTTGGCTAAAAAAGCCCAAGAAAGCAGTGGATGATCCCTGAGGCAGCCATCCCGGTGCCTCTAGGTGGCAGGGTGGCTCTGCAGGGCCCCCAGCGTTCCTGGAGCTGCTGGCCCTGCACAAAAGGGCAGGAGCAGGCCAGGAAACCCTCGGGGTCTGGCATTGATCACCCTGGCACTGCTCCCTCTCCTGGCTGCCTGTTTACCCTGTACATAACTTACAGTAACAAATGGCAAAACAAGGCTGCTGTGAATGGAGAGTCAATTTGTTCTGGAATTAATAGCTGGAGTGCTGCAGGGAGGTAAACACTGTCCTGCTGTTGGACTTGGCTTGGACACCTTTAACCCACTGCTGGCCACTGTGCATGGGGGTCACTGGGGGCTTTTTGTAATGATCAAAAGCCCAAAAACACCATTTGAATGCCAGGTGAGCCCCTTGCCTTTGTGGAGGTGTCCCTGCCCAGGGTGGGCTTGGAACAAGATCATCTTCTAGGTCCTTTCCACCCCAAACCTTCTCTGATCCTTTTTTCTGCACAAAACCACCACATTTCTGAATCCCCTACCAAAACATCTCCTTTCCAATTCCACCAGGAACCAGGAGTGACATCACCAGCAGAAGTTTGAAGTTCCTTCTTAGGGTTTGACCTTTCAGCCTGGACTCCTGTGAAAATCTCCCCTTGTGGGAGCAGGAAACCTTTCTGTCACTGCTGCTGCTAACGGGGGGGAGGTGCTGCTGGGGCTCCCAGTGTGTGGGCTTGGTTTCACTGGTTTCACTGGTTTCACTGGGGTGTGTTGCTGTGCCCAGGTGATTGTGATGGGAGCCACCAACCGGCCCCAGGACCTGGACTCTGCCATCATGAGGAGGATGCCCACGCGCTTCCACATCAACCAGCCTGTGAGTGCTCCCTGCCAGCCAGGAATTCCCCTCCTCTGGGCTTTTTTCTGCCAGGAAATGCTGCATTCTGCTCTGCTTCCAGGGCCTTTGGAAGCATGTCTGTAACTTGGCTTTTGAAGGTGAAATGGTGATGCCTTGAGTGTTTTATCTGGAACAACACCGTGAGCTTCCCAATTTCCAGGCCTTCTGTTCTGCTCTGGGAATGGGGCTGGTTGGGTGCTGCACACTGGGAAGAGCTTTGTGGTTAACTCTGTTCTGCTCAGGCCCCTCCACAGCAGCCAATCTGCAAAACTGACCTTGGTTCTGCTTGGGATGGCCCTGGAATAAATTGGTCTTTAAGGTCCTTCCAGCCCAAACCATTCTGTGATTCTCTGATCAATTCAATTGGTCTTTAAGGTCCTTCCAGCCCAAACCATTCTGTGATTCTCTGATCAATTCAATTGGTCTTTAAGGTCCTTCCAGCCCAAACCATTCTGTGATTCTCTGATCAATTCAATTGGTCTTTAAGGCCCTTCCAGCCCAAACCATTTTGTGATTCTCTGATTTATGCCACAGTAATTAAGGTCTTGATCAATTAGGCAGCTGGCACAAGGTTCCCCTTGCTACAAATGTTGCTCCTGCCATCCTTTTCCAGGTGTTTCAGTCACCTTTGAACACTTGGTGATGCCACCAGATGTTTTTGTGTTGGTGTTATCAGGAGTGCAGTCAGAAATCCCTTCTGGCTTCAGAAATCATTATTCACTTTGTGCTGGAACTTGGAGACCAAAGTGGAGGAGTAAAACTCTTCCTGGTTGTGCAAGAGAGGAGCTGTGTTCCCTGACCTGTGTTCTTGGAACTGGCTTGCACTCCATGGGGGTGGATCCCTTTGGAAACAGCCCATGACTGCTGTGCTTCCATGCCTGTTCCACACCCCTTCCTCACCTCCAGCTCTTCCTTGATTTACTAAGGGGCAAGGATGTGGGTTTAGCACTTTGTTGTGTCTCTCTAGCAAGCCCCATCGTTAGAAGGGGGAATTATGTGCAGGTAGCAGTGCCTTGGGGTATCACAGGGCCTGGCTCCTCTCCCAGGATCAGAGTTACCACAGGAGGTGTCCTTTAGGGAGCAGGCAGGTGATTTTCCTTACCCCACTACAGCCCTGTCATGAGTTTACTGCTTCTCTCTTGTTTTTGTGCTTTGTGTTCAACCCAGATGGGCCCTGGCTCTTGCTGAGGGGGGAATAATGGATGTGCTGTGGGTTGAGAATGGACACAGGCAGTGCTGAAAGCCTTGCAGGTTTTATAACTGAGTTGGACATGAAAAGGCCCCAAAGTCCTCCTAAAAAATTACCTGCAAAGCAGAGGGAAGTGGAAGAAGTGGGTTTTGGGACAGAGGAGCAACTGTTCAGCTGTCAGATCTTTGAGGGGTTTTTTTCTCCTTTCAATGATATAAGTGAAGTTTGGCAGACACAAACCCCAGTCTTTGTTGCCTGTTTTACCTTCCTAGGCAGGATCTGCTCAGGACTGAGCTGATCCCTCCTCCTCACACCCAGTGTGTGATTTCTGTTGTTTCCAATTTCCCAAGCAGCACCTGTAGAACTGAATTTGCCATCAGAGGTTTCCTCAGAGTGTGTGACACACGTGCCCTGGGTGAGGGAGCAGCTTGTGTGGCTGCACTGGCACTGGCAGCCCTGGGATGCCACACTTGTTTGTTTCTGTCCTCTGCTGACTTCAATCTCTTGTGTTCCAGGCTCTGAAGCAGAGAGAGGCAATCCTGAAGCTCATCTTGAAAAATGAAAATGTGAGTAGCCCCCTGTTGATGGTTTTGCCATCAGGGCAGCTCTGGCCTTGCAGAAGGTGTGTTTTGTAATTGCTTGCCTTGCAGTGAGGCTCAGATTATCTGCCAGGGCATTTCTGATGATAACTTGGGAATCTTTTGTGGGTTTAGGTGTGGCCTCACATTAAAGCCCTGCAGTTGCCTCCTTTGTAAGCAGCAGCCTTGGCTTTTGTGGTGAATCACCACCTCTGAGGAGAATGACTCCATTTCTCTGCTCCATTTGCTTGCTCTGGAACAGAGAATGGATTTCTCTCTCTAAAGGTGAAGGTGAATCACATTTGCATCAGGGAAGGGAATTTCAAGCCCTCATGAAGCAGGGAGAAGCTGCTGACTCTTTAATTCTTTCTTGGCTCGAGTCAAGAAAGGAGGAGTGACTTTTTTGGCAGTGCTGCTTTTGATCCACAATTCAAATTTCTTTAAGAGGAGAGGGAAAGGAGTAGGTGTGAGCACACCTGGAGGTGCTTGTGGCAGGATAGGGGATCCCTGTCATCAGAGGTTCCTCCCAAACTGCTGCTTCCTCCCAAGCAGCAGCCTTGAGGTGAGTGCTGCAAAGTGTCTCTTGGCTGAGCTCCTGATAAATATAATTTATTAGTAAAAACAACTGAATTTTTTTTGAGAGGCCTGAAAATGGCAGCTCACCAGCATCTGGCAGGGAACCACAGCCACACAAAGAAGTTTTCAGGGAGACAAAAAATCAGCCTGTATTGGTTATCCCATAGGAGGAGGAATTGGGTCTTTCAAGCCCAGGCTTCACCTGGCAGAGGGAGTCCTGCTCTCCCTTTTCCTTGCCTCTACTAAACCATGGAATACTTCCCCTCCTGGCAGAAGTCATCCCAGAATTTCAGCCTTTTGTTAGGCTGGTTTGGCTTTAACTTTTTGAAAAGGCAACACTGATGCAGGAAAACGTGCAGGATGGAAAACGTGCAGGAAGGGGTTGGCAAAAATCCCATGAACAGGTGGGGTAAATGTGGGGCCTTGGCTGGCAAGAGTTCAGCCTGACCTAGTGCATGAGCTGGGTTATTTTACCTCAAAATCCCCCGTTTTGGGGCTGTATAAAGCAGGAGCAGATGTGCAGACAACAGAGTTGTGAGAAACTTGTGTGGGCATCTGGGGGAAGGGGTCGTGATTGCTGTGATCCTGGTTTTGCCAGGAGCGTGGTCAGTGATGGGGGGTACCAGCAGGATGGTGGGGTTTGGGGAGCTTTTGCTGGGGTGTTTTTCATCAACTGCAGAGTTTGATGAGCTGCAACATGGGGTTCCTTGAATGAAGTGAATGACTCGGAGGGTTCAGAGCGCGAGCGAATCGCTGAGCTCACAGAAACGCCAAATGAGGATGCTGAGGCAGAATAACACGGGGAGGTGGCTGCTGCCTGTGCTGGTGGCCGAGGGCAGTGGCTTGCAGCTCCCTGCCCTGAGCTGTGGTGTCTCCAGGTGGACAGGCACGTGGACCTGCTGCAGGTGGCCAGGGAGACGGACGGCTTCTCGGGCAGCGACCTGAAGGAGATGTGCCGGGACGCGGCGCTGCTCTGCGTGCGGGAGTACGTCAACAACGCCTGCCACCAGCGCCTGTACGTGCGGCTGCTGCCCAGCCCGGCTCACTGCTGCCTGCCCTGGCCTGGGGAGCACACACACAGCACCAAGCAGCCCCTCTCCCTGCCTCTTTGCACACAAACACCCCCCACAGCTCAGCTGCTGTTATTCCTTTTGGCTCCCAAATAAGGGTGGTTGGTCCAAGGTGCCCAGGCTGGAGGTGGCAGGAGCCAGCCAGTCATGCTGCTGCCCTGGTCAGTGCCAGGCTTCAGTGCTGTGCTGCTCCCGTGCTCTCTGCCACACCTGCCCCACTCCCTGTGGGCACTGAGGGGCTGGAGCGTGTCCAGGGCAGGGAACGGGGCTGGGGAAGGGGCTGGAGCCCCAGGAGCGGCTGAGGGAGCTGGGAAAGGGGCTCAGCCTGGAGCAAAGGAGGCTCAGGGGGCCCTGCTGGCTCTGCACAGCTCCTGCCAGGAGGGGCAGCCAGGGGGGTCGGGCTCTGCTCCCAGGGAACAGGGACAGGACAAGGGCAAACGGCCTCAGGCTGGGCCAGGGGAGGCTCAGCTTGGACAGCAGCAGGAATTTCTCCATGGAAAGGCTGCTCAGGCCTTGGCAGGGGCTGCCCAGGGAGCTTTGCAGTGCCCATCCCTGGAGGTGCCCAAGGAAGGCCTGGCCGTGGCACTCAGGGCTCTGGGCTGGGGACAGGGTGGGGATGGGCACAGCTTGGGCTCCACGGGCTGGGAGGGCTTTCCCCCCTCAGTGGTTCTGGGATTCAGTGTGATCCTGGCTCCCAGCAGAGCTGTTCCAGGGGCTGCTCTCAGTGCTGGCACAGCAGATGCTCACCTGCCTGTCCTCCCTCCCTCCCTCCCAGGCACAACGAGGACGAGATCCGGCCCGTGCAGCAGCAGGACCTGCACAGGGCCATCGAGAAGATGAGGAAATCCAAGGATGTCTCTATGCAGAACCTGGCCATGGAGATCGTGTTTGATTAAGGCAAAAGAGTGTGTTTGCAGTTCCTGATGTGATTTAGTTTGACTTCTGTAATCAGTTAGCAAAACCAATGTCAGGGGGCGGGAGAAGGGAGTTCTGTTCCTGGAATCGTTTTTATACAACAACCTCTAAGTTATTGCAGTTCTGACTGGAAGTGTAGCCACAGATCACGAGTGGAGCAGCTCAGGCCAGAGCAGGAGCCTGGGTGCTGCTCCCCAGGGATCACCCCCTGGAGCCTTCCACAGCCTGGGGTGGGCCTGGGCAGGGGCAGGAGCCAGCACGGGCTGCCTGGGCACAGATGGGTGGGGGAGTGTAGCACCTGTACATAGCCACACTTTTTTTTATATATAGACATAATCTGTAGATAAAACTGGAGTATGGAAAAATCTTTTCTACTTCCTGAAGCCAACCAGACCAGAAGCTGTATAGGTGAAAGATTCCTCGATACTCAGTTCACTTTGACTTCTACCTTTAGCAGCAAATGCCAGGATAGAAACTGCTTCTAGAACAAAGCAACATTGGAGATGCTACTGATTTTTCTTCCACGTGACCACTTGAAATCTGGTGCCATTTAGTAAAGATAGTAAACTACTCTGTAAAAATGTTGGAATACTTTTAATTTTTTATGAATTCTGCTTTTGGAGGCTTTTTAAATGAACGCTGGTTTTATTTTTGGTTTTCCCTTGCTGTCAGCAGTTAGAGTAGAGTCCCACCTGCTCCTTCCTCAAGGCCACCCCCTCTCAGCTCTCTGAGCTCCTGTGCCCTGTCCCCAGGCCCTGCTGCTCCCACAGCCTCTGGCAGCCCCTGTGGCACCATCCCTGAGGGGTCACAGCCCCGAGGCACAGGGGGGACACTGGGTGGTGCTTGACTGTGTCACACACTCACACTGGGAATTTGGAGAGGAGGGAATGGGGTTTAGGCTCATAAGTGTGGTTTAGCAACGTGCTGTCCTTGCTGGTAACACTTGTGGTGAGTTTGTGTCAAGTTCTGTCGAGATAAAGGTGAAGGGGTGCAAGTGTGAGTGGTAAAAATGTTCTTTGTGAAGTTATTGTCAGAGATAGTCAGGAATAGGAGTTTTGTTCGTGTAATGCTGTGAATTGTGCACTGACTGAAGCCAGATCTGTAAAGGGAATTGTTCAAAGCCCAGGGGTGGGACTGTGTCAGCTCTGCTGCCTGTGAGGGGAGGGAGGCACTGCAAGCAGGGAACGATGTAAAACCAAATGCACTGCAAAGTGAAATAAAGTGAAATAAAGAGGGCTGGAGCCCTGCCTTCACACGGTGTCAGGCTGCTCACAGTGTCCCTCAGGCCCAGCACAGCCTGCTCCCTGCTGTCCTGCTCCCTGCACTGCTGGGGGGGATGCAGCAGGGCCCAGTTTGTCCCCATTTCACCTTAAAACCAAGCAGGGAGAGGTTAAAAATGATGGAATAATTACTTTTATCCTGTGTCAAAAAGCAATGGGAGGTGCACAGGGGTCTAACACAAGGGTGCAGGAAATTTGGCACAAGGGAAATGGGAAAAGTCTGGGATAGGGGATGCTAATCCCACAAATCCTGTCAGTGCTGGGGCTGAGGGCAGGGCTGGGTGCCCAGTGCTGCCTCTGGGTGAGCCTGGGAACAGGGAACCAGCCCAGGGGAGGCTCCAGGATGCTCAGAGGGATGGAGCAGCTCTGCTGGGAGAGCTGGGGGTGTTCAGCCTGGAGAGGAGAAGCTTTGGGGTGACCAAATTGTGGCCTCCCAGTGCCTGAAGGGCTGACAGGAAACATGGAGAGAGACTTCGGACAAGGCCTGGAGTGCCAGGACACAGGGAATTGCTCCCAGTGCCAGAGGGCAGGGTCAGATGGGATATTGGGAAGGAATTGTTCCCTGGGAGGGTGGGCAGGCCCTGGCACAGGGTGCCCAGAGAAGCTGTGGCTGCCCCTGGATCCCTGGCAGTGCCCAAGGCCAGGCTGGATGGGGCTGGGAGCAGCCTGGGACAGTGGGAGGTGTCCCTGCCATGGCAGGGGTGGCACTGGATGGGCTTTAAGGTCCCTCCAACCCAAACCATTCCCTGGTTCTGTGAGTAACCCCAGAGCTGCAGGAAGCGCCACTCAGGGGAATCCCTTGGGATGCTGGACTGGTGCCAGTGCCAGGGGAGTTTCTGCCCCTCTCTGTGTGCCCAGGGCCTGCTCTCACCCTGACACCTCCTGGCCCCCGGGCTGGGAATCTCTCCTGCACCTCCTGCCTTTTTCAGGCTGCTTCCTACGCGGTAAAGACCCAGGGAAGGGAGGTCTTAATTGGTGTTAATTGAGTGTAAAGTGCAGCCCCAGGGGAGTTTTAACGTGGCACTGAGGGCAGGGGAGCAGGAACAGCCCTGGGCTGTGGGCTGGGCCCTGGCTGAGCTCTGCTCTGCTGCCTGTGCCTCCCCAGTCCCGGCTCTTGGCACCGCTGCCTGGAGCTGCCTTTCCCTCCTGCCCAGAACTCCGCACCCCGGGCTCAAGGGGCCGATGGAAGAGGCACAAGGATAATCTCCAATTGCTGCTGGAGTGCAATTTCCCCTTCTCCACGAACTCTTCTATCCTTGTCTCCTCTTGCTGCTGCTTTGGGAGTCCTTGTCACAGCACAAACCCTCTGGCAGCTTCCAAGAGAGGCTCCAGCAAAGTTCCCCCCAAAAAATCACAAAGTGAGGGCTACTTACACATATAAATATTTATTTGTGCTAGAAGTGAGTGTTTCATAGCAGAGTATCAAGTTCAGAATATATTAAATCATGAGATGCATCAGTTGAGGTACAAATTCCAGTCTCATGTCTTTAATAAATACACTATAAAACCCCCAGTCCACGTAATTTAATCAGAGGTAATCAGGACACTATGCTGGTTTAGAAGATAACACAACATCTGTGTTTTGCTGTCAGCACCTGGATTTAGTGTGGGGGTTTTTTCAACACTGGATTATTTCCTGAGGAGCAGCAACAGTGCTGTTTCACTCCTTAAAAATCCTCCATGGGAATATTGCTTTTGGCTTCCAGGTCCCTGCCAGAGGGCCTGAGGGGATGAGGCTGGTGCTGCTGTGCTGTCACCTCCCATGGAGGCTGCAGCATTTTCCTTGGGGTAAAACACTCCAAATATTTTTAAAAATGCCTTTAAAAACCACCCCAGCAGCGTTGTTGCAAGGGTATTTTCCAGTCACAGCTGAAGGCTTGGGTGCCCTGGGCACAGCAGCACAGGCCTTGCTCACAGGGACAAGGGGAAGCTGGCTGGTTGTGCTGAGAGTGGCTCCAGCTGCAATCAAACCTGAGGCCCAAGGAAGAGGGAATGCTGATTCCTGCTCACTGGGAACACATCCCCCTGCTCCTGGGGCGGCTGCTGAAAGAGGCCAGGTGCAAAAACCACGGGATCAGGCCCTGGCTGCAACAAGTGCTGGGCTGTTCTCCTCTGCTGACCCCTCCCAGCTGCCTGGATCAGCCCTTGCCCTGGAAAGCAACAGCAGCCCTGGATTTTCCTGGCTGCCCAGAGCTTTCTCAGGGAGCTCAGGGCTTCCTGGTGCCTCTCAGGACAGGTTCCCATGGCAGGCTGTGAGCACAGGGAGCACCAGGGCACGGTCCCCAGGCAGAGCTGTGCTTGGAGCACCAGGAAAGCTCGGCCCAGGTTCTGTTTGATCAGAGGGGTCAAGCAGGAGAAGCAAGGAAACAGTGAGGAACTGGTGGTGGTCAAGGCTGATTTTAAAAAATCCTTTTGAAAAAAGGGCATTAAAAAGATTTCTCTGTTTAATAGCAAAAACTGTCTAAGGCACAATGTGGAAAGGCACTTCTTCATTTCTGCCCCAGGCAGGATTTGTGCTGTGCTGAGGTCCCTGGCAGCACCACAGTGATGGGGGTGGCTCATCCAGAGGCTGTGCTGGGCTTCCCAGCATCCCCAGCTGGGAATGAAGGGCCTCTCCCCTTCCAGCTCCAGGGGGATGCTCCCAGCAGCTTCAGGGGGAGAAGGATCAGGCTCAAAGTATTTCTGATTGGTGAAAACCACTCTGGCCCAGGCAGGGAACTCCCACGGCCAGAGCACTGGAAATGCCAAGTAACTGATCTGTGTCATAGGGAATCAATCGATCATTGCTCACTCCTACTACAGCTCTTCCTAGGCAGGGGGAGGAGAGTTAATTCTGTTTTTCCAGGGACTGGTAGTAGGTGGTGAGGACTTGCCAGGCTTTGGGGGCCATGAAGCCGTCCGGGGGGTTCTGCCCTTCCCGAGCGAGCTTCCGCATGCGCGTGCCGGAGATGAAGTCAAAGTCATCGTGCCTGGGCAGGACAGGGACAGGGCATCAGCACAGGGACAGGGACAGCACAGGGACAGGGGCATCAGCACAGGGACAGGGACAGCACAGGGACAGGGGCATCAGCACAGGGACAGGGACAGGGGCATCAGCACAGGGACAGGGACAGGG
>VZRZ01003283.1:106890-122996 GCA_013398175.1 Climacteris rufus
GAGCACAGGGACAGTGACACCAGCACGGGGACAGGTGACATCAGCACGGGGACAGGTGACATCAGCACGGGGACAGGTGACATCAGCATGGGGACAGGGACAGGTAGCATCAGCACAGGGACAGTGACACCAGCACAGGTGCCCTCAGCCATCCCACAGCATTCCCTCCTTTGGGAGGAGCTGCAGTGCCCAGAACACTGCCCAGCTGCGGGAGGCTGATTCCAGCTCCCCAAAACGCGCTGCTTATCTTCCCCAGTGGCATCTTTAGTTTCCCGTGAGCCCTGGGGACGGCTCCTGGAGGGGAATGCAGGTGGCTTTCCCAGGTTCTCCCCCCACCCTCTCCTCGGGAGGACCACCAGGGGCCGTTCCCTCTCCCCTGCAAAGCTGCGAGCCCGAGGCGACCACACCCCCTGCCCTGAGAGAACCGAGGCCGCTGCCGCGTTACCTCTTGGGGTCGTAAAAATCCATGGCTTTCTTGCTCTTGCTGTAGGCGGCCACGCGGAAGGGCAGGATCTCCACGGAGGTGAGCCCCGGGGCCATGGCCAGCACCTTCCCGCCGTGCGTGGGCTCGTACAGGTCCTGCCTGCTGTCGGGGTGCGGCATGCCCGCCGGGTCCCGCCCCACGATGTAGAAGTTGGCCCCCGCCACCATCCGGGCCCGGCAGTGCCACTGCACCTGCACGGGAGGGACGGCGAGGGCTGAGGGAGGGGCCGGGAACGGGGCTGGCTCCAGCCCACGGCGAACGGAGCGCAGGGCAGGTGCTCAGGGTGGCACCCCTTGAAAAGGAGGAGTTTAACACCCTCCAGTCACTCCCTGTCCTGCGGGGATGCTCAGGGTGGCACCCCTTGAAAAGGAGGAGTTTAACACCCTCCAGTCACTCCCTGTCCTGCGGGAATGCTCAGGGTGGTACCCTTTGAAAAGGAGGAGTTTAACACCTTCCAGTCACTCCCTGTCCTGCGGGGATGCTCAGGGTGACACCCCTTGAAAAGGAGGAGTTTAACACCCTCAGTCACTCCCTGTCCTGCGGGGATGCTCAGGGTGGCACCCTTTGAAAAGGAGGAGTTTAACACCCTCCAGTCACTCTGTGTCCAGTGTGGTCACCCGCAGCACCGCGGGTCCCCACCCCTGTGCATGTGCAAAGGCGGTGCCCACGGGGAGGTCCAGCACCCACCCCTTTCCTCCCGCTGATTTAGGGACAGAAGGAAGCCCCTGGGAGGACACAAATGAACCTCCCTGCTTGCCCGTTTCTCTCCCTTCTCCCCAGCTCTCCACAGAGGATGGAGCGAAGATGCTGCAACAGCGAGCGCAGCCAAACCACGGGCAGCCAAGAGTGAGGCAACAGCTCCAACTCCCTCCCCGGGCTTTCCAGAGCTGCCCAGGCAGGCTGGCAGCACCCCCCGGGGCCAGGCCTCCCCCCAGTCCCGGTGAGAGGCTCAGGTACCTCGGTGGGGCCTGCGTAGAGCATGGGCGAGGGGAAGATGGCCACGACGGTGGCCTGGGGGTCCAGCACGGCCTCCTCCAGCACGGCGGCGTGCTGCTTCATGCGCCACTCCAGGGGCACGTCGTCCTCCTTGGTCCAGCCCCCCAGGGGGTGCAGCAGCAGCACGGGCTTCTTGTAGCCCCTGCGCAGCAGCTGGCGCCGCGTGTCCTGCATCAGCAGCGCGTGCCCGTTGTGCACCGGGTTGCGCAGCTGGAACGCGAACACGGCGTCTGCGGGGAGAGACACGGGGCGTTCACACACCCTGAGCTCCCTCACGGCCACCACACACCTGGCTGTGCCTGTCTCTGCAGCAGCGAGGCCCTCGGCGCCTCAGCTCAGCGTTTCACACGCAGACAAGCTCTGCCAAGGTTGGTGTCGCTGCATGTCCTTCCTCTGGGCTGATTTCAGCCCTCCCAGCTCTCCCACGGGGTTTGTGCACAGCACTGGACACCCCCGCTGTGCTCCCTGAGGTCTCAAGGGAGCTGCCATCTCCCCAGGGCTCAGGAAGGCCAGCACTCTCTCCCCAAGGCTGGACAGGGCTTGGAGCACCTGGTCTATTGGAAGGAATGACCAGGAATGAGATGAGCTGCAAGTCTTTTCCAACTCAATCCATTCTGGGTTCCTCTGGGACAGAGAGCTGGGAGAAGACACCTGAGCTGTCCCCCAGGCATGAAGGCCAACAATGTCAGTGCAGAAAGAGAGGCTCTGGCCTGCCAGGGGACACCAGCAGGATGCTCAGCACTTCCCAGCCCTCAGAGCAGCCCACTGAGGCCACAGCCCACCACAAGCACCATGCTTAACCAAGGAGAGCCTGCACCACTTCTCATGCCATGCCCTGCTGTGCCCCTTTCTGCTCACCCCCCTGGCCAGCCCCCTTTTGGGAGCATCCAGAAGCAACCTGGCAAGGGCTGTGAGCCTGAGAACAAGAACAGGTAATCGTGGCTCACATGCAGCTGCTGCTGCCACAAAGAGCCCTGGCACCAGGGCACCCCAGGGCACTCACCAGCGTTCATCTCCCTGAACTTCTGCTTGAGGGCCAGCGGGGTCAGGCGGTACTGGTCCAGCCCATCATTCCACTTGATCCTCTCCAGCACCTGGAGGTCTCCACCAACCAGCCAGTCTCCACTCTCCATCACCATCTGGGAATTACACACACAGTCAGTGCCAAGGGGACAGCAAGTTCCTCCTTTTCGCCCCCTCACAGTCTCCTTGGAAAAGTGGAGGGTGCACTCCACTTGCAGGATGTTTAAAAAACATTACAGTGACCACATGAGCAGCAAAACCTCACCAAGAGAGGCAGCAGCCACCCATCCCCACCCAGCTGGGTGCTGGGCTCCCCTCTGGAGCCAGCAGCCTACAAACCATGGCACAAGCCCTTCCTCCACCTTACTCTGCTCTTTCCTGCTGGGAATACACAGGAGGAACAAGCCTGTTGCACGGTGAACACTTGCTGCTGCTTGATTAATTAAAGAGGCACTTTAAGGGAGGGGGGAAGAACTAACACAGCTTTAGCCTTTTGAAGCAGAAAGCTCAGGTCATTGCATGGAACCACCTCCTTTTCTGAGGGATGCTGCTTCTTGGCCTGCCAGAGACTAAGTGGGAAGAGAGGAGCTGTAAAAACAGAACAACCCTGTTGGCTGCTGGTTGGAGGAGCCAAATCATTCAGTCGGGACAGCTCCCAGCGAGGTGGAGCAACCAGAAAACGCAGCAGCCTCCAAAGCTGGGGCAGGTTGTGTTCTGAGCCCCGGCAGGGAGGGCACTCCCCACCTGGATGTGCGGGTGGCGGGGGCAGGTGGTGCCCCAGACGCGGGCACAGCGCTCCTCCTTCCTGTGCTCGAAGAACTCGGGGCCGCGCAGCACGGCCACCCGGCGGCCCTGGAAGCTGAGCGCCAGCGCCGCGCTGCCCTCCAGCCGCCGCTTGTCCTCCGCAGACACCGGCAGCACGATGGGGATGCTCAGGTTCACCACGCCGTCTGCAGGGAGAACGGGGAGGAGTCTCACACCCTCCCGCCGCTGCTGGTCCCGCCGGGACAGCCGCAGCGCCGCGGGGATGCTCGGGGTCACACCCCTTGGGGAGGAGTTTAACACCTTCCAGTCACTCCCTGTCCTGCGGGGATGCTCAGGGTGGCACCCCTTGGAGAGGAGTTTAACACCCTCAGTCCCTCTGTGTCCTGCGGGGATGCTCAGGGTGGCACCCCTTGGAAAGGAGGAGTTTAACACCTTCCAGTCACTCTGTGTCCTGCGGGGATGCTCAGGGTGGCACCCTTTGGAAAGGAGGAGTTTAACACCCTCCGGCTGCTGCTCGTCCTCCGTGGACAAGAATTTTAACCCCCTGCAGCCCCGGGAAGGCAGTAAGCAGAGGTTTTCATGGCAATTTAATCATTGCACGGGTTTTCTCTGTGCTGCTAATAAATCGTGGTGTTAGTGGCATGGAAAACTCCTTGTCTTAGGGTCAGAGATGGCCCCGAGACTCCTGGAGCATCTCATTGCTTCCTGCACTCTCCCTCTCCCTGGTTCCTTTCAACTTCTTGTGAAGCTGAAAAATTTAAATGTGCTTGGAAAATGCAGCCCCGGGTATAAGCCCTGCCTCCTCCTCCAGGAGAAGCACCCCTGTGGAAATGCTTCCAGCCTGGAATGCTTCCCCATTCCCTGCACACCCTGCACTGCCTCTTCCAACAGGGAGAGCACCACCACGCTTGGCTGCTTTGGGGTTTTTCCTGGACATCTCTGTAGTGCTGCTCCTCCTCCTTTACATCTCTGCACAGCCCATTTTAAATCTGTTTTCTGTGTGAGTCTATATGTGCACACACAGTTTCTAACATCAGTGCTGTCCCCAAATATCTTGAAATCATGTTGGTTTTGTCCCCACTTGCCCAATTTCCCAGGCTGCCACCAAGATC
Organism: Climacteris rufus; assembly: GCA_013398175.1. NCBI lineage: Eukaryota > Metazoa > Chordata > Aves > Passeriformes > Climacteridae > Climacteris > Climacteris rufus. The sequence goes on from VZRZ01003283.1 coordinate 111,271, forward strand.
CTCCGATTTTTCCTTGCGTACCCTGATGTCAACACAGAAGAATTGGTCTCTTCCATGGGTTTCCAGTCACAGACAAATCACTGATTCAATTTGTTCTGATCTGACCAAAATCAGATTGGACCCTTGAGAGTCTTAATTTGAGGATTTTGACTGTGATATAGATTTTTACTGTAATTTTTATTAAAATATTTGCATTTACTTTTCATTCACGACTGGCTATCATTCATCTGCCAGGCAGCAATTTTCATGAATAATCACAATTCTATTCACAAGGGATCCAATCAATATCAACTTCATACATTTAAATCAGATTAACAGTGATCAGTCAGCGAAGTTGGGGGAAAAAAAGCTGGATTCTGAAGCCAAGTGATGCTGAAAGTGAGGAACTTCAGGCTCCATTTCCAAATGCAGGATGGGGAGTTAACAAAAGATCACTCCAGTGAAGGGAACTGCAAAATTACACAACTGGGATTTTTGTGCAGACTGCTCTGCAGGACAAGGGGTGTGTCATAACATCATAACTGCCTGGATCATAAACAGGCCGTGCTTGTGTTTAGGTTTCATAATTTCCCTTTTTTTAGTATTATTTTTTTTTGTGAATCTCCAAAGATTAACATCTCAGTGGCAGTGATTTGTGTCCATACATACCGGCTACCGAGCGCCTCTTTCCTGGGAGAACACAAACACAATTAAGGTGATTAATGCTCAGGGGCTTTACAGAAACCATTTCAGGAGCCAAAACATTTCAAAGCTCATGCCAGCACTGCCTGAGCACGGCCAGCCCAGCCTCAGCCAGGTCCCACTGGTCAGGAGTGGGGCACCACAGCTCCACTCATGGTGCAGACCCACCCTCCTTCCTGGTGGCCCCGTGGCCCTACACAAAGCACCCACCCAACTGCTGGCACAGCCAGGGGGGATTTGCTGCTCCACATCTCAGGGAGAGGAGCACTGGCTTGAACAAGTGCACTGAAATCATCACCCACTCCAGGGCAAAAGGGCTGCCCTGATGAGTGTGGGCAGTCCAGCCTCAAAGCTCCCTTTGGCAACGCCACACCCCAGCCTCAGCACCTGGAGATGGAACCCTCCACCACTTCCTAGAGCTCATCCAAGAGCACCTGATCTTCTCTTTCCCACTCAGATGCTGAATTTGGAGGCCCCTGTGGACCAGGGACTGATGTTGGTGCCCTCTGCTACACAGACCCTGCTCTGGAGAGCTCATCCCCCACAAAGCTGCTGTCCTGGGCTTTGTCCCTGCTCCCCACAGAGCTCTACAAGCCCTGAAGAGCTGCCCCCAGAGCTCAGAGGAGCTGTGCTCAGTGATGTTGGCAGGTTTTGGGGGGGCACCCCCAAACCAGGGGCTCTCTGAGAGGAGCCTCTGGCACAAAATGCAGAGCTCTGGAGCAACGTGGCCATCACAGGGCACTGTGCACCTCCCCAGGCACAGCAGGCAGCTCAAAGACCACAGGGGAGGCTCTGATAACAGGGCCCTGTGCTTCTGAGCACTGTTTGCACACTGGGCAGGAGGTGAAAGGCTGCAAGAGCTCTGGGAGCAAAGCCCCCACACTGACACTCCTGCAGCCCAGAGGGAGCAGCCCCGAGCTCTGCCTCTGCTGCACGGTGCCCAAATCTGAGCAACAGCAGCAAATCACTGCCCTGGGTGACCACGGGCTCTTCCAGAAGGCAGGCAAGGCTCAAAGAGACTTGCTCACCAAGAGCCCAGGGCCCTGAGGGCAGAGATCACTACAAACCCCAGAGTGAGTGGGGGAAGTCACAGTGACAGCATCTACAGCTGAGAAACTGGATGGAAACATCTGTGCCCCAGTTTCAGCTGTGGATGGTCACTCCCTGAGCACTTTTTGCCTTTTCCATGGATGCAGCATCTGTAACATGCTGAAAAATCTGATTTTTTTCAAGTTACCGTGTTGGATAAGCAGGAAAATGATGTGGGGGAGCAAAATCAGGTTCTGCCCCTGTTTCCAAGGAGCAGCTGCTTCTCCTCCCACCTCAAGCTCAGCCTGACAGCCTCCCTGCTTCCTTAGCTTTGGGTTTGCATCCCTATTTACCCTGGTACAGCCAAGCACAGAAAGAGCTACAGAACAGCTCTGAGAAGGTTTGACCAGCACTGTGAGATGCCAGGGCTGTTGTGGGCACAGCAGGGTGGCCTGGGGCACCTTGAGGAGCGCTGGTGTTTGGCACAGGGAGGGCAGGGGGTGCAGGTCCCTACCGTTGAGCAGGGTGCCAAAGTGCAGCACTTGCAGGTACTCAGCCTCCCGCATGAATCCGGTCAGAGGAGTGGCCCAGCCTTCGGCCAGCACCTGCACCCACTGCAGATCCAGCTGCAAAACAAACACAGCCTCACACCCCTGCCACACCCCTGCCACCACACCACGCTCCCAGGGGGCTTTTCCTTCCCTTCTGCTGCAACAGCACTTTGGCTCTGTTTTGCTTCGAATACAGGGCGTTCATAAGGGGGAGAAGGACACAGGGGATGCAGCTTGGGGGTTTTGAAGCCAGGCTCACTTTCACAGAACTGAGAATCATACAATGGCCTGGGTTGGAAGGGACCTTAAAGTCCATCTCATTCCACCCCTGCCATGGGCCGGGACACCTCCCACTGTCCCAGGCTGCTCCCAGCCCCGTCCAGCCTGGCCTTGGGCACTGCCAGGGATCCAGGGGCAGCCACAGCTTCTCTGGGCACCCTGTGCCAGGGCCTCCCCACCCTCCCAGGGAACAATTCCTTCCCAACATCCCATCTGAGCCCACCCTCTGGCAGTTTGACCTTGTGGGGCTGTCTGAACACAGCAGAGGAGACTGACAGCCCTGCCTTCCCACAGCACAGGGTGGAGACATGGCACAAAACAGCTGAGGATCAGGATATCCCACCTCAGCTTGCCACAAACCACAGCCACCAGAGGAACACAGGCCCCTCTGGCAACCTCCTCCTCAGTGCTTCTACCTTGAACAATGCCAGAAGCTGTGTGTGGCAATACCTTGGTGATCTCCACAGCTGGCAGCTTCTCTGCCTCAGCCCGGACACTGCTCAGTTTATCTTCAGGAACAAACAGCTCCAGAACATCCTTGATTGAGCCCTGGGGCACGATGTTCTGAAAGGCAGAGACACTTGTAAGCAATGTGCTGGTCTTCCCAAGTGCACCAAAAAGGCAATTTCCCAAAGCTGCTGGTGATGGAGACAGAGAAATGACCTACCTGTGCCTGGAGGAGCTCCACAACCTGCTGGATGCACTCAGACACAGATGCAATGTTTGTTTTCAGCACCAGCTCAGGAGCTTCGGGTTTCTCATACTCTGAGTCAATGCCTGTGAATCCTACGGACAATTAAACCCCAAATTAAATTTATTTCATCTAACACTCACTGCCTTCGAGCCAACAATGCTGTGCAAACAGCCAGGGGGCATTCAGCCTATGACAAGTGGCACTTGTGACAATAAGATTAGGGGAACAGGATCCTCTTGTGCACTGCAAACCCACCCCTATGTGTGGCACTGCCAGGACAAGGCATCCAAAGCTTTGGGAAGTAAAAGGCAAAATCAGATCTCACTCCTTCATACCTTTGATCTCTCCAGCTCTTGCCTTTTTGTACAGGCCCTTCACATCTCTGCTTTCACAGATATTTAGAGGAGCATCTATAAAGATTTCAAAGAAGGGAAGTCCAGCTGCCTCGTGGATTTTCCGTGCATTTTGGCGATCCTGTTAGAGGAAAGATGGGAAAAATCCAAATTGCAGCAAAAATACCCCCCTCTTCCTACTACATGATGTGCCCTGGCATTTGATACAGGTAAATTCATCTCTTATAGATTTACTACATTTACACTAATAAGGGTTTTTTTATCTCACTTCCCTCCTTTTCTAGAACAACACTTAAAAAAAATGTGTAAAAATCTACAACTTTGATCTGCTTTCAGCTTTTTCCACGCAAAACCTCAAGGTCTTTTTTGTTGGACAGGACAGCAGACCTTTAGATGGTGAAGAATTATCTGCCCTGTGTCCAAACAGTCAGACTCAATGACCCCAGAGGCCTTTCCCAGCCTCAATGGCTCTGTGACTGCAGGGGAACAGGAACTGCTTGCACCAGCCTGATAGCAGCAGCTACGGAAGCGAAAATCGCCATCCAATCTCCTTCCAGGAGGGCAGCCACAGCTCTAGGCCAGGCTGCTGCTTCTGGGCCTCTTTTCTGCCTGCTAGGAGGCTCTGCAGGGAGATCTTAAACTCCTCTCAGCTTTTCCCCAATTTCTCAGCGAGGTCAGCCCTCCAAAAGCGATGGCACGCGGTGGCGTTCTGCGAAACGCCCAGCAGCAGGTTGAGGAGATGCTGCCCATAAACCTCTCCTCTGAGGAGAGGGTGAGAAGAGAGCAGGCTGTGAGGAGGGGATTTGCCATGATTCTGGCCAAAGCTTTTGGCCCTGCCACAGCACATCTTCTCTTTGTGAGTTCTTTTAACAGACACTAGAGATAAGACACAGTAGAAATGCTTCAGAGTTTCTTCGGTCTCAAAATGTTTATTAAGTGTTATCTATAACTTGGCGGCACAGCAAAGTGCTTTGTTGTTAATAACAAGGTGCAAATGGCCTCGAGCACCTCTCCTCCAGATTGTTTATACCTCAGATTGTCCAATTAGGGAGATGCTGCGTAGGATATTTTCAATAAAAACCCAATAATCAGTTCTTCTTATCCCGCACTGCGGAACTTTAGAACCAATGGCAGAAAACACAAGTTTTTGGAGAAGAAAGGGGAAGTAGCAAAGGTAAAAAAGGAAGTTATAAGACAACACCTAAACCCTCCATTTTGGACACTAGTATTACAATATTTCATAACCCAAAATGTCTACACTTGTACCTAATTCACCTGTGACATAACCTTAACTATAAAGCATTAATTTCAAAGTTATCATGCTACAGGGGAAGTCTTTTCCAGGGTTTAAAATCAAATGAGGTGTATTTCTGGGGATCACAACTTGTTGAAGCAAAAGGTGAAATTCTCAGAACTGAGGGTTCCAAGAGGGATTTACCTTAGTGAAAGGGGAGATGAAGCTGGTGATGCAGACGAGCCCCGCGTCGGCGAAGAGGCGCGCCACCTCGGCGATGCGCCGGATGTTCTCCTCGCGGTCCTGCGCAGAGAAGCCCAGGTTCTTGTTCAGGCCGTGCCTCACGTTGTCTCCGTCCAGGGAGTAGCAGGGGATGCCATGGGAGACCAGGTACTCCTCCAGAGCAAAGCCAATGGTTGTCTTGCCAGCTCCAGAAAGGCCTGGTGGAGGCAGAAAAGTGAGGGGGAAGGTTTGAGGGCAGAAGAGGGAAAATGATCACAAGAGTTCCTGGGACATCAACAGCCAAACTCCTTCTGTCTGAAGTTCCTTTAGGCAGGGGTGAGGTAGGGAAGTTGGATTGATCTCTCACAGAGCCCTTTTCAGCCTTTCTTATTGCTATGAGAAAAGCAGCCACATCCCAGCATCTGGAGGGGTCCAAGCAGCAGTGCCTCTTGCTGGGCCGTGGTGGGACACAGAGTGAATAGGGGCAGTTTGAAAAGATGCTGTAGCCTCTGAGTCCCTCAGCATCTTCCTCTTCCTACACCCCTGTAAAGAGCCAACTGCTCTCCCAGACTGACCCCAAGGAAAGCTGCAACCACGTTGGCTTTAGAGGCTCCAGCAGCACCACCTCCTTCTCTAGGTGTGTGCTTCAAAGAATAATCATCAGCCAGAGAAGCTCAAACCATCCAGACACGGGATTTTGGAGTAACATTCAATAAAGAAGGAAATTGCCTTGTGTAGGCTTTTTTGGCTTTAGAAACAATAAAAAAGCAGACTGGGCATTTCGAAATTGAGGAGGAGAACGAAACAGAAATATGTTTTAATCCAACTTCCACCACCTAAGGTGACAGGAAGGCAAATCAAAATAGCTTTACAAATCCTTCCAAGTACATCCTTCAACATCCTCCAGCAGTCAAGGAAAAGGCCAATATTTAACAAGCAAAGGAACAACTTGACAATTGGCATAAGACAGGGTTGTCTAAATATTAGAAATGAGAATTGCAATTGTCATTTCTGGCAGCCCCTAATCCCCAATGAGTTTATATTTCAAGGCAGACGAGAAGGGCAACAAAACAAACGCAAGGAATTGCTTCCAGCATGATTTGCTGGCTGGGAGTATTTGTTCTCCAGACAAGGTGACTGCCTTGTGCTGCCTCAAACACAGCCAACCTCCGTGTCCCAGTCAGCTTCCCAGCGCTCCTGAATGGGAACATCCGCGTTTTGGACAACCCTGGGTACGTCTCACTGCCAAAGGCTGGCTGGACTGGAGCCAAGGCTTCCTCAGCTGCACACTTGGGAACAACAAGTGCTACCCCGGGGGCCTCTGACATGTTCAAAGGAGCCTGATAACAGCTGGGAAATTCATAAAAACACGAGGTCTGGGCAGCAGCTGCCAGGGAGAACATTGTGCTGCGCCAGCGCCGCGTGTGCGTTTCCCACGTGGGGATGTTTTGCTGATCCCAGCTCCCAGGGAACGCTGCCATTTCCTGCAGATCCCAAATCCCCACCTCTGAGCCACGCTCCTGGAGTTTCACAGGTGAGGCCACGTTCCACACCCAGCCAAAAATACCTGTGAGCCACACGGTGCAGCCGCGGAATCCTCCCCTGGTGCCCACAACCTGTCCTCTCTTACTCCTGCTGACATGATGGGCTTGGTAAACCACGTTGGTTGATCTCTGAGGAAACAAAGCAGAACAAAGCACCTCTGTTACCTCTCAGGACAAAAGGAAATCTCTGCTGGGGCAAACAGATGGGAGAGAAATGCACGTTCATTAATGAGCCATCGCAGCAAACTCTGGCGCTTGGTTGAGTTGGGTTTCTGTCTCAGCAGCACAGGCTGATTTTTGGAGGCTCTCTGCCTCTGCCCAGGGTGTTTCTGGTGGTGATGCCTTTGTGCCAGCAGGGAGAAGGGAGGGGGTGACTGGCTTTGCTGTGGCAGCCCTGCCAGGTGACTGAACCCCCGTGGGCAGGCAGGGCAGGGAGGACACAGAGTCCTGGCACAGACACCCTCCCTGCCTTCTCGATGGTTTCAAACAGACAGACTCACCTATTATTTTAATCAGGCTTGCAAAACAAGAGCCACTTCAGGTGCTAAGTTCCTGGCTGTGTAAGTGCAGCTGGGGCAGGAGGCAGAGGAAACCACCCCTGATGTGTCTGTGTGTGCATTCCCAAACAAGGGACTGGACAAGGCTCAGCCAGAAGCCTGAATTTTGGTGCTTCCTCATGTTGCCAACCACAGCATCTCCTGGCTGTGCCCTGCAGCTCCAGCAACAGCACCTTGACAACGGATTTTGCACATAAAATAGCTACAAGACCTTGTTAATTGCAAGGATGATGCTCCCAATTGAGGGATCCAAAGGAAAGGCTCAGGAGGGAACAAGGATATAAATATATCCTGGAGATATATACATATATATATATAAAGAGAGAGAAGAGCAGGTTGCATGGAGACCTCACAGCACCTTCCAGGATCTGAAGGGAACCTACAGGGAAGCTGGAGAGGGACTCTGCATCAGGAACTGGAGTGACAAGACAAGGGGGAATGACTTCCCACTGCAGAGGGCAGGGTCAGATGGGATGTTGGGAAGGAATTGTTCCCTAGGAGGGTGGGGAGGCCCTGGCACAGGGTGCCCAGAGAAGCTGTGGCTGCCCCTGGATCCCTGGCAGTGTCCCAGGCCAGGATGGACAGGGCTTGGAACAACCAGGGACAGTGAAATGTGTCCCTGCCCATGGCAGGGGGTCAGAATTGGATGGGCTTTAGGGTCCCTTCCAACCCAAACCATTCTGTGCTTCTATAAAAAACCCAAATCATCTCTAGACCTGCCCCTGAAAAAGTGAGTGAACACTACACATCCTGTGACTCAGAGAATAAAAGATAAATAGCTCAAGACTTGGGTTTTGCGGTGTGCTCTGTTTTGTTGCTTTCTGTGGGCTCTTTTTCTGCAGGGGTTATCAAAAATGTGCACATTTTGAGCTTGCAGAGGTGAGACAGCACCCCCATGGGATTACTTTTCTCATCCCCAGGAGCTGAGGCTGTCCTGCAGGAGAGGAGCCACCATAAGGTCCGTGCCTCAGGAAGATGCAGGATCCAACACATTCCTACGTGGCTGACGTCAGGAGATTGCTCTAAGTACAGGTTGCTGTGCCATAAATCTGAGCTGTGTGTGTTGTTCTGCACACTGGCATCTTTGGGAGCTTGGGAAAGCATCACTGAGGGCATTCTTGCAATTCAGCAACAGTCACACCTCTCCTGCCTGCCGGGAGCTCCAGACAGTACCAAATCCCTCAGACTTTTCTGCTCTGTTCATGAACTTCCTGGGAAACTCTTCCCAACCCTGAGCAACTGCATGGCTGGGCTGGGAATGGGCTCTTCAGTAGGAAAGATCAACTTTCCACCTCATCTGCCACCAGCTGGATGTGGCTTGGGAAGCCAGAGCTGAAGTGTGGTGGAAAGGAGTGAAGGCACCAGCAAAAATGATCATGAATGGCCCCAGAGCAAATCTTGGAGAGATTCTGCCTAAGAAGAGCATATCCTGTGAGATGGTGGGGAGGCAGAGATGGATGGGGTTTAATCAGATTGGAGGGCTGTCCTTATGGCTTGGTTCTCAGGGTTTTAACCTTGTCACTGCAAATCAAACGTATTTAAATAGATACTTCAACCATCATCACAACATTTATGCCTGGATGTTGGGCTCTACAGCAGGGACAACTTAGGCCACTGGCAAGCATGGAATAGTCTAGATCAAGGAATATTTGGGACAGGAACTATAATTCAGCCCCAAACAAGGCAATCAGTGCCCCAGCAGCATCTCCACAGAAGGGCCATGCAGCCTCTGCCACACAGATGGTTAAAGAGGACACTGCTCTCTGCACTGCTTGGCAATCTGCTGTTTGACCNGAGCATTTCCACAGAAGGGCCATGCAGCCTGTGCCACACAGAAGGTTTAAGATGTTAAGAAGGTTAAAGAGGACACTGCTCTCTGCACTGCTTGGCAATCTGCTGTTTGGCCCTGTCTGGATGAGCTCAGTGCTCAGCCCACCCTGTCTGACCTCATCCAGGAAATGAGGAAAATATAAAGACATCGCTCCAAACCTCAGGCTGAGGCTGCAGCGGCCCAAGAAACCAAATCCTAACTCTGCTTTTGGTCTCCCCTCCTACTGAACCCTTCCACCAGGCTGGGAGACACCAGGAGCTTGGGTGTCTGTACGATCAGGCCTGACTGAGCTACCTGTCAAGTGTCTCCTGGCTCAGTTTCCAAAGGAAACAAGTTTTCCATAACCACCCTGGTGGGGCTTTCTGAAAGCAGGTTGCATGCAGAGGCAGGAGGTTTTTCCTGAGTGATGCTCCTGAATAAAGAAATGGGCCCTCTGAGATAAGAGAGTCTTGCTGGAAATCAGGAACCATCAGTGTCCTCTGCACTCAGAGCTACCACTGCTCAATTCACAGCGTCCAAAAAGGTGAGCTCAGCTCCTGCTGAAGTACTGGGCCCTGGGAGGGAGTAGCTGTGCTTGCCACATAAATCACATGTGACTGCTCACAGGAGATGTTATCAGGGAACATCTCCTCTCATCTGACAGTTAAAGCACTTCTCCCAGCCACCACTGGTGTTTGCTGGGAGCAGAACCACTGCACAACTAACAGCAAGTGCACCAGACAGAAAACATTTATAATCACAAAATTATGGAGTTGTCAAGGTTGGAAAAGACCTTTACAATCATCAAATCCAACCATGAGCCAGCACCACCAACAAGTTCACCACTAAACCATGTCCTCAGGTGCCACATCCATACCACTTTCCTGAGCAGCCCATTCCAGTGCTCTACATGAAAAAATTGTCCTAATATCCAACCTAAGTCTCACCTGGCACAACTTGAGGCTGTTTCCACTTGTTCCCAGGGAGAAGAGCAAGGATTCACCCTCTGGATTCACCCTCTGTAAGGGAGTTGTAGAGAGCCAGAAGCTCCCTGAGCCTCCTTTTCTCCAGGCTAAGCCCCCCCAGCTCCCTCCTGGTGCTCCAGACTCCTGGTGCTCCAGATTCTTCCCCAGCTCTGTTGCCCTTTTGGGTTTAGGGTTCTCCCAACAAATGGCATGGAAGTTTTGCCACCTCCCACCAAGAATTCAAGTACATATAAACTCTGATCCTTGGGACACAAGGCAGCACCTCCTCCTGCCTGCACATCCCCAGTTGTTTAACCAGCAGCTCCAAGGCTGCATCACAAATGGGTGATGCAAGTGAGAACCACCTGCAGGTGCCACATGCCCCAGGTGAGGGATGGAAAGGAAGGAGGAGAGCCAGGAGCTGAGCAGGATGTTTGAGATCCCCTGAGAGCACACAACAGCCCCAGGCCACCCAGGAAGGCAGAGCTCTCTGATGCTGCAGAAGGAGTCACCACAAAGCCGTGCTGGTCACGGCCACGGCCGCTCCGGCCCAGCCCGGCGTCCTTATCGTGCCCTGGATTCACCCCTGCCTGCTGCAGCTGGCACAGGCACGGGCCTGGAAGCTGTCCAGGAGCCAGAGCTCATGGCAGGCTGCAGCAGCATCCCTCTGCAGAGAGGGACTCCCTCCTGGAAAGAGGGCTGAAGGCAGCAGAGGAACGCTGCTGGAGCGCGGCGCTGCCACGGGCACGTTCCTCGCTCAGCGCAGGGAGCAGCATCCAGCTGGCAGCGCTCAGGGCCCCGGGGAAACCCTGACCTCACAGCCAGGCTAGGGTCAGGACTCCCCCAGCTGCCTTTTTATTTATAGGGCAAGTCACAGCAGCAGCAATATGATTCATTTTTTTCCAGTCAAGCGTTGCACACACGCCCTATTTCGGTACCGCAGCCTGGACACGTCTCCGGGAAGGAAAAATTAGATCCAAGTAAAAATAGAGCCTCTCCAAATGTTTACAGCTGATCAGATTTGCAAATGGTAGAATGGGATTTTAAAATAAAACCCCTGTGCAGGGTCAGAAGTTGCACTGGATGATCTCTGTGGGTCCCTTCCAGCTCAGGAAATTCTGTGATTCTGGGTTTGAAGTCAAACACTTGCCCAAGCCTCGGGAGAGCAATCTAACCTATCATTAAAAATCCCCTCCCAACTCCTACCATCATATTAAAAAAAAATTAATTAAGAAGATATTTGTTCCTACCAGTTGAATTTGACGCATAAAAAATAAGTTTATCAAATTTTTCCTTTAAAAATTATTTTTTTCTACCAGGGCAACTCCCATGGCTGCTCTGGAGGAAGGGTGATACTGTATCCACGAGCAACCAGGGGGAAAAACCTCCTATAAAAGAGTCATTTGCTAAAGAATAGCAAAACTGATACTCCAAAGAAAAGGAGGAAGAGAGGAAAAAGGGGGGTTTTGCCTGTGGAAGCAAAGGTTTGATTACAATCAATTGAAGAACAATGGGGAAACCTGGTGTCTCTTACAGCCCAATTCAGCTCTTGTAATCCTAAACCTGTGGATTTGCCCCAAATATTCACTTACTTTAGAATCAGCCCCATTCCTTTCCAAGGGAAAACCCCAGCAAGACTGAGTTACCCTGGAAATTCGGCCTGTTTTAACTTTGCAGGATGCAGGCCCAGATGGGGAAGTGGGACCTCGAAAGCCCCTTTTGTACTGCCCACCTTCCTGCTCCCCATGCTGCTGTCCCCACTGTGCCACCACCTTCCTGGTGTCCCCACTGTGCCACCACCTTCCTG
>VZRZ01003283.1:132545-158901 GCA_013398175.1 Climacteris rufus
GGGGACAGCAGCACACACAAAGCAAGAGAAAAGTCACCTCCAGGAGAGGGGGGACAGCAGCGCACACAGAGCAGGAGTCACCTCCAGGAGAGGGGGGACAGCAGCGCACACAGAGCAAGAGAAAAGTCAGCTCCAGGAGAGGGGGGACAGCAGCACACACAAAGCAAGAGAAAAGTCACCTCCAGGAGAGATGGGGGGACAGCAGCACACACAAAGCAAGAGAAAAGTCAGCTCCAGGAGAGGGGGAACAGCAGCACACGCAAAGCAAGAGAAACCTCCGGGAGAGGGGGAACAGCAGCACACGCAAAGCAAGAGACAGCTCCAGGAGAGATGGGGACAGCAGCACAGGCAAAGCAAGAGAAAATCACCTCCAGGAGAGGGGGGGACAGCAGCACACACAAACCAAGAGACACCTCCAGGAGAGGGGGGACAGCAGCACACGCAAACCAAGAGAAAAATCACCTCCAGAAGGTACTGTGAATAATGATGCTGAGAACCAAGCAGTGCTGAAGGCTGGTCCCTGAGGGTTTGGCCAAAATGCCTAAACAGTTAAAAAGAGATAGAGGAGACTGCCAGCAAACAAGGCTCAGCAGGTGAGGGGATCAGAGAGCCCATGCCTGACAGCTTTCCCCAAATTCTCAATCTTCCACTGCTGGAAAAGCTCAAATCCCAGAACACTGCTGCAACAGAGGAAAGGACAGGGAATGTCTTGGAGGAGGAAAACCACAGAACCACCACGGGATGGCCCATGAGCCAGTGACAGAGGAAGGAAAGATCCCCAGAGGTGTGTGATTCCACCCCTGGGGATGCACAGTGCCATCCAGCACGGGCTCCTGATCCATCCCCATCCCCTGTGGATCCAGCCCAGGGCTGTGGGGATGGCTGTGCTGACTGTGCTGCCTCTCCTCTAGGAGGAGGTAACTCCCTTCTCATCGTGCCCACAAGAGCAAGAGCTCTCTCCAGGTGCAGCATCTTTGGGCAGCTCCTGGTACCTGCTCAGGCTGTGCTCACCCCTCTCCATGAAAACACTCGTGTTTCACCTCTGTCCCTCGCTCCAGCAGAGTTTAAATGGCCTGAGCAAAGGCCCTCGGTGGAAAAGGAAAAAGGTGGTGGGATTTTGTGAAGCTCCCCAAGGTGTGGCTCATTCTCCTGAAGAACTCTTAGAACGGGGGAAGCCCCAAGGGAGAGATGCAAGAAAGACAGTGGGATAAACAGGATTTGCTGAAGGAAAACAGGGCCCACTGTGGGGAAACATGGAAGGGGAGGAATGGGGCTGGAAGGAGGCAACAGCACCTGTCCCAGCAACTCCTGAAGGCAGGCAGCTATTGGAGTGTGATCAGCTATCAGCTGAACTAATCCCCAGCGTAATTCCAGTTAAACCCAGGGCATTACCTTCGGGATTAACTCAGCTCAATAATGCCAGGGTCGCTTTTTTGCATCACTCATTTCGTGCTTTTCCTTGCACTGGTATTTTTTTTTCAATTAAGGGCAGATTAAATTTCTGCCATCCACACAATAGAGCAAGGTTGGAAGAACAGGGAAACAAGCCTGAACACAATATCCATTGGAAGAGTCCATCCTGGTACATCTAAATCCACATCTTCACACCCTTTCCATGCTACCTCGCCTCTGTGTATTTTCAGGAAAGAAAAAGGGTTGAAAACGTGCCTGACAGACCAAGGCAAGCAGGGAAATACATTTACTGAAGAACAAGGAGCAGCAAGAAGGGGTTTGTGAAGAAGAAAAGGCAGAAGGAGGGGCTTCTGTAACCACAGACCACTCCAAACCATCCTGGCCTGACACAGGACTGGTTCCAGAGCGGGCATTTTTGAAGGAAAACCAGGTCTTTGTCATTAAAAATGAGCTGTAGAAAGGTAAGTGGAAAGACAGAAAACTACTGTTTACTATGTAACAGAAAAATTAGCATCCAGAGCATGTAACACCTCCATGTTTCCCCTAGATATCTATCAGTGAGACAAAAGTGAGTCAACATTATCTCCGTTTGTTGCATCATTCTTCATTTCTAACTTCACCAAAGTTATTTCCCTTCTAGGAATTAAACTGGCTGCTGATAACTGCCTGAGAATTCAAACAAATAATAAATAATATTTTGTGCAGAAAAGATCCAAGGGTTTTTCTCTCCTATTTTCCCCAAGGACAATGCAGAGAATGGTATGAGCTTCTGTTATATTAATCTCTAATAACTAAATATATGTGGCTACTGTGACAAGTTTTAATTTGTGTGGCCTTTTCAAGGATGTAATTGATGAAACAGAATCAGAAATGAAGCAAAAAAGAAAAAAAATCTAGTTGCTTACCTCCAGAGACATGCAAATTAGTGACACTCAATTAATTTTCATTAGAGAACTTCTTGGGCTATTGAACAAGAGCTTCAGCCTCACCCAGAACAGGAAAGCAGCAAAGCAGGCAGGGGGCTGCCCCTGGGTCCCTGGAAGTGTCCAAGGCCAGGTTGGATGGGTTGGAGCAGCCTGGGATAGTGGGAGGTGTCCCTGCCCATGGCAAGGGGGGGAATGAGTTGTTCTTTAAGGTCCCTTCCAACCCAAGCCATTCCAGGATTCTCTGATTACAGGGAATATTTTCATTTGTGAGCATTCTCACTCTGATTACAGGATCAGAGACTTTTGCTCTTCTCCCGAGTGGGAGGGACAGAGGAAAGTTATGCCCTGCTCACCTGCCCCTGTGCACATGGCTTCAGTGTTTCCTTGCACACCCTGTAGTGCCCTGACACCCCAGTCTCAAAGAGACAACAAATCTCTAGACAAGAAGCTCTCTTAGGAGCCAATTGTGCAAAAATCCATATATAACTCCACCAAACAGGCCCAGGGAGCAGCTGCTTGGGAGGCATTTCTGCAGGCATCTTCCCCATCCCAAATCGCCTCCTTAGTCAAAATTCCTCTTCCAGCATGACCCAAGGAACTCCCCCAAAGCACCAACACTCCTGTGAATGCTCACAGGCTGGGCATGACCTGTGGTTACACCCTTAGCCACCTCCAGAAGCCCAGAGTGAGAAGTTCACCAAGGTGGCAGGGGTGGAATTAAAACAGGCCCCATCCTTTTTGCTCTGAGCTATCAGCCCCAGGGGTGCTGCAGCCTCTGGGCAGGTGCTGTGGGAGCAGAGGGCTGTCCCTGCCAGGGCTCTCCCACATGGAAGATAAAAGGGAGAGGTCATAGGCTCTTAAATCCCTGCAGAAATTCCCTTATTGGATGACTCTGAGGTGGAAAAGCACTGCATTACTCCCTGCACTCAAAACTACTCCACTGCTCCTGCCTGTGCTCTTGTTGATTTGCTTTCCTCACACTGGGGAACTTGCAGAGGAAGTTTTTCAAGTGATGGAGACACAGTTGTTGTCTTCAGCACCATTTCTTCTCAGATTCTCTGGCTTTGCTTTTCCCAAGTGCCAGGGGAGGCTGTCACCCAGTGAAAGGAGCATCCTTCAGCCACTGGGAGTGTGACCAATTCTGCTCATCCCATCCCAAATGCGTTAAGATGGGTACCTTTGAACACCAAATATTCCCAAAGTGAGCACATGTAACAGCTCTGGCATCACCCACAGAGATAGCAGAGATACTGAACTGCCCCAACAAGCAGTTCTAGTTTATCCACCTCACCTCTCAGCCAGGGCTTTGCACAAAGGCCTTTGAATCCTGTCTGCAAGTCAAGTGTGGATCTGCAGCCCTAAAGCCTCCTTTGTGAGACATCAAATCAGAAACCAACTAGGAAAGCAAAGCACAGATGGATGGAAGCACAAAAGATACAGGGTGGTAGGGCACTGCCTTCTGTAATAAGCAATTAGGAATTTAATGAGAGCAGGAAATGGTTTTTCTTTTCCTTGTCCTATAATTCAAACACGTGGGATCATCCCCAGCTTTCAGAACAGCTGTTGGAGAGGAACCAGAGCTCCAGAAGTGACAAGAGCTCAGCCACTGAAACCTCCAGCACTGGCAACACCCACTGCTGCTGGGGACTGCTAGAGCCAGAAAGCAAGCTCCAAACCAGTTTGCCAGGATTTCACAAGGGCAGAGACCAGCCCAAGGCAGGAACAAGCTCTGCACCCACATGGGTCTCCTCATGCACAGCTCTCTCTGAGCAGCCCAGAGCTGGCACTGCCAGCTCGGGGTTTTAATGGCCCAGTGCCACAAGCACTCGTGCTGCCCATCAGGATCTTGCTGTCCCTCCTCCTGCAGTCTGTACTGCCACAGGGATGGCATCCCACACGGCACAGCCACACACAGCAAGGCCCCATCATCATGAGGGAAATGGGAACAATGGAAAAGATACAATTCCACGTGGGGACAAACAAGTGCTGTGAGCACTGCTCAACACAGGATCCCAGGGTGGCTCAGGGCCCACAGGGGGCATCTGGTGCCACCCCCCTGCCCCAGCAGGGCCACCCCAGGGCACAGCAGTGTGTGCACACAGCTCTGGAATATCCCCAGGGAGGGAGGGAGACTCCACAGACAGACCTGACACTCCCCTTGTGTTTGCACAGCTCAGCTCCAAGATATAAAATATACAACATATAAAATATATCCCTACCAGGGCTTGGACAACACTCTACAAGGAAAGGAATATTGACTTTACAAATATCCCTCTTGGGAAGCAAAATAAGGACTCTTATCACTTTGTGGTGTGTCATATTGTAGTAAAGATATTGATTTATTTATTGAGTACAACTATCTAATACAGGTCTGTTGCCTTTGCCCTATGTGATTTCTTCTCCCTATCACAGACTTTGACCTATATCCTTACCTGGTTCCTTTTACAATACCAGAATAAAGATCTCAGCTCCTGGAATTTTTTCACTTTCACGTCACAGCAGTGTGGGAACTCAGGAACTCAGATTAGAAGCCACTGATGTTCTCCTCCAAAAGCAGGCTGGCAGGGAAAAAGGCCAAAAGATACCTACCAAGATAGCAGGCAGGCTAAAACTGCCAGCAGGGCAGTTGTGACTGAAGGAGAATCAATAGAGGCTAAGGAAGGGCCAAGGAACAATCCAGCCTCTCCAGGGCCAGGGCTCGAGCTGGACAAGCACAGGTAGGGAAGTCAGCTCCTATCACATTTTGAAGTCTAATTTCACCCTAATCTGTTTGCAAAGCAGCTTCTGTGTGACAGCAGCTCCTGGGGCATTAAAGATCTCCACCTCCAGGCAGTTGTGAGCAGGAGCACCAAGCACTTTTCCAGGCAGCACAGTGGAAGCCCCACAGTCCCTGCCTGTTCTCACCTGTCCTCACTCCTGTGCAGGAGCAGATTCAGGATCTGCAGTACACTACTGGCTTTTAGCACTTTTCCCCCTGTGCCATTTCCTAGTGGGATTTGTCACACAGATTTCCAGACAAGCTGTCTGACCAACTGATAAACGGCTGTTCTTACAGGAAACCATGAGGAGGGAAACTTTTTCCTGGTTTGCTGAACTTTATCTCAAGGTTGCAACTTTTAGAATAATCCAGAGAAGACTTTTTATGACTCTCCTAGAAAAGCCATTCTTAGGCAGAGGTGCTAAGCTTTAAAAAAATCAGGGTGTCATTTACCAATTGGGACAGGTTTTGGGTGCTTTACTCAAACACTGATTTTCATAGAAAGGCCTGGGTTGGAAGGGGCATTAAAGATCATCCCATTCCAACCCCCTGCTCTGGGCAGGGACACCTCCCACTATCCCAGGCTGCTCCAACTCCATCCAACCTGGCCTTGGACACTGCCAGGGATGGGGCAGCCACAGCTTCTCTGGGCAAAATGGCCCAATTACCATGATGGAGCTCAAAACTCCCTGAAAGCTCTCCACTGCCAGACAGCATGGAAACAATTCCTCATTTACCAGCAGAGCTGTCTCCTCCAGCTCAGTTCTCTGCTCTGCAGGTGCTTGGGAGAGTTTAAGAAGTAGGTCACAGGAGCCTCTGCAATTCCCTGTCTTGCCTCATGCAGCTGGAAGCTCCAAGCACACCCCAGATCTGGCTTTGACACCCAGCTCCAGCCCTGTGCCCAAAGCTGGGTTCATCAGCAGAGGCAGCACCTCCTGGGGGGAAAGAGAAAGAAAGAAAAGAATTTGAACTTCAAGGACCCTTTTGATTCACCACCTCCTTCCTGCCTGAGCAGAAAGCACATGGGCACAGGACAGTGAGGCCAGGCATGCTGGAGTGGCATTTCCTCCCATTTCTGCCCAAAAAGGATGGAGATGGGAGACCTGCTGCACAGCAACACTGCACAACCCATCTCACCTCACCTCAAACCCAGAAGAAGAAAGGCAAAGAGGGAACCTCCTGATTATCCCCAGGGATAATCAATCCCTGTAAACCCAAACATCCAGGCTGGTGGGTTCAGCCTGCATTCCCTGCAGAGGAAAGCTGTGCTGTTCTTTGCCACAGCAAGGCCCCCGAGGGCTGAAGAACAGCCTGCTGATTCTGGGTTATGGGAGATGAAATCTGAACCCCAAAGGCTTTCCTGCCAAGCCAAGTCACAGCAGGACTTTGCATGTGCTTCATGCTTGAGAGGGCTGGGAGCACAAGGCCCTGGGGAACCAGGTACTGGGTAAGAAAAGCAGCAGACATGCAGGCAAAGAGAGAAATGCAGGATGTAATTAGCAGCACTCTTTACATTGCAGCAACACAAATTTGTTCTACACAAATCCATGTCCAAGAAATGACCTGTAGCATGTGGGGAAAAGGTTCTGCAGCAGGAGATGGGAGCCAGAGCAAAAAACCTCCACAGGGCCACAGAAAACAGCCCTTGACCAACCAAATAAATACAAAAACCTCACTGGCCTAATGATTAACCTTCCCAAGAGGGCAGGTGGGGAGTGTCCCTGCCAGCAGCGAGCTGTTTGCTAGGAAAATCGTCTGGAAAACCAAGTGCAATCGTGGTCATTCGAGTTCAAAAGAACTGAAGTGAAACAGGAGCCAGCACACAGGAGAAAGAAGTCAGGTGAGGAGGAGAGATGGAGAGGGACCAGCTTAGCAGATCTGGCAGAGCAAAGAGGCAAGGGGCATCTCCAGAGGGGCCAGGCAGGTCAATGGCAGAACAGGGAGACAAAGGGTGAGCATAAAGCTACAGGCTGAAAATCAACCCCCAGAGGTGGTCAAACCTCTCACTGGGCTCAGACAGCAGGAACCAGAGCTCAGGGGGTTGGGTTTTTTACATTGGTGGGTGGGTGAGAGGCTGGGCACAACCTGGCTGAGCCCAAAAGCCAACTCTGCCCTGGGCTGATCCTCCAGAGAGGATTGAGAGCCACATCCCTGTGCTCAGGACAGAACTGCCTGATGGTATGAAAACATTCCCTCTACCTCATCCCTTGCATATTTATTCTAGCCAACCAATTCTTCATTTCAAACTACCATAATTAACACAGGATACTGCACATTCATAAATATTAGAATAAGAAGTTCTGATTTTCAGAAGTATTTTTACACAACAAAAGTCCTCAGAGAGCAGCAAAGAGCAACCAATAGCAAGAAGGAGCAATACATCATGCACAGAGGACAATGTTTTCTTTGGGATGCTCTTTGGTGTGGGGGAAGTGTGAGATAGCAATCTAGAAAACTTCACAAGAATTGTAATTTCACTCCTTTTCAAGCCAACAGCATGGACTCACCTTGAAGAGTGTGTGCAAGTCTGGCCCAGGAAATGTCTTTATAGGCACAGGGTAAAACCAAGCCAAAAATCAAAGTAGCAATGATAACAGGAGAACAGAATGATTTCAGCACAGGGAAGAAATAAGCAAGATGAGCCCCTCCCATGTGGGGAAAAGGAAATCAGAGTCACAAGTGGGATGCAAAGAGGTCAAGTGTTGAACTGCCCTCCCAATAAAAGTGCTCCAAGGAACCAGATGGATTGCTGGTGTTGAGGAAAACACAGCACTGAAAGAAGATGTGTATCACAAGAGCTGCTGCAGAACACATGCCAAGCCTGAGCTGTACCATTTGCATGTGGTAACTAATCTGCTCCTGGAGAATGCTGGAGGCTATCACTGTTTCCAAATCACAGCTCCTGCAAACGTGCCTCCAATTCCAGTCTAGCAGGAGGCTCAGATGAGCAGAGCTGGACCTTCCCAGAGCTCCAGCTGAGCTCCAGCACCCACCACACCCCACTGCACAGCAAATCATGGAATCCCAGAACAGTTTGGGGTGGAAGGGACCTTGAAGCCCATCCAGTGACACCTCCCACTGTCCCAGGCTGCTCCAAGCCCATCCAGCCTGGCCTTGGGCACTGCCAGGGATCCAGGGGCAGCCACAGCTTCTCTGGGCACCCCGTGCCAGGGCCTGCCCACCCTCCCAGAATGAAGAATTCCTCTCCAATATCCCATCCAGCCCTGCCCTGTGGCAGAGGGAGGCCATTCCCTGTGTCCTGGCACTCCAGACCCTTGGAAACCAGGCCCTGCAGTCCCTTCAGGTCACCCCAGAGCTTCTCCTCTCCAGGCTGAGCCCCCCCAGCTCTCCCAGCAGAGCTGCTCCATCCCTCTGAGCATCCTGGAGCCTCCTCTGGATCTCCCCAGCAGCTCCAGGTGCTCCCTGTGCTGGGGCAGCTCTGCAGGGGGGTCTCACCTGAGGGGCAGAACCCTGGCTGTGGGTTAGGAAAGCACCAGGAGAGCTGTGTAGAAGAGAAATTGCTTAAGAGAAATAAGCTTTCTCTTTTACAAACTCACTGTCCTTAACTCAGGAATCTCCTTAGCCACAACTAGGAGTGTATGGGAAGTGTTTGCTCTATCCCTATGCAGCTGCTCAGGCACCACATTCTGCCCAAAGCCAGAGGTCACCAGGCTGAAGGACCTTTAGCCTGAGCCAGCCTGGATTCCACTCTGGAATGCTTCCCAGGATCACCTGGGCACCTTCTGTTTCTGTAGGAGGGTCAGGCTTTGTGATCACATCCAGGGAAGCATTTGAGAGCTACAGGTTACCAAGTGTGGACAATCCTGCAGAGCTTTTCTGACTCTTGAATAAATAATACAAAATTCCCCTAGCTCCTTCCATATTAATCTTTCAACAATAATCCCTTCCCTGAAGACCAGGGATTTGTTTTGTTAACTGAACACAGTAAGAGGTGTGCTCTAACCTTTCAACAGAATGTCAGAAAAACAATGCTCCCTTTAAACCCTTTCCCAAAGGAGTTGTTTAAATAAATAAATACATGGATCCACCAGCATCAACCCCACGTGCTATGAGCCTGAACCTTCTCTGTCTTGATCTTACATTTTGAAAGAAGCTGGAGGGAAAAAAAAAAAAGCTGTGAATGCAATTATCTATCTATAATCTTCATTTTCCACTTCTGGAAGCAAACAAGGGAGGGAATAAAGTCACAAGGCCTTTACAAACATCTCCCTGTATCAGATCTGGAAGCTCTGGCCTGGCATGTATTCCACAGCCAACAAAAAGCCTCTTCAAAAACATGATCAACATCACCAACAGAGCAATTTAGAAATAGTTCTCTACTTACTGGACCACAAATCCTGAGAAATCAAGCAGGAGAACAGCACTTAGCAGCTGAGCTGGATACAAAGGAGTTGCTGAGTCTTCCTGGAGGTGAATTTGAATGCATCCACACCCCCCCGAGGCAAAGCAGCACAAAACACAAGCAGGACTTCCAGAACAAAGCAACCCCCTGCACACAAAGCCCAGGGCAAGGCAGGTGATGGAGCTGCAGCAGGGGGAAGGAAAAGCCTCCCCAGAAATCCCAGTGTTCTGACTCTCCCTGGCTCACAGGGCTTTGGGGCACCCCAAGGTATTGGCATTTGGGTGTGATTGTTCTCCTCAGAGGCTGTGGGGACACCAGAGCTTCACTCCAGTGCAGTAAGGTCAGGAGAAATAGTCTGGAATTTAGAGCCCTAGAAAGCAAGAATGTAAAAATTTAAAGATAAGCCATGTTCCTGCCTCAGCAGCACCTAACACTAACTTCCTTTTGAAGAGTTAGACAACAAAAACTGTTTAAAAGACCCAAAAAAAGGGAGAGGGGGAGATGGATGGTGGTGATCATGTTCCTCCCCATGAAGGTTCTGTGTGGTGTCTAAATTTTAGATGCATTTCACTCCTTCTCCTGTGACTACACAGTCTGGGGGGCTTTTCCCTGTTTTAAACAAAACAGCCTCAATTGTTTTCTATTTCCAGCTGTCTTACAGACTAACACATCTTCACAGAAAATGCAGCAGCAGCCCTTAATCAAAGATGATGCCATTCCAGCCACCACATCCTTTCTGCACCTGCAAAAACCTTGTCAGGAAACTGCTGCTGCTTTTTACACCAGGGTTCCTGGAAACAAGAGTACATCTTTACTCTCCTCAAAGTGAGAGTGAAAACCTAATTAAGGCACTTTCTATTCACCACCAAGCAATCTGATGACTCAAAATAATCACAGACACCAACACAAGTAATAGCAACCTCCCAAATGTATTTTGAAGCAAAACACAACCATGATACCAAAGATCCTGTCATTATTGCTGCTCATAAAACAGAGATGAGAAAGAGGTGTGCAGTTTTATTTCACAGCACTAAAAATCCACAAGTTCTCAAAATTCACCCAGTTAGTACCACATCATTACAAATCAAAGCATTTGACAGCTGGATACTAACCAGAACAACAGCAGTTCTTACTAGAAAGGAAAAATTAATTTGCCAGAAAGATGAAACATTTGAACAAATTAAAATATACTTCACAGCTTCTGCAGGCCAGCATCCAAGAGCACTGCTGGTATTTTCCACCAGTGAAAGCTTCCAGTTTCAGCAAGGTTGCAAAGAGAGTCCTTGACAGATGATTGAGATGAGGCATCCAGAGCCACAGGAAGGAGGAGAGAGCATTATTTGTCTTGAAGGGTTTCTGCAGGATGTGGGAATGTGGCAGCCTGACCCATCTCTGCACACTGAGCTAGTGCCCAACTGTGTAGAAATAGCGTGATCCACTTTAGTTGTCTTTTTTGGTACCTGAACAAATGTCTGTGTTTACCAGATAAAAGGATCAGAGTGAAGTCCCCTCCCCAGTGCTCAGGACCAGATGAAGTGCCTGCAGTATTTACATGTCCCAACACCTCTAGAGCAAGGTTTCCACACTGAGCCTCTAATTCTGCCAGAGGAGTGACTCAGAGCACCCTCTAAACACCCACCAGAGCCTCAAGAGCACCTTTTCCTTTCCAAGGAGCTGCTGACAGCCACTGAACATACACATTACACTGGGGTATGATGGAGCCAGACCCCAAGGTCAAACAGAACAGCCTCTGAGGGATCACCCTGCAAGCCCTCTGCACAGAATTGAAGCATAAATTCAACTTGCCAACACACAAACAAATGATTCTCCACAACAGAAGGAATTTTTTGGTTCCTGCACCTCATCTGGCACAGGATCAACAAAGCAGTCAGGTGCAATGTATTCCATAAGGAAGAAGGATGTATCTTTTAACAAAGATGAGGTCTTAAAATCAGTCTTGCTGAACTGACAACAGAATCCTCCATTCATCTCCCACAGTCAGGCTTTCATCCCTTCTGCTCATGAATCATCACCAGGTGCCTGACTCACAGAAAAAAATATTTGTTCAAAGGTGGATTTTCTCACTCTGCTATCTGCTGTTTCCAAACTTAACTGCCTTTAAACAAAGGTTCATTTCTTTGTAGCCTGACTCCAATGTTGCAATAAAGCTCCTAACTGGGATCTGTCACAACAATTACCAGCAGCTGACTTAGTCTCAAGGTAGGATCACGTGCAAAAGGAGACATGCAAAGGTGATGGAGCAGGGAAGTCCTATGCAGGGGCTGACAATTCTCCTGACCTATATTCCTGTGGCTGTTGCAGCACTGAACTCCTCCCTAACCATTTCAGCAGCTTCAGAAAGAGCTGCAGATTTAACACAGCAAGTGCTGAAACATCCACCAGTCTCTCAGTATCTTCAGTGGTCTCTTGGTCTCTGCAGCAAGGGGTGCACTGGTGAAAGAGGGTCCTACAGCCCCAGGCAGGGAAATGCCCTTAACTCAGAGAACAGTAAAAACCAGGTGCTCAATTGCTCCTTAACTCACAGGTGTATAAACCTGAAGTGCTTTCACACAAGGCATGTTAAGAACAAAAGAAGTGACAAAAGGCTGAGTCCTCAAGAAAAATTTTTTTAAAAAATCCAAGTGTAACTCCTCAACTTGGAGCCAGTTTGGCTTTCTCTTTTTTGTTTTTGTTTTTGCAGCAGGGAAGCTCCCAGTTCTGGGTGCAGGCCTGCAAAAAGGACTCATCCTGCAGCAGGTAAGGGTATAAATGTCTATATTGCACCTGTTATGCTGTGGTCATCACTTATTCCAGCCTTTCACCTCCAGCCCAGGAAACACAGCAAAACAAACCCCACTGTACAGGGTGAGCTCTGAACATCATTAGAGGGTGAGAGTACACACTTCAAGAGCTACCAGCACCATAAATCCATGCCCTCGTTTGCTTTGGGGCACCTTGTCCAAACAGCCATTCCCTTGCAGTGAGGAGGGAATTTTTATCTGACTTAGTGCATTTCAGACATTTCTCATCAGTCATCTTCAGTTTTCCTTTTCCTGCCACACTGCAGAGCTCTGCAACACTTCCCAGCTTTCAGGAATAAGTGAGCCTACTTAAAGTGCAGTGCTTTGGAATATCAGCAGTCTTCTGTGCAATTCATCTCTTTAAAACCAGCTGCACTTCAAAAACAAGGTGGCACACCAAATGTATAAGGCCTGTGTAAGTGGCACCTCGTTTGATGCCTTAAAGTTAGCAAAAGTCAAGTGTCAGCCAGATCTCTGCACAGTCCAAAACCTGGATTTAGGGCTAGCAACAATTCCATTTCAAGAAGGCTGGAAACATCAGAGGTCTTTTCCAACCAGAGCTGGTAGGAAAACTGGCAGCAGCTGGCCAGCACCAAGATGTTCAGAGCCACAGCACAGCCTACCCTGAATGCCCCAGAAATGGACAGTTAGTGAAAGGACACTCCAAATTATTTAGAGACCAACTGCTGCATGTCCCAGAGCACCTTAAAGGAAGAGTGGCTACTTCCCACTCCCTCAGTTCTCTCTCCTTTTTTTCCTACTTCTTTTTAAAGATAATTTACTTACCCTGGAGGCTAACTTGCTATGTGGGATGGGTCGATGAGGATTTTAAGACTTCTAACTCCTTGCCCCGTTTCATGCAGGTAATGCATGCAGGAACACTGCAACTCCTCCTGCTTTGAGATGCCCAAAAAAGAGATGGTGCTGTCCAGGCAGAAGTTGTGCAGCCGTGGAGAAGAACTAAGTACCCTCTCCATTTTACAGGCTTGGGAAAAGAATCAAAAGAAAGGTTTGAAGTATTTCATGCGTGGCACAGGAAAACAGCAGCTAGAGACACAGGCAGCAGAAAGCAATGCTGAATCAGTCCAACCACCTTGAGATGCAGTAAAACAGAAGCTGCCCCAGCTCTTAAATCCATCTATGGCACATTCATAACAGCACTGACCAATGAAGTTAGCTTATTTGTATATATAAACACACAGGTACTCGTGCCTTGCATCACACACTTGTCACAACGCTCAGTAACTTCCCTGTTACACCAGCTGGCTTTGCAGTTCTGCTTAGGCAACAGAGAATCAGTGCACTGAGCTGAGCCAACCCACCCAACCTGCAAGGTTAGACAGTCACCACGGCAGCAGCAAACCATCCAAAGTGCTTGTTCCCAACAACCGGAACCGACGCCAGGCCCACGTGCGGGCCCCGCGCGCCCCTCACAGCTCATCCACGGCGGTCACGTTGACTTTGGGCAGTTCGCACTCCTCCTTGAAGTGGCAGTTCTCCAGGATGTCCCTGTAGTAATCCTTGAGGTCGGCGTAGGTGGAGACGGTGTCGTTGGAGTGGTGGAAGGGCAGGAGGCTCTCGTTGAGCAGCAGCTGCAGCTGGTACTCGTGGCGGGAGGCGTTGGCGCGGTCGCAGTGGTACAGCACGAAGAGCAGGTTGGCCGCGTAGGGCACGATGCGGCCGCTGCGGAACCGGCGCTGCTCCTGCCTGCCATAGTTGGTTGCCAGCAGAGGCTCCTCGTCCTTGAAGTAGCCCATGAGGGCAAGCAGGGGCTGAAGGGTCTCTGCGTGCCCAACCTGCACTATCAGAGGTGAAGAAATGGGCTTGGAACTACAAAAGAACAGAAAGAAGGGATGAAGAGCCCGGGCTTCCAGACAGAATCGCAACGCTTTGCACGGCTGAGGTACCTCTGGAGCTCGCTCTGCTCCTGATAAAAACCTCTTTGGCAATCTCAGTGGGGTACAGACCATTTGAAATGCAGCTTCCTAAATTCTGCCACAAAGTATAGATTTTGACATGAAGTGCATGAATTCCAGCCTCGTTAAGTTCCTAGGCAACACCAGGTTGGGTGGGAATGTGCAGGAGGGCAGGAAGCTCTGCAGAGGGCTCAGGACAGGCTGCATCCATGGGCTGAGGGACAAGGCCAATGCCGGGTGCTGCCCTGGGCTCCCTCCAGCCCTGCAGCTCCAGGCTGGGGCAGAGGGGCTGCAAAGGGCCCGTGGGGAAAGGCCCTGGGGGTGCTGTGCCAGCGGCTGGACAGGAGCCCAGGGCTGCCCAGGGGGGCAGGAGGCCAATGGCCCCTGGGCTGGGCCGGCCATGGGGGGGCCACAGGCCCAGGGCAGGGCCCGTCCCCTGTGCTGGCCCTGCTGAGGGAGCTCCAGGGCCGTGTCCAGTTGTGGCCAGAGAGCCCCTGAGGGGCTGGAGGCAGCACAGCCAAGCCCTTCATCAGATGTGGAAGAATCTCCTTCCAATCACCAGCAGCACGCACCAATTTAGTCTGAAGACAGCAATCAAGTGGTTGCAGGCAAACTGTTGTCCCTCCCCGTTTATGAGTCCAAATTACCAACAGAAATACTGCTATCACTAATTCCTGTGCTCACCAAGCACCCAAAAAGGAGATGCTGTCCCCTCAGCACACAGGTCAGCAAATGAAGGCACCGACTTGTACCACGAGTGAGGACAGTTTATGTAACAAAAGGTTACACAGTGCTCAACCAAACGGAAGATAAGAGCTGGCTGGCTGTGCCAGGAAGCACCAGCCAAGAGGAAAATCTCACCCTTGCTCCAGAGAAGGATGATGGCTTTTGGGGACCATTTCCAAGCGGCCCAGGTCACTTGAGCTAGCACGTGTAAACACGGCTTTGGCTCGCAGGAGACACGTCTTGATTGGCCCCAAAAGGAGGTGTTTCCTCGGCCCCAACCCAAAGCCACGGAAACATGGGCAGCTGTGACGCTTGCCTGGGGACTGGAACTTTGATGAACTCAGCAGGAATTCAGTGCTGGCCCAGGATGGGCCCTGCCAGCTCCATGGAGCCATGGTGTTTGTGCAGGCTGACACCTTGCACCATGCTCGCGGTGAGCCTGCACCCTTCTCACTCCACTCCTCAGGCTCTTAGGCAAAACAGCCCTTAAAAAATATATCCAAACCCTGCCTCTGTTTCCTGTTCAAAAGCAGCAGCATTCAAACCACAGAAAGGTTCTCTATGGAGGATATTGTATTTTTTTCCCCCTGTGCCTTTGTTGCACCAAGAGCTGTGCAATCACCACAGCCCCACTTGCAGCTCCTCCCAAATCAGGGTTTCTGCCTCTATTCTCCCCTTGCTATTTATCACCCCTTCACTCATTTTAACATTGTAAAGCTTTTGGATCCTGGGATTCCTTTCTCTCTCCTTCCCTCTCCTCCCCCTTTGACTAATTCATCTATATTCCCCCCTTCACACACACACCTGAGGGAAGTATTTTTAGGTTTTAGGGCACATCCACATCCCTCCTGTCACAGCAGCAAAACACAGATGCCTGTGGAAGGAAACAGAAGGCCATGCCTTTCATCTCCTGCAATTTCCAGCTCAGATGTGGCTTCCAGGTAATGAATCATTCCTTTGCCAAGTCTCTCCTGAAATCCACGTGTGTTTCTAGCACACACAACATCCTGTGGCAGGGAGCTCCACAGCTTCACACACTGCTCTTAATTCTTTCTCTTTGTAGCTGTTCCATTCACCCTTTTTACTCACAGCTTTGCAAGAATATCCTTTCCAAGCTGAGAAATCCTACCTTAGTCCTTCCAATTTTCCAAATGAGCTAGATCCTTTTAGATCAGAGTATTGAAAGCACAGTATTCCAAACTCTAAGCTGCATCATGAATCCATGCTACACCCAGGAACTCTCAGTTGGCTTAATTCCTGCCATCCAACATGGAATGGTTTGGAGTGGAAGGAACTTTGGAGACCATCTCATTCCAAGCCCCCCCATTAGTTTAAAGAAGTTTGAGCTATCTCCAGACAACTACAACCACCTCACAACTCAGCTCCTGAGCAGTAAGTTCTCCCACATCCTACCCCACAAGTGATAAGATTATTTTTTCCCCTGTGGAAATTACTTGACAGCTCTGCAATTTTCCAGCCCACTCAGTCTCACCAGGTCCTTTTATGACCCTCCCAGCAGAAACAATTCACCTTATCTTGAATAAAACTGCCACATTGGCAGTGCCACTGAACTGCTCACCTCTTTTTCCCTGGGTCATTTACAACATTCTCAGCAGCTCAGGTCCTTCCAGATGCTAGGAAATCAATCTGCTGTCCCTACCCTCCATTTCTTGGAATTTTTAATTATTTTTTCCCTGTGTTAGGGACCTTCCCCCTTAACTCCATCTTTAGATAAGGAAACCTGTTGAAAGATGTCTGGAAATCATGATTGGCTACCAGCTCAACCTATTTTATATTTGCTGATCCCTCCCAAGAGCTCCAAAAGGAATGTTTTCCTTTCCAAGAGCCATCCTGACACTTCTCAGTGTATCACATTCATTAAGGTTCTCAGCAGTACTAGTCTTGAGAATTATTTCTACAAATGGCCTGGAATTCTGATTGTCTAATTTTTCAATTTTCCCCTTATTTAATTATTCATATTTTCATGTCATCCCTGCTGCATGGTGCTCAGTGTTTTACAGTTTACTAAGAAGGAAGCTGGGAATGTAAATATGGTGCTAAAATCTCCAAAACAACCATTACAGAGGCATTATTCACTCCTCAGGGAGTGGATTTCACATTCCCCCCAAAAAATAATTAACATTCTGGCTATCAATGCCTTTAAGGAAGGTTTGCCTTTACTTTCCAGCTGATGCTGAACAGTAAAGTTGAAATGGAAGTAAATCACAAAAATATACAGTGAACATTTGAATTAAAAATCAGCTTATGTTTCCAAACCAGGAAACAAATTACAGCAGAGAAGTTTTTAAGAAGGAGGAAAAACATGCTCCTGCAGACAAAAGTGGGACTAAACAACCTGCTCATTCTCCTGCAACTGGAGCTTTTCCTCCTGCAACTGCAGCTTTCCCCCCTGCAACTGCAGCTTTTCCTTCTGCAACCTGAGTTTTTCCCCCTGCTACTTCAGCTTGTCCCCCTGCTACTCCAGCTTGTCCCCCTGCTACTCCAGCTTGTCCCCCTGCTACTCCAGCTTGTCCCCCTGCTACTCCAGCTTGTCCCCCTGCTACTCCAGCTTGTCCCCCTGCTACTCCAGCTTTTCCTCCTGCAACTGCAGCTTTTCCCTCCTGCAGCTGGAGCTTTTCCCCCCTGAAACTGGAGATTTTCCCCCTGAAACTGGAGCTTTCCCCCCTGCAACTGGAGATTTTCCTCCTGCAACCTGAGTTTTTCCCCCTGCTACTTCAGCTTGTCCCCCTGCTACTCCAGCTTTTCCTCCTGCAACTTGAGTTTTCCCTCCACCTGCTTTAGTCTCATGAAGTCCTCATGCCAACAGGCCAAAGTGCCTTGGGAGGCAAAGCAAAGCTCTGCCACTGGCTTTGCTGAGGATGGAACTGTTTCCTGCTGGGACACAATGCTGGCTGCCCATGGCCCCTGGAACTCTGCATTTCTGCTCCCTCAGCAGCTCAGTTCCCTACTCCAGCCCTCCCTGCTCAGTCTGCAGCTCAGATGTGCTTTCCTATCACCCAGCAATGACAATAAAAGTGGCCATCAAGGTTCAAACAGCAGTGCTTTTCATGATGGGGAAAATGATGACAGATTACCTCTTCAGAGAATACACACAGGCAAAGGTTACCACTGCCCCTCCATTTCTGATAAAGACAGAGACAGAACAAGCAATAAAACCCTGATAAACAGTAGCACAGGCTAATAAAATATTAGCCTGATGTTTCCACACTCAATTTGCCTCACAGTCCATCAATGACTCAGCATTATGTTGGAAGCATCAAAGTTCTCAACATCCTGCTCTGGCAACTGCTCATAATATTTAATCCACTTCTGCCCTCCCTTTTATTTACAGGTACATGGCTGGGGAAAGCCACTGAATAAATCTCATTCCTACCTGGGAGGGGAGATGAAGGGACTGCATAAAACACTGCCACAAAACATTCAGAGCTTGTTTGAAAGTGATTGCTGGTGCCTGGACTACTGATGCATCACTTTCTACGTGCAACAAGAGAAATTTCTTTTAACCAAAGTTGATTTCCTCAGCACTGGTGTGACTCTGAGTTACAAATAACCCAAACCCCGAGAAATTGTGGCATTAGAAGAAACATTTCCTGCTGCAAAGCTTAACTGGCCAACCTGCAAACCTCATGCAAAGATCCCTCCAACAACTGCAAAGAAGGTAAGTTTTTAAGACCTGTTTAACAGGCAAGCTTAGACTACATTCTGTTCCTTTTCTCCCTAGTAAAAACAGCCAGGTCAAAGGACTCCAAAACCTGTTTTCAACTATGGGATGAATTCTTCATCCTTCCCACTTCCCCCTGTGATTTATTTCAGGGAAAAAAAAAAGCTGGATGAACTCAAGCATACCAGGAAACAGCAGAGATCAGTGGTGGAGATCAGAGGGCAGCAGAAATATTTAACAGTGGAGATGCTCAGAGGGTTGTCACCAGTAGGAAAAAGAAAAAAAATTAAAATAAAAATCTGTCAAATAGTATAAAGTCCTCTTATGTCAGAACTTTCACCATAAATAGCAGAAGACAGCCACTCCTCTCCAGAACCAGCACCAACAACAAAATGCCACCACAAATACTGACAAGATCCAATTTTTCTTCTTTTGCAATCAGGAATGAGCTCAGTCATGACAAAAGCAAACTCAAAAAGCTGACTGGACTACACAAAACTCATTAAAACGCTGATTAAAAGGTAAGGGCTCTTATCTAGTCCTGCAAGACTTAATCACTCGCAGCTAATTAGGCTTCATTGTGTTTCACTGCAGAGCTTCTGCACTTTCAAAGCTTTCTTCTGGCTGACCCCGCCTCAGAATTGTTCCACACCTCAGCAGAAGGTGTGAACACCTCAGTTCAGGTGCTGAACGTGGATCCATCACAAGGAGCCCAAACCAAACTGAGAGGGCCAGGGCACCTCCTGCCCGGGGTGAGCACTGTCAGACCGTTCCCTGCTCTGTTCCTTGCCCAGGCACTGCTTCCCTTGGGCTTTTAATTCCTACACAAAAGGATATGGCTCTGTGCAAGCTGCTGAGATACTGCAGATCAATGCTGAGCAAGCACCTATCAAGTCATTAATACAAGATTAAGGACATCCTGGGGAGTGTGAAAGACAAGAAACACTTGCAGGATCTGGGCACAGATAACAGCCACAATCCCACGGGAGATGCTCTGGGCTGCCCAGCTCCCTGAGAGGAACCACAGACACAGGGGCGCTGCTGAACAAGGATCTGTGCAGAATTTCACACCTCTGGCTCCCCCTGACTCGTGCCAAAGGCTCACATTTGAAAGATGGGGCCATCAAAGCCAAGCACACACGCTGTGGTACAGAGCTGCTGCTGGAGACATCAACTGTGCGTTAATGAAAGTCACCCCAGCAGCCACAAAGCAGCTCTGATACTGAATCCACTGAACGTTTGCATCTGAGCAAAAGGGGATCTGCAATCTCATCACTGCATTTCCACAGCACAAGTAGAAGCTTTTTGCTCAGTTTGCTTTGCACGCCCCATAAAAAGAGGTTTGAACTGTTAAGTGGCTTTAGATCCATTCTATTCTTTTGTTCTGAGTCACAGGCGTGGAAAGAGCAATTAGTGCACAGCAGTAAGTGACTCCTGAAAGGTTACCAATTGTGTTGGGAAGTGACCTGCAAAGAGGAAGGCAAATTACAGGGAATA
Organism: Climacteris rufus; assembly: GCA_013398175.1. Lineage (NCBI taxonomy): Eukaryota > Metazoa > Chordata > Aves > Passeriformes > Climacteridae > Climacteris > Climacteris rufus. The sequence goes on from VZRZ01003283.1 coordinate 152,628, forward strand.
ATAAAAACGACCAATAAATCGCCAAATTAGTCTGTTTACTGTACAGCTTAGCCTGGTATAACTCAAAGATCACCCTCACTGGAACTATATTCAAATACAAATAAATCTCTTTTTTTTTTCCCCTCCAAATACCTTGAACCTGTTTATTCTGTCAGAGGAAATCACCAAATATTTTGCAATGCATGTTGGTTGGCATTATCAACACACACTATAAATACTGAGATGGCTGCACAAAGCAGGCCTCCCAATTTCCAGAGCCTCATGGTAATCCATTTGGACAGCACAAGTAATAACAGCTATTTCATATTCTCTTTCACCAGCAGGAAGGGCAGACTTGTTAAATATTTGAAGCTGAAAGGGCAGGAATAAAAAGTGTAAAACAGCTGATATGCTGAAAGTGTGCCACAACTGATTTTCAAATCCACCTCTGCCCAAGGGTGTACCTGCAAAGGTTTATAAAATCAGATGAGCAGCTTCATATTGCATTAAGTACCAAAATACACAGATTTCTCATCAACACACACAGCTCCTGCTGGCAGAACGCTCCTCACTAAACTGCTGGGAAAATCAACAGGGAAAAGTAATTCCCCACTAGCTTCTCTGAGGATTTTCTATCCCTAGCAGGCAGATTTGGGAAAAAACACAATTCTTACTTATTCTTAGCTTATAAAGCACTTTATAATTGTGAAGGCATAAGACAACTGTGCCATTTCAGTACAGCAAATCCCAGTTTTGGTAAGGAACAAGTGAAACTTTTAATCAAAGGACTGAGCCTGTGGTAATGTCTCAAGGAATAGATGATTTCTGCTAAAGAATTAACCTTTATTAGACATTTACACTTGACTGCTACTGAGGGTGCAGGAGAACATGGTCCATGCACTGGGCTAACAGTAGGAGGTCATTAATACAAGTTCTGACAAATCCAACATCAGAGCCAAGTTCCTGCACAGATATTCCAACACCTTTCCACAGGCTCTCTGCATGGAGACAGCTGACAAAAGGAATCAGGGTGAAAATCCCTTTTCCAGCCTTCAACACCATCTTGCTGCACAGCAAGACTTGCACAGAACAGACTATTGAGATTAAACCCAAGAATTACACTGAAAGATCCTAAAAACATCTGAAACTTCTGCACTGCAAATCGAAGGTGGGACTAATTAGCAATAGGTATTTATTACCATCATACTCTTAAGGATAGACTAATCAGCAGGAGGGGTTTTCCACAGAGGAAATAAAAGCAACTTTGATAAGCAGATTGCAAGGTCAACAATCACTTCATGGAAGAAACAGGGTTACAGTAAGAGCAGGGTTTCCCTTTGTAATTTTGCTGTAACTGGGAATGGAAACAGGACAAAGCTATTGAACATAAATACATAAAGCATGCTACAAAAACACAGCCAACACTGCTCTCTCCCACCAAGTCTGGAGCACAACAGATAATCCAGATCCCTCAGCTTCTTCCCAGAACAGAAATGCTTCCCTTTCTACTCATGGATAGCCCCATCTAAGCTTTCCAAAATCTTGGAGCAAAGATAATGCTCTGGAAGTAAATTTCCCATTCTTGAATTTTCAGAGCAAGCAGCCAGTCATAAATCCATGTTAAACACCGTTCAATTGGAATAACATTCCCCTGAAAGACATTTCACCATCACAAAAGTTTATTTCCTGAGTAAGAAATTGCTGAACAAATATTTAACCTGTTGCCTTGAACATCACCATAAAAAGAAAGAAGAGAACAGTGTATTTTGTTATTTGGATGTTTTCTCGTTTTCATTTGTACTCTCACATGGTCCCTAAGCGTTTCTCCCGAGATGAGGCAGGATGAGCTGCACCTCCAGCCCCACATTCCAGAGAGACAGGCTGTTCCAGGGAATCCCACATCCTCTCCAGGCCACCCAGCCCGGTTATTCCCACCTCTCCGGTGCTCCACGACTGCCACCTCCCGTTGTGCAAGGAGTACCGCACTCCTGTGCCACCCCAGCTTCCCCCTTCCTGTTCAGGATCATCCTGCAGCACCACCCAGCTTGGAAGTTTCCAACATTGAAGGTCCTGACCCTTTATACTGCCTGCTTCCCTCTGTGGTGGCAAAACAAGAGCCCTGGGGATTGCAGCTGAAATTCCACAGGCTGAGAGGCAGGGTGAAGTTACCACAGTCCTCTGCAGCTCTGCCTCACACCCCTGCTCTCCCCACCTCTGCATTTAGCAACTGCTGATCCAGCTCTCAGTAAATCACAAATCTCTATCTGCACCTCTTGCTTTCAACTACAGCTTTTTTATCTTATTATTATTAAGCTTACAGGGATGCCTTATATACAATTGAAACACACCACTGCACCTAGTGCACATAATGCAAGGATTGAAAGGCTGCCACTGCTCAAAGAGGAACTTACACTAAAAGAAAACAAAATTCATCACTCTCCATTATACAATCTCATGGCCTGACATCCTGTACTTTTATAAACATTCCCACACCATTCTGCTAAGGTATTCATTCATGTGACTGATGACTAAACTCCAAATCTGTATTTGTTCAGTTTACATAATGAACATGCCTAAAAGAAAACAAAATTCATCACTCTCCATTATACAATCTCATGGCCTGACATCCTGTACTTTTATAAACATTCCCACACCATTCTGCTAAGGTATTCATTCATGTGACTGATGACTAAACTCCAAATCTGTATTTGTTCAGTTTACATAATGAACATGCACACAGGTTGTAAATTAACATTTAAACAAGAAGATTTCAAACAAAAAATCTTGTTGTTTTAACTCAATGAAGCCTCTCAAACTGTGCAGGAAGAGAACAGCACTGTCAGACAGCAGCTGGCTGTCCCCTGGAGGCCTGTGTGGATCAGCAAGTTAAAAGATGGAAATACACTAGCTGGGCACAAGAGCATCAAGGAAAAATTTAAAAATACACTCTTTAAAGTAATACCACTCCATTAACAATTGTATCCTCTCTGTTAAAGCTCTCCTAGCTCAAACTCCCCTCATATTGTCATGTTTGGAAGTACAGTACTGAACTTCTATTCCCATGAAACCCAGCTCAGGACTGAGCACAGCAAGCTCCCACCCAAGGCACTGAAGCCTTTGGATTTACCTTTTGCTCTCTTCCACTGCTTTGTCCAACTGCTGGAAGATATCCTGGAATAAAATGCAGCTGGAGCGACTGTTGATGTCATAGCCATATCCTCTCTTCCAGTACTGCTTCAGGTCATTCAGGTATTCCAGCACCTAAAGTCACAGCTCACAAGGTTTGATCATTGCACCAAGGGAAAACAAAGAGCCCCCAACCTCCCAGCCCGGGGCAACGGCACAAAAACAATCCCAAACATCAAGGCTCCAGTTGAAACCACTTCAGCGTAAAACCAGACACATCACACCAAAGAGCCACCAAATTCAACATCTGAGCACACTCAGCATCAGGGGAGGTGCTGCACATCTCCAAAGCAGCAGTACCCACTGCTTTTGAGCATTTCTGACTTTGCCTGTGGCTCATCCTTCTTCCCTTGGAAGCCATCCCACACCTTTAACTCAGCTTGGCTGTTTTCACATTCCAGAGACGTGCACACATCTCAAACAGAAGTGTGCCTTGGAATTATGCAAGAGCACACGGTGCTCTCCTTGTTCTCTGCTCCTTTTCTTACAATTCCTGACATTAAAGTCGTTTCCCACCTCCCTGCTGAGTTATTTATGACCACATTGAGCAGGGCAGGTCCTGGCAGAAGCCCACAGTGACTCTGATCCTCTCAGAGAAGAGAGCACTTATCCTGACTGCCCAGCCTTTAACCAACCACCCACCTATGCAAAGCTCTCCTCTCTTCCAGGGGTAAAAACTTCCTTAAGAGCCCTGGAGGAGCCTTCCTGAACATCAAAAGGCACATCAAACGATTTTGAAAGAAGAGGAACAACCATCTGCCTCATTTATCTGGGTTCTACTGGGCGTGATTCACGGGCATTTATTTGGTTTAGAGATCTGATAGTCCCCAAAACCAAATAAAGAGTGTCTTAGAGGCCCTAGGAGACCTCATTTGGTGTACCCTGGGGTCAGTTTTATCCTATGATTCTATCCTATCAAAAACACACCTTACAGAATGGTTTGGATTTGAAGGTCATTTAAGATCACCTCATTCCAAGCCCCAGCCACAAGCAGGGACACTTTCCCCTAGCCCAGGCTGCTCCCAGCCCCACATACCTTGGCATCTTCTTCACTGAAGAGTGAACACCATGGGGAAGTCACATTTTTTATAGCCAGCTCATACGAGCAGGTGAGAAAAGCCACTTGAACTAGATCTGCAATAAACCCAACAAAGAAGCAAAACATAAACCACTGCGTGGCCTTGGACTGCACCCCCTCCACAACAGCTGCTGAGTTTGAACAGCACCAGGCTAAATTTGGGATTGCAGCTTCAGGGAGATGCTGGAAACAACAGCAACATCTATTTTGCAGGGATTTCCCCACCACCTGACCACACAGGGAAACCCAGTGCTTCTATTCTGGGCAGGTAAATCACAACACACACACAGATCTGCTTCTCCTGAGGCTGTTTTTGTGCCTGGCTTGTAACAGTTTCACAAAGCTACACCTGCTCCAGAAAGCAAAATTAAGAGTAACACTCAAATCCCTCCAAAAACAGGTAAGGCTGATTTCATCCACAGGAAAGTTGTTTTCAAACTTCTTTTCCTTCTGACCACGAACCAGCAACCATTCATTACTGCGACACCAACACAGACTTACAGCCTCATGCACTTAATTAGAGGCTGCATCTGCAACTGACAGCACACTTTAAATTACCTACTCTGCATAACTACACAGCTTGGAAGCTGTTCCTGGCCAGACATGGAGCCAGAGCCATCTGTACCAGGAATTCCTTACCTGCATTTAGCTCCTCCACGGGCAAACACAAGGCACTGGCAACTTTCTCCAAGACCTTCTTCATCTCAGGCCCCTCTTTGAAGGCATTCACTTGGCACATGGCTGCCTCGTTCTCCTCCACCAGGGCTACAAACTTGGCGCAGTGATCAAAGAACCGCATCAAGGAGTCGTTCACTTCAACCTCCACCTCTGGAAGCACACGGGGGCATCAGGGGAAGCACCCCATCCCCGGGGGTAGCAGCACACAGGCACCCTGAGACCCTCACAGGGACAGTCTGCCCACCACAGCAGCGTCCCCACGGCAGGAAAAAAGGGTGCAGGGTCCCCCTCAGCCTGGGCATGGGGGATGTGGACTGGTCTTGTGGCTTCCCTCAGCAACAGAGAGGGCAAGGGACATCCCCAACGCCTCTGGGAGCATCGGGGGCTCTCTCAGGGAGGGCGTGGGCCTCTTCCAGGCCCTCAGGGAGAGCACAGGAGTCCCTCAGCAGAGGGATGGAGCTCTCTCTGTGTAGGCACAGGGCTCCTCCAGCCCCTCAAGGAGAGCCAGGAATCCCTCAGAGAGGGTGTGGAACACTCCCAGCCCGTCAGGGAGAGCCAGGAATCCCTCAGAGAGGATGTGGAACCCTCCCAGCCCCTCAAGGAGAGCCAGGAATCCCTCAGAGAGGGTGTGGAACAACCCCAGCCCCTCAAGGAGAGCCAGGAATCCCTCAGAGAGGGTGTAGAACACTCCCAGCCCCTCAAGGAGAGTCAGGAATCCCTCAGAGAGGGTGTGGAACCCTCCCAGCCCCTCAGGGAGGGCATGGGGCTCCCTCAAGGAGGGTGCAGAACATCCCCAGCCCCCCGGGAAGGTCATGGGGCTCTGGCAGTCCCTCAGGGAACACAAGGGGCTTCCTCATGTAAGGGGTGAGACGCTCCAGACCCTTCAGGGAGAGCGTGGGACTTTCAGGGAGGGCACAGAAATCCCTCAGGGAGGGTGTGGGACAGTCCCAGCCTCGCAAGGAGCACTGGGTGCCCTCTCAGGGAGGGCACGGGAGCCCGACATGCCCTCCGCCAGAGCTGGGAATCCCTCAGAAAGGCCATGGGGCCGCCTCAGGGAGAGCCGAGGGCTCCCCCGTGGAAGGGGGCGGGTGTCCCGGACTCACCGTCGCCGCCGAAGCCGAGGGTGGGCCCGAGCCCGCGGCGGAAGGCGGCCCCGCTCTGCAGGCAGCGGTGCTTGGAGCTGCTGGCCAGCGCCAGGCGGCGGCGGGCGGCGAAGAGCGCGGGGAAGCGGGCGGCCAAGCGCCGGGCCAGCAGCTCCATGTCGCGCCGGCCCTGCGGCGCCAGCCGCCCGTCCAGGCTCTCCTCGTACCACATGGGCCAGGCGGCCAGCGCGTCCGCGGCGGGGCAGGCGGC
>VZRZ01003283.1:160601-180940 GCA_013398175.1 Climacteris rufus
CACTCCATCACGGCTTCTCCAGTCCCCCGTCGCCTTCTCCCGTCCCCTCACGGCTTCTCCCGTCCCCACACGGCTTCACCCGCCCCATCCCGGGGCACTCGTAGCCAGGGAGGCGGTGGTGGGAGCCCTGAGGGGAGCCATGAGCTGTCTGACCTATTTTTGCATCTGCTTGGCCTCTCTGGAGCCTCACTGACTTCACGGAGCTCAGTAAAAGCATAAAAGTCAATACACAGTGTCAGACGTGAGGGGAACGGTTTAATTTCTCTGCACAGGCAGAACAACTGGATGGACTGCAGTAGGGAAACAGAGGCAGAGACAAGGTATGCTGTCTTTCTCTGTACATAAAACTCAGAGCAAACCCCATGAAGCAGATGGCCTGAGGACAAAATAACCTTCTTCTTGATGGTCAGTGTCCAAGATGTGATAGATCTGAAAATTTTGAAATTGCTTCTCTGCAGTTGTGCAATATATTATCAACTCTAAAGTTTACTATTACCAAAAATCCATCTTTTTCAACTGGTAACAGAATATGCTGCTGTTCCGTGGAATCCTGTTTTAGAAAATCTCTCTGTTGACATAAAGCAATAGCAGAAACTTGCTAACAAATCCCTACCACGTTTTATTCATCAAATTAACCAAATTGGCCTTTAAATTAGCTAAATATTAAGACCACATCAGTCAAAACCTTGGACCTAGGCCGTGCTGGAAATCAGGCAAGTGGAAGTAAACTTTAAAGCTATTTCTGTTTCTCAGAGCTCAGTGAAAATTTCAGCTATGATGTGATTATCTCCAGCATTAGAGAAGCATTGGCTTGGATAGATTTTTAAAAAGTCAGTTCTCTCTCTTTCTTGTTGTTTCTTCGTGGTAGACATTCATCCCAAACCTGGAATGCTGCTGGGAGCCACAGCTCCCCTCAGAACCCACTTTGTCCTCCAACATGGGTGAGCAAAGACAAGAAGGGTCTTTCAAGGGTGTTTTTGGCTCTTTTTTTGCCAAAATGCAGTTGGATTCCACTCAAAATAAGGCAGTGATGCTGTGAGGGGATTGCAGGTGGCTGCTGCAGGGGTTGGCAGCATGGGGCATGTGGGTTTTTCCACAGAGTCATAAATTATCTTGAGTTGGAAGGGATGCACATAGATCACAGAATCCCAGGATCCCTGAGGCTGGAAAAGCCCTCCCAGCCCATGGAGCCCAAGCTGTGCCCATCCCCACCCTGTCCCCAGCCCAGAGCCCTGAGTGCCACGGCCAGGCCTTCCTTGGGCACCTCCAGGGATGGGCACTGCAAAGCTCCCTGGGCAGCCCCTGCCAAGGCCTGAGCAGCCTTTCCATGGAGAAATTCCTGCTGTTGTCCAAGCTGAGGCTCCCCTGGCCCAGCCTGAGGCCGTTTGCCCTTGTCCTGTCCCTGTTCCCTGGGAGCAGAGCCCGACCCCCCTGGCTGCCCCTCCTGGCAGGAGCTCTGCAGAGTGATAAAGTCACCCCTGAGGCTCCTCAGAGGAGTCCAACTCCTTTTAACATTGTTCTTGTGCTCCCAGCAAGGGCAGGTAGAGACATGCAGCTGTGGGAAAACGGGTGGGAGCACAAAGTTTGCAGGCAAGGATGCTTCCAGCTGGGAGCCGTGTCCAGAGAGCCATGTTCACAGATCCCAGGGTGGGTGAGCCCCCAGAGGGCACCTGGTGGCAGCTCCGTGCCCCAGCAGGGCCATCCCAGAGCCCAGGGCACAGCAGTGTGTGCACAGAGCTCTGCAATATCCCCAGGGAGGAGCCTCCAGCCCCTCTCTGGACAATGTGCTCAGGGCTGGGGCACTGCCCAGGGCAGAAGTTCTGCCTCCTGTGCAGGGAGAGGGAACTCCCTGGGCATCAGTTCCTGCCCGTTCCTCTGGGGCCATTGCTGGGCCCCCCGGAGCAGAGCCCGGGCCCTGCTCTGAGCCCTCCCTGCAGAGGCTCCATCACATCCTGCTGGCATCGCCGGCAGCATGGAATGATGGCATTGTAATGGCCCATCCAGAAAGGCTTAGAGAGGCTTAGAAAAGGAAAGAATAAAAAGAGGCATCCTGTGGAAAAGCCTGAGCAGCACAGTGGTGACACATCGGGTTATAAAACAGTCTGGGCAAAAGCATAAGCAAAACATCCCCAGTGCTGATTATACCCATTTTCAAGTAAAGCCTCACTACTAAATAGCACCAGCCTGTAGCTAAGGAAACAGAGTTATCTGTAGGAGAAGCAAGGCTTGTGGTTAACAGAAACATCTCCAGTCTCAGCAGAAAGGCTGAGCTTTTAGCCCACAGCACATCTGGGGAGACGTGTTTTGTACAGGGTCACACTTTGCTCCCTGCCTGCACAGTCAGGCTGTTGCTGCCACAGTCGAGAATTTTCAGTGAATAAATAAATTCTAATGATCTATTTAGTACACTAGTGAAATTCTGTTGGGAAGTGTGTACCTCACCTGTCTCCCACCTCCAAAATACCCAAAAGGAAGTGCTAGTGCAATAGTGTGCTACGGCTCAAACTGAGTAGGCAAAGCATTTAATGCTGAGAGGGAAAGGGCAAAGAAAATATGGGAGTGAGTCAGTGGTTTAAGGCTTCTGGGGAAAGTTATGGGCTTGCTGTTACAGCACAGAGGTGCAACTTAGCTGTCTCCCAGAGCTGACGCTGTGCAGGGCCACTTGGCCTGTTTCCTGTGGTTTGTTTAGTTTGCATTTGGCATAGCTACCACAAACCACTTCTAGCCTATCATCTTTTATAACAAAACCAGCACGAGGCTACCTACAGTGTTGGCTGCAAACCTACTGAGGGTATTTTATAAATACAAAAAAACCCACCCCATTCCATCTTTTGCATAATTATTCTTGAGCAACCTCTAACTGGTTTTGATAGGAAAAGGATTTTGCATATTACAGCAGTGTGCACATGAGCTTGTGTGTGTGAGGGAGGAAGAGAGAACTCAAAGAGTTTTCTGTTGCAGATTGTAAATGTGAAGTTAAGAAATAATTAAATAAAAACTGGTTTGTGATCCCAGCCTCCATTCCAGAAAGGGATTTCTGTGTTCTGAGTTGTCAAGGGCAGACAGTCACCCCACCCTGGATCCCCTCCTTGCTCCTATCACATTCCATTAAATCATCACACCCTCTGTATCACATGAAATTGTTCTGTTATGTATTTTGAATGGTTTCACAGGATTTTTTCCACTAGGACAGGAAAAATCTTATCAATAAGACACCATGCTATGAGGAGTCATGACAGCTCCAGTTCATATCCCAAAACTCCAGACAAAGCATTTACACAACAGCCACATTGCCATTTTCACCCTCCACAAGTATTGTGATGTTCTTTTCTGGTCCTTGTTGTATCTTCTTTATATTTAAATTAGAAGCCAGAAACATTTACAAACATGCCTCTTCCAAATTCAACATTATCAGATTGTTCTCTCTTCTCCTTTATTGTTTTTGTTTCTTTTCATCTTTGAGTCTGATGATGCTGAGGGTGGTCAATTCATGACTCACATTTCCATTCAGCAGCATTTTTTTGTTCTTTTGCAGTGCAATCAGATTAGTCCTGTCCTGAATAATTTCCTTGTTTCTGCTTCATCTATGGATTTTCCATAGAAGTGCATCAATTTCCAAACCAAGCTTTATTCAAAATGCAACTGAGAAGGTTAATGCACCAACCTCTTCTGAAAACACCTTTTTTTTTCTTATAAGCCCTTCCTGCTCCTCGGTGCTGTGGTGGCCTGTAATTGCCATTAATGGCAGTAAATTTCTTTAGCAGTGAAAGGACAGAGAAAACAAATGTTCCTGAGTCCCCAGCTGAGTGAAGAAAATGCTCCCATTGCCAGTCTGAGCACAGGGATGATTCCCACAGTACAGGACTCACAGCCTGCAGCTGTACAAGTGAGGAATGGTTTCAGCTCTCTCTCTAAGGCTTTTAAAACCAATGGCATTAATAATTACAAGGTCCAAGGAGGGAAAGGTGTCAGCCCCTAACTGTGTTCTGCTTTCCTTCTCATGCAACCTCATTCCTTCACTTTAAAGGAACAGATCTCTAAGCAAGGATCCCTTCCTGCTGGTTGGCAGCCTTTCTTTATTATCTGATGGCCAGACATGGTTTTAGGAGAAGAAATAATCACAGAAAGGTTTGAGTTGGAAGGGACCTTAAAGATCATCCAGTTCCAAACCCCTGCCATGGGACACCTTCCACTATCCCAGGCTGCTCCAGCCTGGCCTTGGACACTTCCAGGGATGCAGGGGCAGCCACAGCCTCTCTGGGAAATCCACCCCAGGGCCTCCCCACCCTCCCAGGGAACAATCCCTTCCCAATATCCCATCTGTTTCCCCTTGTCCTGTCCCTCCATCCCTTGTAAATGCTCTGTGCCCGTGGTTCGTGTTGACTCCTGCAGGCACTGGAAGGCCACAAGGAGATCACCCCTGGATGGATACAGGAGTTGGCCCAACCCATGTGCAGCAGCAGCACTTGTTCTTGTTGGTTGTTGTCAGCCTGGGAGCCTCACAAGCAGCAGGACAGTCACACACACAGGAGTGGTGCTGCTGGGGCACTCTGGGTGTCACCTTCTGGGCAAGCTCTGTGTTGTGCAGGTGGCCTGGGAGCTGAACGTCCTCAGTGCATTTGCTGTTCAGTTATTCGCCCTAAGCAAGTGAATTCCAACCTGAAGGCAGAAAGCAAACCCAGCAAGATCCCAAGGCCCTCCCTGCATCCTCCAGACAACCGGACTTTATCTTACAGGAGTGGCTGAGCCCTGCAGACACGCTGGTGCTGGCTCAGCCCAGCCAAGGCACACACAGCAGCCCAGTGTGCAGATCTCCAGGACAGTGTTACTGCCCTGGGCCTGGGCCTGGGCACAAGGAGTGGGGCTGGCTAGAGATGAGCTGATGGGTCTGATCTGCCATGGAGAGAGGCAGAAAGGTGACAGGGTGTGGTGGAGACTCAGAGGAGGTGGAGGGTGCAGGCTTGGAGCAACCCATCTGCCGGAGTTCAGGCTGGGGTTTTGGCCCCTGGCCACGGTAGAGCTGATGCTCTGAGAGTTCTTGTAACAGACACTTGAGATAAGCCACAGAAAAGACACTGCAGATTTTCTTCGGTCTTGAGATGTTTATTAAAACCTTATCTACAAAACAACTACAGAGAAGCAGCTCTCCTGGTGTTTAAGGGTAAAATGGCCCCGAGCACACCTTGTCCAGATTATTTATTCCCTAGATGGTCCAATTAGGGAGGTGTTGCGTAGGATATTTTCAATAAAAACCCAATAATCAGTTTTTCTTATCCTGCAATGCGGAACTTTAGAACCAATGGCAGAAACCGCAGATTTTTGGAGAACAAGGGGGAAGTAGCCAAGACAAAAAGGAAGTCAAAAAACAACATCTAAATCCTCCATTTTGGGCACGAGTACTACAATATTTCATAAACTAAAAATGTCTACATTTCTACCTAGTTCACCTAAAAACATAACCTTAGCTATACAGCAGTGTTTGCAAGGTCATCACTTAACAGGGGAAGTCTTTTCCAGGGTCTGAGATCAAATGAGGTGTATCTTTGGGGATCACAATTTGTTAAAGCAGAAAGAGTGAAATTCTCAGAATTCAGGGTTCCAACACCCAGCCTGCTGTTGGGTCACGCCTTCACACCGTGCCAGCACATTAACTTTGGGGGTTTCTCGTGCACTTTGCTCCCACGAGGAGGGCAACCCCTTCCCTGTGAACATCCCTGGCTCCCCTGCAGCAGCTTGTGCTTGTGCTGAGCAGGCAAAGCCGTGTTGTTGCTGCTGCTGGGTGGCTTGGTGGCATCCAGAAACCCGGGCTCTTAATCCTCTGTCAGCTGGCATCACAGCTTGCCAGAGCAAAGCCATGGCAGCAGAGTGACACTCGCTTTGGGGACATGCTTTTGTACCCTGGCTGCAAACCCACCTTATCTGGGGGCACTGCCAGGTCCCTGCTGCTCCTTTTGAAGTGTGCAACCCTCAGTGCCCCATGTTCTCCCCTCTGGCATGGCATCATTTAAACAGCTCCATCGGTGCAGCCAGGCCATACCAGGCTGTGTGTCACACACAGGCTGTTCTCCCAGAAAACACAGAAACCTCTGGGGGATCCTAAGTGGTTTGACCTCTTTGCAAGCAGAGTTTCTGGTCTTGCAGTGTGGCTTCACCCTGTGTGGGCAACATCATTAGCGTGGCCACCCCCTAATTATGTGGTTGTCTTTCTGGAACATGTCAGGCCCTTCCAGTTCTTGAGCGGCCTGACCCCAGGCAGCAAAACAGTCAGGCTGTGGAACAGCCTGGAGTTTCAAAAACCCAGAGATAAATTCAGAAAGCCTCAAAATCCACCCAAACTGGGCTTTCCAAGTAATAAGGTTTTTTTTTTCCACTTAAGTAGGAGGAGGACAGAAACGACACAATGTGGGCCTGTGTTTTATATATGGAAAAGGTAAACTTCTGGGCTCTATTTTCACCAAATAAGAGGCAGAAAGAGGGCTTAAAGGTTCAAGCAGACTATTCAGAAAAGTGAATCATGACAGAACTGGACAGGACAAGAGGAAATGGCTTCACATTGCACCAGGGGAGGCTCAGCTTGGACAGCAGCAGGAATTTCTCCATGGAAAGGCTGCTCAGGCCTTGGCAGGGGCTGCCCAGGGAGCTTTGCAGTGCCCATCCCTGGAGGTGCCCAAGGAAGGCCTGGCCGTGGCACTCAGGGCTCTGGGCTGGGGACAGGGTGGGGATGGGCACAGCTTGGGCTCCATGGGCTGGGAGGGCTTCTCCAGCCTCAGGGATTCTGTGAACTTGCAAAAGCAATTAATTAATGAATTAATGAATCCAGGAAGAGCAAGGCTTGAACAGACCAGCTATGAGCAACTGAGAGCCCTCGGCGTGGCCACATAACGGCAAACAGGGTCTGAGGCAGGTCAGAAGTGGTTGTATCAGGTCAGAAGTGGTTGTGTCAGGTCAGAAGTGGTTGTATCAGGTCAGAAGTGGTTGTATCAGGTCAGAAGTGGTTGTGTCAGGTCAGAAGTGGTTGTATCAGGTCAGAAGTGGTTGTATCAGGTCAGAAGTGGTTGTGTCAGGTCAGAAGTGGTTGTATCAGGTCAGAAGTGGTTGTATCAGGAGACAGCAGAGATGGACACTGCCCACTGAGGTATTGTGCCACAGCACTGTGCGAGCAGCACTGCAGGGAGGCACTGCTGGGGTGGGGCACTGGGATGGCTGCAACCTTGGTGAGAGGAAGGAGGTGCTCTGCCTGCCTGTGATGGTGTGGTGACACTGGATGTTTCCATCCTGTGCCCCATCCTCCCATTCTGCCTCTGACCAGAGGTCCCAGCCTGCTGCACTCTTTTACAACCCAGTTCTTGCCCAAGGCACTGGGATGTTGTAGTAACAACAGCAGTGTGACTTCCCCTGAGCAGTGCCATCCATCCCCGCAGGAAAAGAGGGGTGGAAGAGCTCTGAAAGAGCTGCAGAAAGCTCCAATGTCAGGAGTTGGCATGAAACAAATCCACGTGCATCAGGCTGCGTTCAAAGCCACATGTTGTTAGATCACTCAGGAGGAAGGACTGGAAGCGGGGGTGGTTTGCCAAGTTATTCAGCAGAGGTAATCACAGCTGCTCAGCAGATTCCTAAAATTACCACACTCATCGAAGACACATTTTCTTCATGACCAAGGCAGCTTTGTAGTACATTCAGCAAACAAAATCTTGTCTGCTAACTTTTCTCCTAATTCCCAGGCAGTCACTTATCCTTGTGACACTGCTTTTCAATTCCTTTGACATTTTCTATTGCTGTTCAGAGTTTTAGTTTTCTTTAAAAGAATGTTGATCACCCACACTACCCTTAGAAAAACCAAGGCCATGTTAACTTACATCTGACAATAGTTGTAAAAGGCTGGTTTATAAGTATTTATTTCAAGAAATTTGGAGGCATTTTAAGTGCTGTTCAAAATTTCTTTCTTAACTGAACTAGTTCACTTTGTCCCTTTATGTTTTCCATGGGAAATAACAACTCACTGCTGGCTCACTTTGCTTCTCTGTGTGCTCTTCACTGCCCTGTTTTATGAAGCTTAGCTTTCATCTCTAGATTTGAGAGATGGCAAGGCACTAGGAAGCCAAAGAAATTACTGTACTTGCCAATACACTCACACAAGAGGAGAAGCAAATAGCAAGAATTAACTCCCAGTCCCTTTGGTGCTAAAATGAAGGCAGGTGCTTGTTCTGTCCACCCCAAAGTCTGCAGCCATGCCAAAAGTACATCATGGTGATGGAAGCAAGGGCAGTCCATACCAGGTGTCATAGAATCCCAGAATCCCAGAACCACTGGGAAAAGGTGGGAAAAGCCCTCCCAGCCCATGGAGCCCAAGCTGTGCCCATCCCCACCCTGTCCCCAGCCCAGAGCCCTGAGTGCCACGGCCAGGCCTTCCTTGGGCACCTCCAGGGATGGGCACTGCAAAGCTCCCTGGGCAGCCCCTGCCAAGGCCTGAGCAGCCTTTCCATGGAGAAATTCCTGCTGCTGTCCAAGCTGAGGCTCCCCTGGCCCAGCCTGAGGCCGTTTGCCCTTGTCCTGTCCCTGTTCCCTGGGAGCAGAGCCCGACCCCCCTGGCTGCCCCTCCTGGCAGGAGCTGTGCAGAGCCAGCAGGGCCCCCTGAGCCTCCTTTGCTCCAGGCTGAGCCCCTTTCCCAGCTCCCTCAGCCGCTCCTGGGGCTCCAGCCCCTTCCCCAGCCCCGTTCCCTGCCCTGGACACGCTCCAGCCCCTCAGGGGCTCTCTGGCCACAACGGGACACGGCCCTGGAGCTCCCTCAGCAGGGCCAGCACAGGGGACGGGCCCTGCCCTGGGCCTGTGGCCCCCCCATGGCCGGCCCAGCCCAGGGGCCATTGGCCTCCTGTCTTTGAAGGTCCTGAGGGAGCACTTGCTAAATCCCACACTCAGACTGACCGAAATCTGTTCCCTGCACATGCAGTCTGTTTAGTTTTGCCTCTTACATATTGCACAGCTTTTATGTTTGCCGGGCAGCGTGGGTTGCAAACAAAGCACATCATCCACGTCTGCTTTTGGGAAGGTTTGCCCCCCCTCAGCCAGGCTGGGGCTGGTGGCAAACAGAGCTTTGCAGAGGAAAGATGTTGTTTGCTCTGCAGCTCTGCCCAGGGCTCAGCTGATCCTCTCTTTCTGGACTCCAGTAGCGGGAATGGAGCAGCTCGTCAGTCACGGGGCTCTTCCTTTCAGCACCGTTAGCAGTTCCAGCACAAAAGGCAAACGAGCAGAAAGAGGCATTCAGCTGGGGTTAGCTGAGTCTTGGGCTTTTGTCTGGAAGATCCTTAATTTCCCCATTGAGCTCTGGGGTAACAAATGAAAAACTTTTGTCTGCCTGCCCCGCCAAATCAGCGCGTGTCAGTAACGCTGTGAGCCGGGATAAAGGAAAAGGGAGTTGTAGGCTGGGCTTACCATTCATTAAGGTAAATTCATTTACTCTTCTTTACACAGGGCTGAAAAGTGCCGCCCAGTGCAGCAGTGCTCAGGCACGGGCCTAGAGAGAGGCAGGGTGGAGAAATGGTGCTGGCACGTCCTGCTTTGGGAGTGACTGTGAGTCTTGTGCTGAAAGCAGAGAGCTGTGAAAATCAGCTTATTTTCTTTATGTGTTTGTGTGAGGAATCCACTCAAACTCAAAATTAAACAATGAATGGGAGGTTTTACTCTTCTTCAGGATGCTTGGTGTTGCAGGGTCAGTTTGGTTACAGAGAAGTCAAAGCTTTCCTGGTAGAAAGAGAAAATGGATTGAGGGCCCCTGAGCCCAGATTGCAGCTGGGGGGGATTCAGGTTGGATGTGGGGTAGCACATCTTCCATGGAATCACAGAATCATTACATTGGAAAAGGTCTCCAAGTCCAGCCTTTGCTGGAACATCACCATGCCCACTAAGCCAGCAGCCCAGGGACAGACACTGGGTTCAGAAGGGCTTAGGAACCTCCTTGAAACAGCCCATGGATGTGGGACCAGTGCAACACTGAATGTAAGAGATGGGAAAGCTTCCTTTGAACCAAAACAGGGAAAGGTATTACTCAAATTGCTCAGACTGCTTGGCAGGAAACATAGCGGCCCAGGCAAGTTTTCTGTGTTGTTGTGGTTGAGGAAAATCCCTGTGCACAGAGGCAAGCCCTGTGTGGGAGGTGCTGCCTGATAACGTGGTCAAACCCCAGCATTCTTCTTCTTGCTTCCTGTGGGAGGCTCCAAGGGCTGTGGTGGTTCTGTTGAAGGTGCTGGGCTGGTCCCTTCAGGAGCCTTGAGCTCAGAGTTTCACAAGCAGCAGGGTCTCCCTCTGAATCACTGTTTTTATGTCTGGGCAAACAGCACCGTGTAGAATGGAGTTCCTATTTCTCCTGGCTTTGCTGACATCTGCCCTGATGGAATGGCTGTGTTTGTTTCCCTCCTGTCAGGATAAAGCCTTTTTTTTTTTGGCAGCTGTCCCGTACTGGGATTCACTTGTGCAGTTGATGCGTTAATGGCGCACGGCTGCGCATCGATTTTGTAAAACCTTTTACTTAAAATGCCAGGATAATCATTTCCTGTGCTTGTCACTGGATCTCTTTTTGCTCAGGCACTCCCTGCACTCCCTTAGCTGTGGCTGTGAAATCAGGCTCGTTGAATTTTGCCAGGATCTGAGCTGCAGCAGTAGTTGTACGAGGTGTTGGTACCCAAACCCATCATTTGGGAGGTGTCAGTGCCTCTCCTCCCTGATGTGCTGTTCACTACACTAACACCGGTGCCTTTGTGGAAAATGTTCTCCAGGAGACCCACAACCCGTGGCTGTCGAATAAATTCACTTGTGAAATGATTTTGTGTAAAAAGGGAGTCTTATACCCATTTATCATAATGAAAGGAATTCCTTAACCACCGTGGAAAACAGCCACCTACAATTATCACTCAGTAATTTAAAATGCCAGTTGCTTTCCTTTCTGACACAGAAAATATATGTCTATGCGTGCAGTAAAAGTATTTAATAATCACATGCTGCATTAACAGGAGAGGAAAATTAATCCCATCCAATATAAAAGTATAAATATCATTAGCTGAACCAAGATGAATGTGACGTTCCTGGTGAGTGAGTCTATTTTTGGGAAATCATGGGGCTGGAATAAGATTAAAATAAAAAAGAGGTGACACTTGGCTCTTCTTACTAACTGTAAAATACTCCCTTTTTCACTAACAAGTTGATGCTTGTCCCTTTCATAAAGCCTCTGGTTTAGCTTCTCTATAATTTCAGCCTGAGAAAAACTTGGGGCTGAAACAGACCCTCTGACTACAAACAGTGGAGTGACAGGACAGGGGGAGGAGGTTAAATCAGGTATTGGGAAGGAATTGTTCCCTGGGAGGGTGGGGAGGCCCTGGGATGGATTTCCCAGAGAAGCTGTGGCTGCCCCTGCATCCCTGGCAGTGCCCAAGGCCAGGTTGGATGGGCTTGGAGCAGCCTGGGACAGTGGGAGGTGTCCCTCCCATGGCAGGGGGTGGAACAAGATGAACTTTAAGGCCCCTTCCAACCCAAACCATTCTATGATTCTGTGTGACCAACACTGCTTATTTTTGCAGAGCAAGTTTACAGAACAGCTCATTTGAAACAGTGGCTTGTGCTACCCTTTGCATCTCCCCTGAACCCCAGGACTATTTAAACTTCCCACAAGGTAAAATTCATTTGGTTGGACTTAGCCAAAGCTGTTGTTTACCTCATGGAATATTTTGAAAGCCAATCTGTTCCCCCTGTTGTCAGTGTATTTTTGCTCCGATTTAAATAGACACAGAACAAAACACTTGTGGTCTGTGTGCTTAATGGTCTGTGTGTTTAAAGATCCTGCCTGGTGCTACCAAAGCTGCTGATGGCAGCCTGGGTATCCTTTTGCAGCTTCTGTAGCCATTACAGATCCTCCTGCTAATGAACAAGGGTGTTCCTCAGGGTTTATTCCATCAGGAGCAGTGCTGCTTGCATTTGAAGCCATTGTACCGTTATGATTTTAAGCCCCTACACCCTTTGCACGAGGAAAAGATGCTTTGGGAAAGCTGAATGCTGCCAGCCAGGGTTGGAGATCTCCTCCTGGAGGTTTTGTGGCTCTGGAGTGCACGGTGGCATTTGGCTCTCGAGGCAGCTGAGTGAGGCAGGGCATCAGGGAGCCCATTCGGGGAGTGTGGTCAGAACAAGGGCTCATTAATTCCTGGGAATAACTTTGAACTGACACCCAAAATCAGCGCTCCTTCTGGCTCAGGGAAGCCAGCTCATTCTCCCAAGGCCTTAGAGCACGTCATTTTTAGCTGGGAATAGCTGTGAGAAGCCCTGTGGCACTGGCAAAGTCCTGCTGCTGCAGCTCTGTGCTCCATCTGGGCCTCCAAATCTGACTCCCTGCCCATCCCTACAGGAACTGCACTGGCAGAGCAGCCCCCAGGGCACGAGGTAATGAAACTGTTGTCACCTCAGATCTGTGGGGTTTGAAATAAGCCAGAGAAGAACCTTTATAAGGGAACAGACACCTTTTTTTAAATTTATATATATATATATATGTATATATGTATGGCTTTGTTTGCTGCTGCCAAGCAGAGCAGGGCAGGAGGCAAACCCACCTGTGCTCCCCTTGGCTTGGGAAGAAGGGTTCAGCAAATCAAAGGCAGGAAGGATTTGGCCAAGATGTGTTTGGATACAGTAGGTAGCAGATCTGAGGTGAAGAAAAAATCTTTAATCGGTATCTTTTACTTTATCACCTTTAACTCTGTTATGCTAATACAGTGCTACTGATTAAAGACCCTGAGCTTCCCTGTAATAGCCCCGAATTACTGTCAGGATAATGAGATTTCCATTTCTAAACGTCCTGTGCCGTGCCATCCAAATCACATCTGCATTCATGTGCACACCCGACAGGAGTTATTCTCCCTTCCTGCATCAGAAATACCGTGCCACACTCAGCTGGAGGCAGCTTTAGTGCTCACCTCAGTTCTGTTCTTGCCAGCCCTGGGGCATTACTGCTGGGTATTGAAATGGGTATTGAAATGGGTATTGAAATGGGTATTGAAATGGGTATTGAAATGGGTGTTGAAGGACGTTTGCAACTCCCAGGTGAGCTCTGAGGGACGCGGGACAGTGGGTGACACGGGATGAGCTGTTTGCTGGTGCTTATCCATCGTGTCTAACACACCCTCCTTGCACCAAGGGTGCTCCTGCAGCAGTGCCATCACACCCAGTGATGGTTAAGCGTGGAAATCCAATGGCTGCTGTGGGAAGAACTGTTTCTAGCCAGGACAGAGGCACCAGACAACAGCAGTGTCACCACAGAAAAGCGAGGATAACAAAGAAAAGGATTGCCAGGAGGTCTGAGAGTGAAGGCACCACGCTGCCAGTGGCATTTGGTACAGCCCTGTGACAACCCCAGCTCCAAATCTGGAGCTCAGCACGGCCCATCTAACCAGAGATGTTTCAGCCATGTACTTGTTTGGGGGTGAGGCTGCTGACCTGAGCTTTAGGTGGCCTCTCACGATGCCATCTCCACAGTCTGCATGTTTATCCAGAAAACTGAGTGCAGCCTCTGCCTTTGCTGGCTGCCAGTTCACCTGGGTGTCACAGCACCCTCCAGGGCAAAGCCCATGCCTTGGCTGCCTCGAGGGGCTTCACATTTAATTTTGTTCCAGCTGTCTCATTCCGAAGTTTTTTTGCTCTGATTTCTGATGTAGTACATGCTAAAAAGATGGTGGCCGTTATAAATGAAATGGAAGTCTTTCCTAGCTGTAAATTACCTTAGAATTGGACCCGAGCTAATATAATTTCAAAGAAACATTCTCTGCTGTGGTCTCCGCTGCCAGCAAGAGGCCAAACACGTTACACCTCCCCTATTATGGTGCTCACAATATGAACCCAACGTGCAGAACAAACACACTGAACCCTGAGCCCCGGGGCCGTGACCCGTGGATAACGCTGCTAAGGGGATTGTGCTGCACACAAACCTCCTGCTGCATTTCCTGGGAGCTGCATCACCTCCTGCACTGCCCACATCTCTGCCATCCTCTCCTCCGACAGGCACGGAGCCCCAGCAACGCCTCAGCCACCAAGGGGGACACAGGTGCCTTTTCTTTCTCCAGCAGAGGTGTAAACGACGTTTTTTAACACTTGTAAATTGTGCGGCCACCCTGAAGGGCTCCACTCTCCGCAGGAGTGAGGAGGTGGCATCATTCTGAATTTCCTGGGATTTCTACTGTTGTGCAGTCCCACTCTAGCTCCGCTTGGATTTCGGTGTTAAATCTCCGAGTTACCAACGTTTGCCATCAAAATGAGAGCCTTATCATCAGCTTCTCTCCTTGTTTCCTTTCTTCCTAAAGGCAGCATCAGGCTATTGTATCTAGAGGCTGTGACAGGGAAAACTGTAGAAACCCCGAAGCTGGAAACAAATTTGATGCTCATTCTCACACAGAGAATGTGGTGCCCTGAAGATTTATTTCATTGTATATAGTTATCAAGGCGGTAAGAGGATTTCCATCTGTTTTATGAGAGGATATGGTGTTTCCTTGAAGGGTATGAAGGGATCCAGACAGAGATTTATTGGTTTTAAGACAGAATCACAGAATACCCAGAGTTGGAAGGGACACACAGGGATCATCCAGCCCAGCTCCTGGCCCTGCCCAGACCCCCCAGCAACCCCACCCTGGGCATCCCTGGCAGCGCTGTCCAAACCCCCCTGGAGCTCTGGCAGCCTCGGGGCCGGGACCATCCCTGGGGAGCCTGGGCAGTGCCCAGCACCCTCTGGGGGAAGAACCTTTCCTAATAATTACCTGTCCTTCATTTCCCGTGCCTGCTGCATGACAGGGGTGTTGGGGAGGCAGCATAACATCTGCCATAACATCTTTTTATTATTGTTATTATCACACATTGATTTGTAGATCTTATTTGAGGAACAGAGCTGGCCTGGGGACACAGGACACAAAACACTAGGCAGCTTTAGGCACTGAGCTGAACATGATACCTACTAAACCCACTTAGCAGAGGCTCATGCTGGCGTCAGTGCTGTTATCAGAGCTGCAGGCACTGGGAACAGCAATTCGTTTGTAAAATACAGATATTTTCCTTTCTTTGGGCTGGCTGGAAAGGCAACTGCTGCCCCTACAGGGAAAACGGAGAAAATCCAGCTTGGGAATGAAACTCGTGCCAGCACCACAGGAGGACAGAATCCCCAAATTGTTTTTTTGGCAACGGCAGCTGCCAAAATCATGTGAGGTGAAGGACAAACAGAGGGTGCAGCATGAAAAAGCCGCCAGGATGGGATGGCAGGACTGAGCAGGGAGGAGAGCTGTTGCTGGTGACTGCAGCATCTGTGGGCTCAGCAGAAAGCCACCAGAGCTGGCTGGGAGCCTGCAGGTACCTGTTTGCTCCTGCCCCTTGGATGCTGTGGAGGTAACGTGGCCCAGAGCTCAGTGCCCTGGCACGGGGGGACAGCCAGCTTTTCCTGGGTCTCCAAAGGAGGAGGCTTGAAGATGATCTGGAGGCATCACCCTGTTTTTCAGCCTGACATCAGGTGCAGGGGGAGCACTGGGGAGGCCACAGCTGGGCACTGGGACCAGTTTGGGGCTCTAAGGCATCTCCAGAACAAAGCGAGCCCGGGGACATCCTGGCAGTGGTGGCTGGCAGCCAGGGAAAGCCTGTGGGAGCTGGGCTTCCTCAGCCAGACACGAGCAGGCAAAGGGATCCCACGGCCTCTCCTTCTGCTCAGAGACATCTTGGAGACATTTGGGATGCACTCTGCTCTGAGGGGCACAGCTGCAGCACAAGAAGCCCCAGACCGTCCCAAGGAAACAATTCTTATTCTTACAAATTCACTGTTACACCCTTTGCCCCAAGAAATGTGCCTCTTCCCAGCCTCTGCCATGCTGCAAACTCATCCTTGAGCACTCACAAAGCCATTTCGTCCTGTTCTCCCAGGATTTCAGCATGTTGCTTGCAGAAGAAAGCTGCTGGCAAAGTGAATACAAGGAGCATCCGCAAGGTAATCTTCTCCTTTGAAAGCCTGGAGCTAATCAGGGCTCCCTGAGTCACTGCAGAGACGCGGCTCTGCTAAAATCCCACCCTGGTGCTGCTGATTTCCCAGAGCAAGGTTTTCTTCTTCCCCTAACTCCTGCCTGGAGAGCTAACTGAGCTCTAATGACTCCGTAATTAATGTGTCTCGGGCTGCTGGACCTGCCCGAGCACGCAGGCACTGTCTGCAGGGAGGAGGATGCAGCAGTGCCGGCTCCAGTCCCGGCTCAGCCCAGCCCTGCTAGCGTGTCTGGAAAACCTTCTGGGGGGAAAAGCACAGCTTTTCCAAGGAAACAGACACGCCAGACACGCAGCACAGCGAGGATCCACATCCACCTGAACATTTATTTATTTACAGCTCCTGCAGGGGGGAAGAACAGCTTTTGGAACGAGCAGCACTGGCACGGTGGGAAAAATCAAGGGTGAGGCGCAGTTTGGGTAGGAATTTCCAAGCAAATCGGCTCCAAACTCCCGCAGGAACACCGAGACAAGGGTCCCTGCTGGCAGCGTGCCCGGCCCAGCAGCAGGGCCGGACAGCCCATCCTGCTGTGCCAAGGGCTTGTTCCGAACAACCCGCGGCACGGCCGGGAGCGCTGCCAGCCCGGGAAAGCCCGGCGAGCTTGGGCACGGCCGGGCGGGAGCAGCACGGAGCGCCGGAGCCAGGGATGGGGAGAGAAGGGCTGAGGGGCAGGGACAGCCTGGGAGGCGCCTTGCTGAGGACATAGAGCACTGCTGGAAACCGCTGGGTTAGCCGAGGAGAGCGGCAATGCCCGTCAGCAGCGACGGGCAGAGGGAGCAGATGGATGCTGCAGAGAAGCGGGGCGCTCGCTCAAGGACACACGGGACCATCAGCCCCGTCCCACAGGCACTCCTCATTGCAGCCCGTGGCGCTGGCACACCCACTCCGAGCTGCAGCCTTTCTCCCACAGCCGTTCTTCGGGATCCTCTGGCGCTATCCGGTGGGAAAGGCTGTATGGACCCGCTGGAAGCTGCCCTGGTTCTGGCCCCAAAGCCCACGGCCACCTGCAGTCCCCAGCACCCTGGGCAGAGCAGTGCCCAGCCCGGCCAGCACACTCTGCTGCCAGGAGGGACGCTCCTGGCCCGTGCCTCTGGAAAACCCACCAGTCCCGTCTTGAGAACTGTTCTCCTTGGAATTTTTCTTCTTTCTTCTTTTACCACTTTCCACACTTCTTTTTCCTTCTTCTCTCTTCTTCTCTTTGCCCTCCCTCTGATAAGAGTTTCTCCTTTTCCTTCCACTTTTGACGCATTTTCCCCCAAAGACACGTGCTATTTTAATCAGAAGCAATCAGCCATTAAAGCCAGATTAATTAAAGAAATGAGTTTACGTATTTTCCTAATGATCTGAAACAATCTTGCATTTATAATGCTGTTTGTCTGCAACACATCACTGCTTAACACCGCTGATCGGAGAGGATGACGCCACCTCGCCATTAATCACTGCTTGAATAATAAAGCAGCTGAATTGGAATCTCCTGCGTCCTTTGGAAACAGGGATTTTGGTCTCTTTTCCCATCTATGCTGCAGCTAAGAGCCTTGCCCTGCAGTTCCTTAAAGCCACGGCATGTGGAATCAATGTAGTCTTTGGCATAATCCATTCACCAGGTATTTAATTCTTATTTTTCACTCAGCTGCCGTGCTCTTAACTCCCCTTGCCACCATCAGGGGACAGGGACAAAGCCCCCTGGGACTCTACACCTTTGGGGCAATGACCTCTATGGCTGTTTCTATTTCCAAGGCTTTTGAACCCATCACAGCCAGTACAACCCCCTCACACATCAGTCAGTGAATAAACGCTGTCACACGGGGGTCAAAATGACGCCAAAATGACATCACAAAGGCACTGAGTTGATGATGCTGTTTGGTGTAAATGGTATTATGGATAAAGACACTAAATAAATGATGCAACCCACAGGAATGATGGCATAAATAGCAGCAGTGAGGAAAGTTAGTTTAATATTGGTGGGGTTAAATGATGGGTGCAGGGTCACTGCTGCACTGAAAGATGGACCTACGGTGTGTGTATTAAGATGAAGAAGGCTATTGAAATTTTTTTAAGTTAGTTTAATATTAGTTCATTAATAAATTGTCAGCGTGCAAATAGTCAGTGTATCCATCCTAGATAAAAGTGGAATATCACTAATCTATGAATTATTGATCAATGCCTAACACTCATGACCTATTAGCATTTCACTGTTGATCCATTCACATCAATTCTGATGAACCAATTTAATCAAAGGTCCGGCAGGATAAACCCCCACCCCTGCCATGGGCAGGGACACCTTCCACCATCCCAAGCCCTGTCCAGCCTGGCACACTCCTGGTGTGTCCCCCACGCTTGGGGACCGGCTGTAGCCAGGCAGGAAATGTTTTCAGGAACAGAAGGGGCTCAGCAGGATTAAGCCCAGGCAGCAGCTATTCCTAAGCCTCATGGATGGCCCTTTGTCATTCCCAACAGGGAGGTCAGGCTCCCTGGGAACCAATTTGCACAGGCTTCAGGTTCATTTATCTGCCAGAAAATGCTCATAGTGGGGGAACAACCCCGAAGAGGGGGGATTTATTGTACAGCTACCCCCAGGGAAGTGTCAGCAACATTAATCCTGTTAGAGCATTAGTAAGATGGGATGGCAGGAAACGATAGTCAGGGAAGAGATGGTGCTCAGCCAAAAAGCAGGAATCCCCTTAAGGAATGTCCCTGTCTTGATGGCATCTTGATGGCAAGATAAATTGTGACTGGGATTGTCAAGTCCTCCAAAGGCTCCACTGCCCCCAGGGAGATGCACCAGCACCCCCACAAGCCTTCCTCTTGCTCAGCACCTGCAGGCAGAGGGGTGAGCTGCCCCGATTCCCTGTTCCTAAACCTTTCCTGGGACAACCAAGCTCGTGCAAGCCAGCCTGCTCAGCTTGGGAAAAACCAGAACCGAGCTGCTGGTACTAAATCTACTCACAAATAAATCCCTCCTCAGGGATGAGAGAATCAAAGCTGTGGGCATCTGGGTTGTCCCCAGCAGCCTTCTCCTGGATTTCTCCAGAATGCTTCTCCAAAGCCATCCTCTTCCATCTGCATTTCCCTTCCTAGCTACCAAACAGTTTGCACAGGGTGAAAGCTCTTGCCTGGATCCTGAAGTCCAACAGAACTCGTCCACCCTTCACCAGCGCCGATGAGAAACTGTCAGGAGCAGCAGCTCATGGCACATCTCAGAATAACTCTCACACTGCCTCTAAATTCCAGTTTTATTACACAAAGAACTTGCTCTGAGAATGGCTCAACTACACTTTAAGGAAGTGCAGGATTTGATAGCTCTTTCCAGAGGACCAGGAAGCCATTGTGTTTCACCCATCCCAGTGCATAAATCACTATTTATTCAAGCTGAACGCCTTATTTTGCATGGGTAATGTCTGCACTCACTTGTTGATTGGGCTAAGTCACGGCGAGGTTTTTTTTCAGATTTTGTTTTGTGAACATGCCCAGATCAGCAAAACCCGTCTCTTGCTCCGTGTTACTGCGACACACCGGTACATCCAGCCCCTCCCAGGTGTGTTTGCATCCTGCCATGCCCGGGAGAGGGGGAGCTGGATGTGTGGCGCTGCTATCTCCACAATCTCCACCACCCTGCCGAGATAACCAGTGCCTGAAATACGGGAAAAGTTTTCATCACACCCTGCGGATCTTCCCACGCTGGGGAACAGCCCTGCGGGGAACCAGGCTCAGCACACGCAGGAACCCCTCTGTGGGCACCACAAAGTGCAGGGAAAAAAGCCCAATTTTGTATTAGAAGTCACAGTTTGCAAAGTGCAAGGTTTGAAAGAGGTGGAACAAAATGTGAGCCTCTTTCTACCTGGAGATAGTGACACTCAAGGGTTGCTCCCAAGCTAAATTGTTCTGTGACTTTATTTTAACTAAGATTTTGTTAATAACAGCTGATTTCTCACATCTCCAGAGCTGACAAAGAAAGTGAACTGAAGTTCAATGGCCAGTAGAGCTCTTGGAGAATGAGATAAAGGCAGATATCAGAGTTTGCTCCAACACTACACTCTGGTTTTGGGGATCTTGGGACAGGATGTGTTCATCCCAGTTGAGGATCACACGGGAATTCTCTCCAATACCTCATCTAACCCTACCCTGTGGCAGTGGGAAGCCATTCCTGACACTACCTGCTCTTCTAAAGAGTTCCTTTCCATCCTTCTTGTAGGCTCCCTTCAGGTACAGGAAGGCTGTCAGACAGATTTAGGAGAACTCACACCCTGCTACACCTCATCTGCTTCAAACAAGCCACACTAATGCTGAATTTAATATTTTGGGG
>VZRZ01003287.1:1196-25521 GCA_013398175.1 Climacteris rufus
CGTGCCCCCCATCCCTGCCGTGCCCCGCATCCCTCCCGCATCCCAGCCTTCCCCCGCCGCCTCCGGGCTCTTGGCAGATGAAAAATCAGGAATTGCAGGGCTCGGGTCCCGCTGGGACCAGGGCGAGCGGGCATCAGACCCCGCGGGGATCGGCCGGGCGGCGCTGATCGGAACCGCCCGCAGAGCCGGGGCTGAGGAATACACTCATTTTCCATGCAGTCACATTCCCATCTCTCGGAGGGTGGATTTTTTTTTAGCGGTCTTGGAGGAATCTGGGCTATGACAACAAAGACTCCGGCTTGGCTGCGCTGCATTCAAATCAGGCCACTCCAGAAACGCCCCGGGCTGCCGGAGGAGCCGGGGGCTGCTGCTCCTTTGTGCCCGGAGCATCCCGGCTGCGGCCCCGGCCGGGCTCGCCGGTCCCGGTGCTCGAAGGGAAGCTCGCAGCTCCCACCGGGAACACTTCCCCGCTGCCTGGCTGCTGTGGCCGGCCCGGGGAAATGCAGACAATAGGCTGCAGGAGCGCCTGGGCTGGCCGGCTGTGCGGCCGCAGAGCTGTCAGGGGTCTCCCCTTCCTGCAGACATTTCGCCTTGCTCCTCCTCGGAACCCTTTTTGTGGAAAGAAGCGGTTTGCGTTTCTCTCCCAGTGCGTTTGGGAAGGATTTCTTGGAATGCAGGCTCCGTGCAGGAAGCTGCAGCGGTCTGTGGCTGCGGGCTGGGCTGCCAAATCGGCATTTTGTGGGCGCTTTGTGGGGAGCTGCAGGTACCACCAACACCGGGGCGAGGGCACCTCCTTTATTCCCGTGTGGGAACGGCCGGGGCTGCGGGCAGGGTCCTCCTCCACGTGCTTTAATTGTAATTAACCTGCGATCCCCATCTTTCCCGAAGGGGATGGGCAGTGCCATGTGGGATGACAGGTTTGCCTGAGCCAGGTCGGTGCTGGAATCGCGGGAGTTTTCCACCAGGAAAAAGTTAAAGCGCGGCCGGCTTGGCAGAAGGTACAGCGGCCTTGCTTTAATCTTGCTTAGCATCAATTAGGATTTATCCACCCTGGTTTTTGTGCCCTTCTTTTGCCTGTCATCTCGTCCCATTGTGCTGCAGAGCATGTGGAGCGCTGGGTGGCATCCAGCCAGGGCTGTGACTTCACTGTCCAGATGTCTGGTTGCACATGGCAGTGACCCTTTCCCGGTGACGTCAGCACCGATTGATGTGTTTATTTATTTATTTTGCCTTTGCTGTGTGTGTGTGTGTGTGTGTGGGCTCGGGGCCAAGTTTCTTAGCATGCAGGCAACATCATTCTGCTCTGTCTGCTCCATCCATAAAAACAAAACAGCTCTCAGAGCACTCTGTTGGACCTTTCTCAAAAGGCAGTTATTTAAGCGGGGAATTATGAACTATTTCCCCAATGGCCAGACACAGTCTGCCTGTCAGAGGCAGAACAAGAGATTAGGCTGCAGAAATAAGCCTGTGTATTTCAGGAGGGCTGGAATATCTGGAGCA
Organism: Climacteris rufus; assembly: GCA_013398175.1. Classification (NCBI taxonomy): domain Eukaryota; kingdom Metazoa; phylum Chordata; class Aves; order Passeriformes; family Climacteridae; genus Climacteris; species Climacteris rufus. The sequence goes on from VZRZ01003287.1 coordinate 2,697, forward strand.
GGGGGATATTTAAACTGTGAACACCTCAAACAGTGAGAAATCCTGACATTAAGGGGATAAAAAAAGAACCAAATAAAATTATTCAGGCTTTCTCAAAGGCTACAGGGTTTAGCTTCCTCCTGTACTTTTCATCCTTCCAGGTCTTTAATTAGTTCTTTTGTTATAATTATTTGTTGAAAATCCTTGGATGTGTGGAAGGGACGGGGCTTCTCCCACAGAACATGGCGTGTCCCTAAAATATCACAACCATAAAAATGTAAAATACAGCTATATATAAAAATAGAGATAAAAATGAAATGAGAGAAGGCTCCACATTCTCAACAGAGACTGAGACAGCAGGAGCTGAAGTCTCTCTCCATAGGAACTTTGTGGAAAAGGCAAAAATTTAATCCAGGTTTCCCATGCCAGTGTAGGAATCACCTTCCCTTCCCTGCTGGCACCCACAGAGCCCCTCTGCACTTCCCAGCAAAGGTTTGTGCCCTGTTTTCCCACTGGTTTGTTCTCCTCCACAGAGAACCTTTTAAGACAATCACATTTTCTTCTGTTTGTCTTGCACAGGGAGGAAAGAAAACACACACACAAAAAAAAATACCCAGGCACAAAGAAACACTGGATTAAACTCCTCATAATAATTAGCAATGACATCCAACTCCATGTCAAATCAATATTCAGAATACTCTCAATCCCTCAGTGCTTCCCACTTCTGAGAGATCAGTTCCTACAAAGAAAACTTGCCTTTAAAAAAAAATAAATAAATCACGATTTAAACATGTCTAACCTTCAGATTGGCAGATAAGGCATCTTGTAGAGACGTGCATGCAATTCCAGTAAACAATTTAATGACCTGGAAAGACCTGTTCTTGCACATTTGAGTGCAGCCCCAAGAGATATCGTGGCTTTCACCTCCCAGCAGCAGTTTGGGGAATCTAGGAACCCCTTCCTGCCTTCTCCCCTCACTCAGGGGCTGTGCAGTGCTGCAGGAAAAGGACCCAGGGCTGTCCAGATCCTTGCAGAGCTTCAAGGAGCAGCTTGGATGAGTTAATTTGGTTCATTTGGGGGTTGGAACGAGGAGGGTTTTGAAGGTCCCTTCTCACCCAAAGCATTTTGTGACTCCCTGGTTCATCCTTGCAGAAGTGGAGCCCAGAGAAGCTGTGGCTGTGGAACCCCTGGAAATATCCAAGTCCAGGCTGGCTGGGGCTTGGAGCACCCTGGGGTGGGAGAAGGAGTCCCTGCCCAGGGTGAGCTTTAAGGTGCTCCCAACCCAAACCATTCTGGGACATCGCTGCCCATCCTGGCTGGAAATGCACTCCAGGAAGGCTCAGCAGAGTCAGGGAACAGCAGAGCTCTGTGGGCCCCAGCAAACCCCACATTCCCCTGGGGTGACTCCCCCAGCCTTTATTTCCATCACTCCCGCGGCTGCTGTAATTATTGTTATTAATGATGCTGATTAATCAGCCCTGGTGGGAGGTCAGGCTTCCCCTGTGTGTGTCAGTGGGGTGAGCCAGAGCTGGAATCTTCTCCCGAGGAGCCCTCAGAGCTGCCACAGCCCATGGACACTTCCAGCATCTCTCCAGGGACACCCAGACCCCAGGGAGCTGCTCAGCAGGGATGGGGGAGCTGGGACTGAGGGGATTGAGGTTTCCCCAGCCCATCTGGATCTGAGGGGTGCCAACTTTGCTTCTCCCAGCCCTCTCAGCCTCCTGCTCGTGGTTCAGACATTCCCAGGGCTTCCTGGAGCAGAGCTGTCATCAGCAGTGACCCAGGGACATGGGCAGGGACTTGTCTGCGCCTTGCTGTGGCTCTCCTCAGGCAGGGCAAGGTGCAGGGTGTAATTCCAGCTCCATCAGAGATGCAGGGGAACCAAAAAGTCGCTCGCCAGAGGAAAGGGAAGTGGAAAAACAAGTGCATTTAGGAAACGTGTTCTAGTTCTGACTGGGGTGTTTCAAACAGAACGGGAAGAATGAAAGCCCTGAGTCAAGCTGATCTGGCTGAGGCTGATAACAGATGGAATTAGACAAGTTTAAAGCCAGCAGAACCAGTTTTAATGCACCCAGGCTGGGTGACTGTGTCAGCAGAGGCCTCCAGAGACGCAGCTTCTGTGGGATGTGTGGCTGTTGACCCTGCTCACCATCACCAGGCACTTTGAGCTCAGCCAAACTCACTCCCTTGCCCCTTAACAGCAAATTTAAATTACACCCAGAGTGGCCAGAGGAAGGATGTTCATCTGGGCAATGAAATCAATGTAACAACAGGCAGGCATTGATTTGAAATTGGTTTTGGTTACACAAGGCTTCTTATGTAAGCAGGGTCCCCAATAGTGGTGGCAGACACGTGGCAGGACACCCACACAGAGCTGCTGCTTCCATCAGCCCCCAATGAGCACAGCTCCTGCTTCAGCAGCACCAGAGCGATGATTTTAGCATAAAAGCAGCTTCATGTTATCTGTATCCATCATAATACCTCTCTTGCTTTTTTTCTTATCTCTCTATTTCTTCTCACTGTGCTGCTAAAGTCCGAGAGGCTGAGGGATGTACAGGGAGAAGTCCAAGCAGAACTGTCACCATGGAGTGACTTCCTCTGCTGGTCCCAGCCAGGGGATGCTCTCCCAGTTACAGCCACCCATCCCATCCTTCCAGACCCTAAATATCTCTGGGTGAAGCTTTCCCCATGGTTTTGTCTCCCATCCCATCCTTCCAGACCCTAAATATCTCTGGGTGAAGCTTTCCCCATGGTTTTGTCTCCCATCCCATCCTTCCAGACCCCAAATACCTCTGGGTGAAGTTTTCCCCATGGTTTTGTCTCCCATCCTGTCCTTCCAGACCTTAAATACCTCTGGGTGAAGTTTTCCCCATGGTTTTGTCTCCCATCCTGTCCTTCCAGACCCCAAATACCTCTGGGTGAAGCTTTTCCCATGGAGTGAAGCCTTGTTCCCTCTCCTGGTTTTGTCTCCCATCCTGCCCATCCAGTCCTAACTATCTCTGGGGGATTTTCCCCATGGAATGAGACTTTGTTCCCTCTCCTGTTTGCAGTCTCCATCCTGCCCATCCAGACCCTAAATATCTTTATGGGAAGCTCCTAAATGTCTTTGGGTGAAGCTTTCCCCATGGCATGAGGATTTATCCCCTCTCCTGGTTTTGCCTCCCATCCTGTCCTTCCAGACCCCAAATCCCTCTGGGTGAAGCTTTCCCCATGGCATGAGGATTTATCCCCTCTCCTGGTTTTGCCTCCCATCCTGTCCATCCAGACCCTAAATATCTTTATGTGAAGCCCCTAATTATCTCTGGGTTTTTTCCCCATGGAATGAGGCTTTGTTACCTCTCCTGGTTTTGCCTCCCATTCTGTCCATCCAGCCCTAAACATCTCTGGGTGTTTTCCCCATGGAATGAGGATTTATTCCCTCTCCTGGTTTTGCCAGGTTTGCTGTCCAGCCACCCCTAACTATCTCTGGCTGAAGCTTTCCCCATGGAGTGGGGTTTTGGCTCCCATCCTGTCCATCCAGCCCTAAATATTTTTATGTGAAGCCCCTAACTATCTCTGGGTGAAGCTTTCCCCATGGAATGAGGCTTTGTTCCCTCTCCTGATTCCCAGCTCACCTTTCCAGCATCCCTTTAGAGTGACCCCAAATCATTAACACAGAACCCAACCCAACCTTTACTGGGGCTGTGCTGGCACAGGGTTGGTGGGGTCCATCCCTAACCCATTTCTGCTTTTTATTTCTATTTTTTTCTATTTTCTATCCATCTCCTCTCTCTGTGTTGGTGGCAGTTTGTCCCTGGTGTGCCTTGGCCAGCCTGGGGCAGTGACAGCATCACCCAGAAGAGACTTTGGGGGCTCTTGGGCTGCTCTGCTGTCAGGTGAATCCCACTCCTACAGCTCCCACCAGGACCCTCACATGGCCCTGGGGTTTATTCTCCATATCCCAAGAAGAGATGGAAACAGAAATCCCCTTCCTCTGAAGTTCCCTGTCATTCCAACTCCCTGAAGGGCTGAGGGAAAGCTGCAGCCCCTCAGCCTGCAGAGCTGTGGGCAGATCTGAAGGGTTTTATTCCATTTGTAGTCAGGGAAAATCCCCTGCTATGAGAGAACTTGACAGCTCTGACTTGAAATCTCTTCTTGGAAGAATAAGTGGTGTTTTATGCCTGATTTTTGGCAAGCAGTTTGTTCATCAGTGTGGATTGTGTAAACTGGGGATCCCAAAGGGGCAAGGTTGGGAAGGCAAAACCCCACGGATCCATCCCAACTCTCCAAATCAGAAAAGGGTTTTTAAATTAATTTTTTTCCTCCTCAAGATAAAGCTGCTCAGGCTTGCAGTAGATGCTATTAAGCAATGAAATGCCATCTCTAAACAATGAAATGCCATCTCTAAACAATGAAATGCCATCTCCCAGGCTGCCCGTGGGAGCTGGAGCTCAGAAGTTTCCTGGTGCAGCACAAGGACAAGGGAAATCTTGATATTTTGCAGTTGGATGATTGACTTTGTTACTGGAATAACACTTGTCAGGCACATCTTGCTTTGTCACAGTGAGAACTTCTGCAAACTTTGAAATAAGGGGGCAGTTTCTGAGTAGTTTTTATTTTTAGTTGCTTTTTATTTTGAAGCCTTGCTGTCTTTCTCAGGAGCTGTTCCTCTCTGTTATCTCTCTGCTGCCCACACACAGATGAAAAAAAATCCCTTTTGTCTTCTGACATCCTTCCCTCTCCATGGCTCTTCTGCTTCCCAGGAGTGTGAGGAGAAATCCTGGCTGATTTTACAGCTGGATCTGTCACCTTCTGAGGGTGTGGGTCTGTTCTTCATTCCCTTCCAGAGGCACAAGGATCCACAGCTCTGGTCCTTTAGGATGTCCCAAAGCCACTGGAAAAGCCAAAGATCAGGAGCTGTAGGGGCAGGACAAGGAGTAATGGGGTCAGACTGAAAGGGGGGAACCTTAGGTGGGATATTGGGGAGAAATTCTTCCCTGTGAGGTTGGGGAGGCCTTGGAATGGATTTCCCAGAGAAGCTGTGGCTGCCCCAGCCCTGGAAGTGTCCCAGGCCACCTGGGAGAGTGGGAGGTGTCCCTGCCTGGAATGGGGTGGGATTTAGGGTCCCTCCCATCCGAACCTCCTGGGATTCCATGTTGCCAGTTTTCCAGCCTCAATCAGGAATGTGAAAGGCTTGGAAGTGAGATGACAGAGCTTGCTAAAAGGGAAAAAAACCCCCCAAAATAGCAATGAACCTGTGGTGGCAGAGGGCAGGGAGACCCAGAGGGGATGGGCTCAGAGCTGCTGCTGCAGCTTTTCTGTGCTGTGGAATTATCCAGGGGGGGAATCACTGGAGAGCTTCTGGGAATTGTGCTGTGCTGGTTGTCCTGGTCCCTTCATTCCAAGCCTGGGCTGGAGGGACTGCAGGATGGCCAGGGCAGCCCGTGGGGTGAGCTCAGGGAGATGTGGGGTCAGCCCATCCCCGTGGGCTCCAGGCAGAGAGGGAATCCTGGCAAAACGGGTGTCCCTGCAAAGCCACCAGGCTTGCAGTGCTGGGGATAAGCCAGAGGCTGCTGTCACTCCCTGCTGGGGCTCGGGAAGCTGGGAAGGAGCCACAAATCCACTTTTGTGGTGATGGGAAAGGTGTGGAGCCTTCCTGTGAAGGGATCCCAGCTTCTCTGCCTGGAGCCTGGGGAGTGCAGGGGCTTTGGCATCAGTGGGTGTGTGGCTGATGAAAATCCCTTTTATTCATTCCAGCAGCTCCTTTGTTTCATTTCCCTCAGCTCAGGTAGAGGATGGGTCCCCCCACGTGTGCCTGAACGAAGAGCCTGTGCAATAATTAATGTTTGTGATGACAAAGCACCTTCAGGATGTGATGCCCTGAGCCCTGACGGATTCATCCTTCACTCCTGGTGATTCCTGGGGCTGGGAGAGCCTGGAATTCCAGCAGTGGGCTCGGAGGGAGGAGGGCTGGGAAGGCAGGGACCTCCCCAGCCGGGGTGACAGGAGCCATCTGCTCACCCTCATCCCACATCCAGCACAGCTTCCTGCAGGCAGGATGGGCTTTTTGGCCTCAGCAGCCTCATCCAGTGGAGAATCCTTTCCCTGGAGGAGCTTGGGCTGCGTCTGGTGGATTTTTTCTGCTGTGCCAGGCATCCCTCAATGTTATCAGTGACACAGCCCCCGTTAATCTGGGGGTTTTGGCAGAGTTCTGCACTGTCAGTAGGGCAGTTCAGCTGGCTCCTGTAATCGCTGGATAAGGAATAAAGCACTGCCTCATCTGCTAATGGAGGGATCAGGGCGTTGCAAATTCCATTACATCCCCAGAGTTCATTAAATCCACGCTGGGGGATGCTGCAAGTGCCTTTCTGCCGTGTTTTCTGGTTTGTGGGACACATCCTGGGGTCTCCACACAGCTCAGAGACCCCACTGCAGTGGCTGGCAGGACACAGGAGCCTCCCAGTTTGGTGTCAGGGCTTAGCAGGGAACAGCTGAATTGGGGATGGAAAGTGTGTGCCCCGGATTATTTGAGCAGAGGAACAGCAGGAAGGCTGGGACCTGTAACCAGAGCTGCAGGAGGGACTTTTGGGCTGGCTGCAGCTGTCCCTGGGCTGTTCCCCAGTTTGGCAGGTCCAGCACAGGCGCAGTTCCCACCCTCAGCTTCCTGTCCAAATTGCGAAATCCCTTCAATTCCTGCACCTCAAAGCGCCCTGAAAGTGCAAACCTGGGCTTGCCTGGCCTGGGAAGGTCCTGAAGTGCTGTTCTGAGGGGCAGTGGAGGAGGAGGGATGGGAGGGAGCAGTGAAAACCAAGCTTTGCAATCCCAGGCTGTTCTGAAAAGGCCACGGCCCCTTTAAAACCTGGTTTCATAACACTCTGAAATTTCAGCCACACTATGGAGTTTTTTTTGCAGGAAGGCCACTGGAACCAGGAGTTTTTCTGGCTTCCTAAGCACTGGCTTTGCTTAAAAAAAATACATATAAAAAATCCAGGCTGCTGCTGGCTGTGTGAGCTTGGTTATCTGGGATAAAGAAAAGAGCCCTTAAACCAGACCTGCAGTCCAAGTCTGGTTGAATTTTGAGGACAGGACAAAATGTTTCTCTGGAGCCAAGTGGTTCTTTGCTTGTCTGCCTGCAGTTCTCCTCTCTATCAGGGCTGGATTCTGATTCCAGACACTTGCAGCCATTCCTGAGTGCAGTTTCCCAAGTGTTTGTTCCACACAGGATTTCTTGGCTCTCCCCAGAGTTAACGTGGCTCCTATCTAAGGTAAAGCTTAAAAATGAGGGTGGAGGGAAGGAAGTGGCAAAAAAAAGAAAAAATAAAGTAGGTTTGGCTTTGTGGTGATGTGATGCCATGCTCAGGGTTCCTGTGGGGAAGAAAAGGGAACCAGGAGCAGAATTTGTTGCCTCTTTGACAGCAATTCCAGGCTTGGAGGCAGAGGAGAAGGAGGCAGCATGGCCAGCGTGGGAAGCTGAGATTTTTACCTGCCAGCAGCTTTCTCATTGCTGCTTTACCTTCTCTTGGAGTTAAAGTCTTGGAATGGGCAAGATGAGGAATTTGAGGTGCAGGATTCCCTGCAGGAGTGTGCTGGAGCACTGGAGAGCCTGAATCCCAGGCCTTGGGGATGGAGTGCAGGGTTCACCTGCAGCCCCAGGGAGGTGGGGGCCACTGCCAGGCTGCACAGGGGTGAATTTGGGGTGAATTGGGGGTGAATTAGGGGTGAATTCGAGGTGAATTAGAGGTGAATTGGGGTTGAATTCGAGGTGAATTAGAGGTGAATTGGGGTTGAATTAGAGGTGAATTAGAGGTGAATTGGGGGTGAGTTGGGGGTGAAGCACAGAATCAGCTGGAAGGGACCCAGAGGGGCCATCAAATGCAGCTCCCAGCCCTGCCCAGCACCATCCCCAGCAGCACTGGGATGTGCCTGCCAGCCTCCCCCTCTGCAGGACCCCCGGGCTAGAGCAGCACCAGCGGGGTGAGAAGGATTCTCGCTGTGCACTGCAGGGTGGAGGCTGATTTCCTGCAGCTCCACTGCAGCTGCAGCCAGCCTGGCCCTCAGCCCAGCCAGGGCTGCCCTTGGCAGCAGCCCCAGCCCCAGCCTGGCCGGGCACCAGCGAGGGAAAACATCCTGGGTCGTGTTCTGCTGCGGGTTGGAGCTGCTGGAGGGAGGGAGAGGGTTTGTGGTGTGATTGAATGGATTAGGAGACAGCACAGGGGATGCTGGAGGCTCTGTCCCTCTGGAAGGCTCTCAGGAATCCTCCTGTTCTTCCTCCTGGCTGCTGAGGAGCTCCTGTGCCCCAGCCCTGGGCTCTGTGCCCCAGCCCTGGGCTCTGTCCTGCCAAAGCCGGGGTCAGGGGGGCACTGAGCGAGCGCCACGCGCTGCTGCAGGGGCTGGTTCCTCCTCACTGCTCCCCAAAGAAGCCAATGAGCCGAGCTCATTGCCCCTGCACAACCTCTTGGAAAAGGATCCCAGGCTTTTCACAGGGCAGGTGCTTGTTTTGGCTTTCTGGAGAGGGGTTGTGTTTGAGCAGCACAGCCACAAATCGCTTCATTTCTGCACGTCGCTGTCTGCTCTGGCCTCTCGTTTTGGAAAGGAGGGAGCTCACTTCACACACTTTGATTTATGGGAAGGAAGGGGAAAAAAAAAAGCGTGGAAAGGCTGTAGGTGTGTCCTCAGCAGGCCATACCAACCTGGTGAGTGTGAGGTTAACCAAACAAACGCAGTGGGGGACGTTCCCAGAGCCTCTCACACGTCAGGTGCTTGTCTTGCTTCACCTGATCTGCAGGAGAAGTTGGCTCTGCCTCTGTGCCAGGCCTGTCCTTGGGGGACATGGAGAACATTCTGCTGCCAGGCCTGTCCTTGGGGGACATGGAGAACATTCTGCTGCCAGGCCTGTCCTTGGGGGACATGGAGAACATTCTGCTGCCAGGCCTGTCCTTGGGGGACATGGAGAACATTCTGCTGCCAGGCCTGTCCTTGGGGGACATGGAGAACATTCTGCTGCCAGGCCTGTCCTTGGGGGACATGGAGAACATTCTGCTGCCAGGCCTGTCCTTGGGGGACATGGAGAACATTCTGCTGCCAGGCCTGTCCTTGGGGGACATGGAGAACATTCTGCTGCCAGGCCTGTCCTTGGGGGACATGGAGAACATTCTGCTGCCAGGCCTGTCCTTGGGGGACATGGAGAACATTCTGCTGCCAGGCCTGTCCTTGGGGGACATGGAGAACATTCTGCTGCCAGGCCTGTCCTTGGGGGACATGGAGAACATTCTGCTGCCAGGCCTGTCCTTGGGGGACATGGAGAACATTCTGCTGCCAGGCCTGTCCTTGGGGGACATGGAGAACATTCTGCTGCCAGGCCTGTCCTTGGGGGACATGGAGAACATTCTGCTGCCAGGCCTGTCCTTGGGGGACATGGAGAACATTCTGCTGCCAGGCCTGTCCTTGGGGGACATGGAGAACATTCTGCTGCCAGGCCTGTCCTTGGGGGACATGGAGAACATTCTGCTGCCAGGCCTGTCCTTGGGGGACATGGAGAACATTCTGCTGCCAGGCCTGTCCTTGGGGGACATGGAGAACATTCTGCTGCCAGGCCTGTCCTTGGGGGACATGGAGAACATTCTGCTGCCAGGCCTGTCCTTGGGGGACATGGAGAACATTCTGCTGCCAGGCCTGTCCTTGGGGGACATGGAGAACATTCTGCTGCCAGGCCTGTCCTTGGGGGACATGGAGAACATTCTGCTGCCAGGCTTCTCCTTGAGGGCCATGGAGAACATTCTGCTGCTCTGATGGAGCTGAGCATCTTCCTGCCTGGAGAAAAGGAGCTCATGAGGGAGTTTTTTGCTCTCCAGAACTCCCTGACAGGAGGGTGCAAAGGGAGAGGTCGGGGAACAGGGACAGGATGTTCGGGAATGGCCTCAAACAGCACCAGGAGAGGTTCAGGTTGGACACCAGGAGGAATTTCCCCATGGAAAGGGTTGTTTAACATTGGCAAGGGCTGCCCAGGGAGGTTTGGAGCCCCCATCTCCCTGGTGGTGCCCAAGGAAGGCCTGGCTGTGGGGATTGGTCCCAGCTTGGATGCTCTGGGAGGGCTTTTCCAACCTCAGTGATCCTGGGATTCTGTGATGCCACCCTGGAATGACTCCCACGTGTGCACACTCACACCCATCTCATCCTGAGGGAAGGGCTGGAAAGCAGAGCAATCATTCCAGTGGATTACAGGGCTGATGTCACAGCTCATGGGTGGCACAGAGTGATGTGCTCATTCATTCCTTAAATAAGCATCAAGTGGCACCGTCTAAACAGATTATATAATATCAGAGAGTGAGATAATCCCTGCTCTGCATCCCCAGCCTGCTCCAGCAGGGCTTAATAATTTCCATTCTCTTTGGGAAATGCTGCTGCTCCCAGCACCAGCGTGTGTGAACGTGTGTGTAAATACAGATGTGCTTCCAGGGGTTGGAATCACCTGCCTGTGATAAGGTGAAAGGGTATTTTGTGGGAACAGAGTGTCCTGCAGGTGCAGGGATAGGCCATGGTCCTGTCTCAGCAGCCAGGAAGTTGTGCCAGGCTTTATTTCAGCATCCCCAGGGTCCTGCCACCTTGGCAGAGTTGGGGCAATGAAGAAACCTCCTGAAGAACAGCTCTGTGAGCTGTTCCTGCTCCAGCCCAGCTCAGGGAAGCAATGCTGGTTCCCACAGCTCAGCCTTTCTGCAGAGGATCTCCCCTTTGTTCTCTGATAAACCCAGGTTTTGGCAGGAAGGGAAGGGAGGATGCTGGCACTGCCAGAGCCCCCTTCCTGCCTTCTCTCCCCTCCCTGCCCACATTTCCCCCATGCCCAGGTCGGGCTGGCACAGTCCATGGGCTGGCACTGCTGCTGGTGCCCCCAGAGCCGCAGGGATGTGCCCACCAGGAGGCTGGGGGGGCAGGAGGCAGCAGGAGTGGTGTTTGTGGAGAGGCAGCCTGTTCCCAATCCCTATTCCCAAGGGGGGATCCAACCAGTCCTGCCAGATTGAGCTGGGGAGGTTGGAACAACTCTCGATGTGCCACTGACTCATCTGAATTCAGAGACCATGCACGAAGCTGGGGGATGATGCCACATCAGTAACCAGGGCTGAGACCCTGCAGGACTCCAGGCTGGTTTTTCTGTGTTGTTGGGATGGGAAAGGCTTCTCTCAGAAGCCCAAATGTTGTCACATCCAGGCTCCTGGACTTTCATCTCTGCTTGTGTTCCCCACACTTGTCACAGTTCAGCTCTCTGAGCTTCCTTTACCTGCAGTTCTGAACCGCGTGGGTGGGGAGGAGATGTGTGGGATGCCAGGAAATCAAGGAGAAGTGGAGGTTTTTCGCTGAATCTTCAGCAAGGAGGGGGAGTATCTGTGGATCCTGCAGGGCTGACTCCTCTTGTTCTGCCCCTGAACTTTGTGCTTGAGTTTTTTCTCTGCTCAGACCCAGTTCCTACAATGCCAACTTTGTTCTGCCTTGCCTGGGCTGCATCACTCAGCACAGAGAATTATTATTACATTTACTCCAAGCACTGTTTCCCTGTTTCCTGCCCAGTGATTCCCTCTTCCCTCAACATCCTGGCTTTTTCTGTGAGCTTGGGGATCCAGAGCAGGGTCCAGGCTGGGAGTGTAGCAGGACAGTGATGCTCATCCTGCAAGGATAATTCAGAAGCTCAGAGGGATGTGACAGTCCAGCACATGGCCATGGAGAGCAGATAAACCACAAAAATCCTGTCAGCTGCACTCCTGAGTGTCCTTTCCCAAAGCTGGAGGATTGGGACACTAAATTTTTCACAGGGGGATTAATTCCACAGCCACATCACGACAGCTTTGTTCCCTCAGGAGAGGTGTCAGAGCTTGAAAAATGGGACTGTACCCAACCCTTGAGAGGAATAAATAAAAGCAAAGGATGAGCAGTGTCTGGGACACTTTTTCATATTCCCCCAGCAGCACCAGCCATAAACTCTGATCCTTTTAGGAAAGGGTTGTGGTCCTGGAAAAAAAATCCAGTTGTTTCTTGGCACTGGGACGCAGCAAAAACCACCTGGCACCTCTGGGAGGGTGACAAGTGACACCCAGCTCTGCCGGGGCAGAGGAAAGGGCAGGGAGCCTCCCTTCTTGGTCCCTCAGCACTGCTGCAGCCTGGCAGGGCAGGAGCTTTGCTGTGTTTGGCAGGACACGACACAGGAAAAGCCTTTTCAGGCACAGACAAAGGGAGCCCAGAGGTTGGGCAGCTCCAGCTCCCAGCCAAGGCCCTGGGGAGGAGGGGGAGAAAAAGAAACAAGGAGCATTTAGTGCTGAGAGAGATCCCTGCTCTGTGGGCTGGGGGAAGTCTCAACAAAGGCTGCTGGAGCTGCTCCAGCCCTGTGGGTAAACGGATGCCACCAAGGTCACTCGGGGAGAAGACAGAGCTGTTGGAGGCAAATTTATTCTTGATAAATCCATTTAGCTTGTCCAAGAAAGCAAACAAGTGTCATGGAAGGAGCCTCGTGGCGCGTAATGAGTTTTTCTTCAGCTCAAGGGAAGAATATTCCAGTGTTCAGTGCTGGCTGGGCAGTTTCCACGTTGTGCCAGACCTGCATCTCTCCCTGGCCTTTCCTCAAAGAACATCAGAGATGTGGTGCTGAAATCTCCTGCCCATTAAACCAGAGTTTCAGTCTCTCAGCTCTGCTGTTTTCCTGCAGAAAGGAACACTCAGAGCAGCCAGGAAGGTGGGGATGCCTGCAGGTTGATAGCCAGGGATGAATTCCTGGCCCTCAGCAACAGTGGTGCCGTGCTCTGCTGAGCTCAGGGTGGGAGCTGCTCTGTGCTGTGCCCAGATGATCTCTGCCGCTTCCCTGCCCATCCATCAGCATTAACAGACGGGGGAAATGATCTGTGGGGAAAATCCATCACTTGGAGGTGCCCAGCTCAGCGTTTGAGCTGAGAAATGACTCTCAGTGAGCTGAAGGGACAATGTGGAACAAGAAATGGGCAGTCCTGGCTGCCCTGGCAAGCAGAGAACCCTCTGTGCCCTTAGGATGGAGCCTTTTGAAAGTCCACTCTCTGATTTTTTGTGAGTCAGGGCACAGAACCCTCGAGGGGTCCTGCTGTCTGCTGATTTTAGCACAGTTTGCACAGAAATCTGCATTCTGCTGGCCTGAACCCCCTCAGGGCTGTGGGGAGAAGAGGCACTGCCCCAGGGAGCCAGGCTACTTCACTGCTATTTCCTGTCCCTCTCCAAATCCTTTTTTTTCTGCTGTGATTCCCCTTCTCACACCCCCTGAAAGATCAGCAGCGGAGATTTCACAGAATTATGATGTTGTTGTTCTGCTTCCCTTTTCTCTCAGGAACTGGGGAGCTGCTCAAGGGGCATGGGCACAATTAGGAAATATTTGGAGGCAGCTTCTTGTCAGGATTTCCCCCTCTGGGCTGCAGGGAGGGGTGGTGGAAAGTGAAATGCCTCCTGTGCAGCCTTTGCACCCTGAGAGATGCAGCTGCTCCTGGGATGTTTGGCTGTGAGTTGCCAAAGAGAAACTGGGGAAAACCTGTTACCATGAGATCCATTGCATAAGGAGTGCATTAGGAGAGCTAAGGGAGGATTTCTTCTTTAAGCCATTAAATCCTGGAGTAATTTAGGTTGGAAGAGACCTCTGGAGGTCATCTAATCCCAATGACCTTCTGCAAGTAGCTCCTGGGTGCTGCAGGAACTGGGGTTGGCTGTCAGAAAGGAGTGGTGGAGGAAAGTCCATGGTAAACTCAAATACTTCAATAAATTCCAGCTCCAGATTTTAATAATCTGAACAGAAATGAGAAGCAATACTGGGAATTCTGTATATATGGCAGAGTGCATAAAAAACCCCCCATATCATGTCTCCTGAAGGCAGTGCCAGCTTTTGCTAAATATTAATGCACAGATTTAAAGTCAACTGAACACAACCAAGCAACCAAACCATGAAATCTTACTCATCTTGCTTCAAAGCCTTGTCTAAACACACACCCCCAGCCTCTCAGGGAAGGGCAGGAGCTGTAAACTGACATTTAGCAGGTTCCAGACAAAGCCTTGGGGGTTTGTGGAGCTGTGCAGAATGTTGGGAGCATTGCTGCCAAAGGCAGAGCTGAGTTTGGGGCACAGAAAACACGGTGGGAGTGGGTTTGGGGGTTGTGTACCTGCATGAACCTCCGTGAAAAATGGGAAAAAAGAGAAGAGCAAAGGGCAGGAAACATCTGGGAAGTGAAAACCACATTTGGGAGTCTCTTCTATAAAGAGTGAGGAGCTGGGTCTGGTGGAATTGTAGCTCTGGCGGAGGAAAAGAGCTGGGGCTGATGGATTTGGTGACCAACCCAACTTTTTGAGCAGTCACTGTAAGGAAAAAGAGATTTTTTCAGTGGCCCTTTTGGAAACAAAACCAAAACAATGGAGAGAGATATTTTGGTGTCCCTTTGTCCAAGGTTCTGCTGTTGCACCTCAGGTTTTTCCTGCAGGAAGCTCTCTCTGCTCCCAGGATCACAGCTTGGCACAGCCTCCCACATCTGCATCGTGCCCACAGCCATCTGTGGAGAGATTTCAGTCAAGATTAGAAATACAGCTTATTCCATTATCCTGGAGCAAAACCAGGAGACTCCAACCACTAAAAACAGCTTTGCTATTACCATTTCTCCATTAAGCAATTGGTGCAGTTTATCCCAAGGACAGAGACATTTTAATGATGAGTTAAATCCCCTCCACACTCCTTAGCTCACAAGAGGGGCAGTAAATGAATTATGCTTTACAAAACCTAACATGAACCTCAGGTAAGGTGAGAAAAGCAATTTAATTTATTTTTTTAAGAGCCTTAAATGCGAGTGGCCTTGAAATGCCTTCTACAACCTGTTTATACCGGGGTTTCTCCCCTTTATTCCAAAACACAGTGTAAATTTTGGTGTGAACCAGCGGTTTCCAGAGGCAGGAGATCAGCAGGGAATGGAGCTGAGTGGAAAGGGAAGGAAAAGAAGAGCACACAGTGCTGCTGATCCAAGAAGGAAATGGTTCCTGGCTGCTCAGGAATGGTTCAAAGGACAGGTAGCAGAAAACATAATTCCTGCAGCGAGAGCCAGAGGATGAGATCCGTGTGGAATTAGCATAACACTGACTATAAATAGATTTATCTGGGCCAGAGCAGAGCTCAGCTGTTTTGACCAGCACAAGTCACCTCTAAACCAAACAAATCCTGGCTGCATTCAGAGTCCCTGAGCCTCAAACCCCATCCTGGGGGTGGCAGAGCAGCTCCTGCCCCGCAATTTTGCCAGGAGCATTCCCTGGGAATGGCCACACTGAGGATGCAGAGCTCACACGGACTCTGCACTGAGCCAAACCCTCCTCCCTGTGCCAGCCAAGCTCCCAGGAATGCCAGGAAACCTTGGAGGTTCCCTGGAGGTTCCCTGGAGGGCACTGACCCCACAGGATGCATTGGGAACACCCCAAAAGGGCTCCAGGAGCCAAAGCAAGGCAGCACCTCCTGACTCTTCCCCTTCTCCCCAAACCCAAGGACATGGTGGAAGGACATGAAGAAGGTGGATATTTATGTCTACAAATATCCCCTTGGAAGAGGGGAAGATTTCAGTTGCCCTGACAGTGAATTTTCCTCTCTTTTTTTGGAGCAGGACCCCTGCCAAGGCGGAGGTGTGGGGCAGTGCCCACTTTGTGGCTGGCTTGGCTGGTTTTGCTGGTTGCCTGTTCCCTCTCCCCAGCCCCTCAGCCCATCCTGGTGCTTGGCCTTTTGCAAGTTCTCCCTGGATGTTGTGTTTTCCTTGTGATTTATGGTTTCCTGTGGGCTGGCAGGAATGTGAGGCAGGAGCTGCCTTCTGCTCTGTCACTGCTGAGCAGAGAGGGGATTAGCAGCAGCAGCTCTGGGGTTTTGGGGATGTTTCCAGGCTGATAGCAAAGCTTTGGGAAGGATCAGAGCTGCAGGCTTGGCCTTGAGGAAGTGCTGGAAGCACCCTGAGCTACAGAGCAGGCAGGAACCACCAGAACCACTATTTTTATTTAGCTGGAGCACAGATTTGGGTGTTATCACACAGAAATAGCACCCATCTACTTCGTACTCCTTATTTTAGGTCATCTGGATGTGCAGGAGCCCTTCACACGATGAGTTCAGGCTTTCTTCCCCTTCAAAATGTGGGGATAAAAGGAAAGCTGGGGGTTGTCCCTGCACATCCCTTGGGAGCTCGTGGTGGTTTTGTGGAGCTGTTGGGTCATTCCTGTGCCTGGGATGGAGGCAAAGCCCTCTTGCATTAATCCCTGAGCTGGTTCTGGGTGTAGATCAAACCCCTTTTGGTTCTGGGTGTGGGGGAGGCTGAATTTTGTGCTTTTTGGGCTTCTTGGTGTGTCAGAGTCACCGGTTCTGAGGCGTTTGTGTTGGTTGTTTTCCCATCCAGGCCCGTGTGATCTCAGGGATGGAGAATCCAGGGCTGTGGCTTGGCCTTGACTCAGCCTCAAATCAAACCCAGGCACCAACTCCTCTCCTCATCCCATTTCTTCATCCACATCCCACTCAGGGCTCAGCATTCCCCCCTTCCCTGGGCAGGCAGAGGATGTTGGCTGTGCAGAACGCTGCCAAAAGGCTGTTCCCAGTGAGTGGGGCACGGGTCAGGCTCCCTGAACACAACCTGCCTTTTCTCAGAGCCCAAACCTCTCCTCTGGCCACCCCTCACCTGCCAGTACAGCCCAGAAGTGAGCATGGCCTGGCCCATGGTGATCCTGTGGATCCCAGTGGATCCCTGACCACAACAGTGGAGCAGGTGGAGATCCAGGCTTTAGGAATATTTTTCCAGCAGCTCATGGGATGTGGGGTTTGTTTAGCTGCACTCCCCCTCCCTCTGGATGTGGGGAAATATTCCCTTGGTTAATCTCCTGCAATGGGATTATCAGAACAAAAATGCTGGTGTGTGGGAAAAAAGGCCTGACAGGCAGAGCTGCTGCCTCCCTAGGCTAATGAGGCCTTCCTTAATTAAATCAAAAGCGACTGAATCTCCATTCCAGTGGATGGAGATGTTCCCTTCCACCCTGGCTGTGCAATGGAGCATTTCCTCCTGGGCTCTCCCACTGAAAGGCCAAAATCCAGGCAGGAATTGTATGAGGCAGGCAGGGATGGGCTTCTCCTGAGCTCTGCTGAGCCATTTCACCCCCTGTGTGTGAACATTCCCTGCTGGGCCCTTTGTGGAGCAGCTGCAGGCTTGGGAACATCCGGATTTCTTCCCAGCTCCCAGTCCTCTGCAGGTTTTGCTGTTTCCAGCTTGGATTTGGTGGTCACCCTGCAGTTTTCATCAGAGGTTTTGGGTTTATTTGTCTGACAGGCGGTGTGAAGTGACTTCCCATCCCTGGGGGTGTCCCAGCCTGGGCTGGATGGGGCTTGGAGAACCCTGGGACAGTGGAAGGTGTCCCTGGTGGAACTGGATGAGCTTTAAGGTCCCTCCCAACCCAAACTTTGTGTCATTTTGTGATTCTAAACCCAGCATGAGGTGGATCAATTCTATTCTTGCTTTGGGTGTTGACTTTTTGTTGTTCCTTGGATGACATTTCCTCTCCTGTGCCTCTCACTTCTCATCTCCCTTATCTACCGAACCCCCTGGAGGTGTGACAGCGTCTCTGTGACATTTTATACATCAAATATCTGCTTCCAGTCCATCTGCAGAACGCAGAGCAACACCCACGTCCCTTTATTCCCTGATCCTTCCCTGGCTGTGACTTCTGGCTGGGTTTTGCCAGCATTCAGCAGTAGCCAAGACACAAAAGCACAGCCTGGACTGGGCATGAAAGGATATTCACAGCCAGGCACACAAGGGCATGACTGAGGAATAAACAGTGTTCCTAATAATATTCCTAATATTCCTTCCCCATGGATGGGGAAAGGCTGTGAAATCTTCCCTGCAGCCATCACTCAGCAGCTCTGGGGGGACAGATCCCTTCTGCCCTGCACTTCCCAGAAAAGACATCTTTTCCCCTCCAGAAAATACATATTCTTCCTCCAGAAAAATAATTTTTTCCTTCAAATAATACTTTTTTCCCCCTCCAGAAAATACTTTTTATCCCTCCAGAAAATACATATTTTTCCCTCCAGAAAATACACTATTTTCCCTCCAGAAAATACATTTTTTTTCCTTCCAGAAACTTCCCACTGATGGAGCAGCCCAGGCCCAAGCTCCTGGCCCAAGCTGAGCCTTTGCTGTTCCATCCTGAGCCCTGAGCAGGACCTGTTCCCCAGCGAGAGGAGGTTTTGATTTATCCCATCCCTGATTTTCAGGAGATTTTTCCAGCCTTTCCACTCAGATTAGTCCACCCTTGTATCACCCAAACCTTTTTAAAAAAGCATGAACAGAGCTCTTCCCTCAGTTCTTTGTTAGGTGGGGAATTAATCTCATTTTAGAGCTGGTGGGGGAGTTCTAAAAGCTCTTTAGTGCCTATAGAAATACGTGGGTGGCTTGTGAAATGAAAAAAAAAAATCCCTTAAATCCCATTATCAAGCAGACACAGGCTGAAGGCTCTGAGATGGGTGCTAAAATAAGTGATAGGGGGAATTTGGGTTGGTTCTGCTGGATTTTGCACACCTAAAAACCTGAATAACTCTGGGCTTTTGCTTATTTAAGTCTGTCCTACACTTCTGAAAACACTGAATAACTCTGGGTTTTTGCTCACTTAGGGTTAGGACAGCTTTAAATGTCCTATACTCCTAAAACACTGAATAACTCTGGGTTTTGCTCAGAGTTAGGGTTAGGACAGCTTTAAATGTCCTATACTCCTAAAACACTGAATAACTCTGGGTTTTGCTCAGAGTTAGGGTTAGGACAGATTTAAGTGTCCTACACTCCTAGAAACCTGAATAACTCTGGGTTTTGCTCATCTAAGTCTGTCCTAAGTCCTAAAAACCTGAATAACTCTGTGGTTTTGCTCATTTAAGTCTGTCCTACACTCCTAAAACCCGGAATAACTCTGGGTTTTTGCTCATCTAAGTCTGTCCTAAGTCCTAAAAACCTGAATAACTCTGGCCTTTGGCTCACCAAAGCCTCTCCTCACACCAAGGTGTTTGAAGAGTTTGCCAAGTTCAAGATAAACCAAATTAAACAGCATTGGGCCAAACAAGAGCATTAAAATTTCACTTCACCTCTCACTGCAACTCCCAGTGGCTTTTGTGCTGGTAATTAAACACAAAGTAATTAAACACAAGGCCAGATTTTGTGCAAACAACCAACCTGTGGAAGTTTGCAGGGTTTATTGGGCTGGGGTGAATAAATGGAGGAGAGTGAGGGTTGTGGGGGTGGAAGTGAATGTCTGGAATAAAAAAAAAAACCAGAATATTCCCAATTCCAAGGCTCATCCAGCCCTGAGTTTGCTTTGTGGCTTCCCTGGGAATCAGAGGAGTGGGGAGAGGGGAGAAAAGGCATTTTCAGAGGCCAGGCCCCTCTGTCCCCCAGCCAGCTCCTCTCCTCCAACACATTTATTTCTTCTGGCAGGGTGAGGAAACCTTTCCAGACATTGTCCTCTGCTCACAGCTTGCAGCTGCAAGGGCAGAGCATGGGGGGAAGCAGAAGGAAGAACTTTTTGTGCCCCAAAGCCAGGTTGTTTTTATTGTTTTAGCCTCCAGAGTTGGATTTCAGGCAGCACTTTCTGCTCCTCAGGGCTTTAAAGCCTAAAGCAGCAGCCCCCCTTGGTGATTCCCGCAGGGATGCTGATTCCTGCGTGGATGCAGGACGTGCTGGGAGCTCATTTCTCAGAGCTGTAGGGCACACAAAACATCCCTGACTCCCAAACACGCTGGGTGAGCCGAGCAATTATTCCCTTATCTGTCTCCATGAATCAGCAACAACATTTCTTCCCACTCCCCTCCGAGAGGCCAAGCTGATCCCATCTAAATCCCCGTCCTGCTGCTCTCCATCCTCCCCAGAGCTGGCATGGGAATGCTTTTCCTTGCACAGGGTGCTGCCTGCAAGCTGTTGCCAGCTTGGAATGGGAAATATCTTTTCTGCAAGTCCAGCAGGCTGTGTTGTGTTAATCAAAGGTTCATTAGCGCTGTGGGAAGATTGGGAGGGCTGGGCACAACCTGTTGGAGCAGATAGAAAAAGGGAATTTAGCAGCTATTACAAAAGGACAACAGGGAATGACAGGCTGGCCATTTCCCTGGGAGCTGTGGCAGGGCTGGTTTTAAACTGTGCTGCGTGTAAAGCGTTCAATAGGATTAATTTGGAGGGCACACTAATTAAGGGATTATCCAGTGAAAGTGGTGGATGCTCTCTCTGCTTCACAGAACGGGGCACAGCTCCTTCTGTGCCTGGGACAGAGATTCCAGCCGGGCCTGGGATGGGCATCCCTGTGCCAGGGCAGGGTTAGGATGGATTTTAGGGAAAGGTTCTTCCCCCAGAGGGTGCTGGGCACTGCCCAGGCTCCCCAGGGAATGGGCACAGCCCCAGGGCTGCCAGAGCTCCAGGAGAATTTGGACAAGGGATGCACAGGGTGGGATTGTTGGGGTGTCTGGGCAAGGCCAGGATGATTTTTTTGTGATCATTTGATGATATTCTGTGATTATTTGATGATTTTCTGTGATTATTTGATGATTTTCTGTGATTATTTCATGATATTCTGTGATTATTTGATGATATTCTGTGATTCAAGGGCAAGAATTTGGTTTGAAGTGGGCTTTTTCACCATGAGCCTGAGTGCCAGGGGCACTGGAATGTCGTGCAGGATCTGCTGGGCAGCACTCCCAGTATTTCCCAGTGGGTTGGGGGGTTTTAATGTCACATTCACTGTTCTCTTCCATGCCCCATGGATCCACTGCTTTCCATGGAAGTTTAGTTCTGGATATCACTGCCCTCAGGGGTTAAAAGAATTCCTTCCCTCTGGAAACAGAGGTTGGACATTGATGCTGGCAGAGGAAAGCCAGGCCTTGCAGCGCCCAACAGGGAGTTTGGACCATCCTAAATGTCCCTGCTGCCTCCAGACTGCAAATCTGTGCATTCCCATGGCGTTTTGGCATGGATTTGGGTGATGTTTATCCTAGCAGCTGCCTCTGTTTTA
This sequence comes from Climacteris rufus, assembly GCA_013398175.1. Classification (NCBI taxonomy): domain Eukaryota; kingdom Metazoa; phylum Chordata; class Aves; order Passeriformes; family Climacteridae; genus Climacteris; species Climacteris rufus. The sequence goes on from VZRZ01003287.1 coordinate 23,688, forward strand.
CCTGGATCCCAGCACTTCTCCACTCAGGGAAGGCTTTGAGCAGCGAGCTTGATTTTTCCCAATGACTCAGCAGGGAGAGCAGGAAAACAGAGGGAAAACAAGGCTGGCCACCGGTGTCACGGGGAACAGGGCCACGTGCCACGTTCCTTGTGCCATCCAGACTCTTTTTAGGGTTCACAAGAGAAATTTGGGGGTTCTGTGAGGGTTGCAGCAGAGTGAGCTGGGAATGGCCGCGGAGCCGCTGGGATGACAACGCTGGGAAATGGGAAATGGGAAATGGGAAATGGGAAATGGGAAATGGGAAATGGGAAGCCAAGCCCCAGCATGAAAAGCCTTGGCAGAGGGCTTGGGGAGTCTCCCAGAGCGGGGAGAGCCGTGGGAAGGGAGCCAAGGGAACACAGCCCCAGTGTGGGGCTCACAAAGCCGTCGCTGTGGCGGCCACAAGGGAGGGATTGTCCCTGTGCCCGGCCTGGCCCGCTCCACGTGCGGGGCCTTGGGAGCTCCAGCTTCCCCACAGGCAGAGGCCAAGCAGCAATCGGTGCAAAAAGATCCCCTGGCCCTGGGATGGGCCCTGTCCCCGAGCCCACGGGAACAAGAGCTGGAGTGTGAGCGGGTGGGAGTGTTTGTGTCACTGCCACGGCTCCAAAGGGACACCTGCCACGGCTCTGCTGCTCTCAATGGCGCTGTCCCACCATTTCTCACCACAAACCCCCTTTTCTCTCTCTTTTGGCTCTCCAGAGGCTGCCAGGGAGCTCTTTTGGCTCTCCAGAGGCTGCCAGGGAGCTCTTTTGGCTCTCCAGAGGCTGCCAGGGAGCTCTTTTGGCTCTCCAGAGGCTGCCAGGGAGTGAGGAGGGCATGAGGAGGGAACAGAGCCAGCCCAGGTGCTCCAGCAGTGCCCGGGGTGCTGGAGCACAGGGTGGCACAGGAAGCAAAGGCTGAGCTCTCCTGGGCTGCCAGGATGCAGAGCTGGAGCTGAGGGCTGGATTCCCGGCTGGAATCAACCAGCAGCTTCATGGATGAGCCAAAACTCTGCCTTGGAGAGGCAGCAAAAGGCCTTTTCCCTTGTTTCCTCCCAGCCTTCCCTCCCTGCAGCACTTTGTGAGCCCCCTCCTGCCTTGCAGCATCCCCTGTTTTTGCCAGCGTGTCTTCTGAGCCTTCCCTGCTCCCAGGGATCCCTGAGATCCCTGTGCATTCCAGCTGGAGCTTCCAGGCACGCAGGCTCTGCGTCCCTGCCAAGCTCTGTGTGCTCTGTGGCCGTGCCTGTGTGGGGCAGAAGGAGGATTTAGGAATAAAACAAAGCCTTCTCCCCAGCAATAACCATCCCAGACTAAACAACATCCTCAGTCCAGCTCTTTCTGGTTCGAGGCAGAAGGTTTTGTCAGAAAGTTTTCTGCCAGTGGTGTTTGTTTTTGTTTTTTTTTTCCCCCCAAAACAACTTTTCTGTGGAATTCCAGTGAGTCACAAGCCCTGAGTTTACCTGCCACTCCACACCGTTACCTGCCAGGTGCAGGGCTGCTCTGTTTTGCATAAAACTGATTTGTTTTCCAATTAAAATCCTGTTTAATCCCTACTGATGTCCTCTAATTGGATGTAGAACAGTGACCAGGTCTGCAGCCTTGGACTGCAGGGTCTAATTCATCACTTGTAGGGTGTGATTTAATGCCTCCATTGAATGTGTAGACATTTACCAGTCAATTCTGCAATTCATCAGCCACCCACAGCCACTCTCCCCTGATTCTGCATCTGTCCTGCCCTTCTGGCTCAGAATTCAGGCTGATATTTGTGGCAGCAGTGGGGGGTGTGTGCTCAGTGTCTCATGCCAGAAGATCCAGCC
>VZRZ01003287.1:68479-78496 GCA_013398175.1 Climacteris rufus
GGGCAGGAGGGAATTTGAAGGGTTTGGGCGGGAGGGAATTTGGAGGGCTTGGAAAGGAGGAATTTAGCAGAGTTTGGGCAGAAGTTTGCAGGGTTTGGGTGGAGTTCTCTGCACAGCTGACTGTGACCCCCAAGGAGCCCTCAAAGCCCCCCAAGAACCCAGGCTGTGTCCCTTCCAGGACGTCCTCACCGTGGTGGTGGAAGACCTGAGGCTCTGCACTGTCAAACCCTGCGAGGACATAGAGAGGAGGTTTTGCTTCGAGGTCGTCTCCCCCACCAAGTGAGTCTGGGGGCTTCCCAAGGCCACCCCGGGGAGCTGGGCTGGGCTTGGAGCTGCAAGGGATGAGATTGGAGCAGAGGCTGGGAAATGTTGGCTGGGAGATGCCCTTGCCTCTGCTCCAGAGGCCCTGGGAAGTTCCTCCAGTTCTTCCATCAGCATAAACTGGATCTTACAGTATAATTATATATTATACATAATATATTATAGCTCATTGCCATATAGGCAGTGCAGGTGGCAATGCCCAGCTTTTAAAAACAGCTGCCAAACCAGCCTGGAGGGGTTGGAGGGGGAACACCCCTGGCTGTCCAACCTTGTAGGGTTCATTTTTGGCTGGAATGTTTGGAGAGGGAGCACCCCTGGCTGTCCAAGCTTTTAGGGTTCATTTTTGCCTGGAATGTTTGGAGAGGGAGCACCCCTGTCTGTCCAAGCTTTTAGGGTTCATTTTTACCTGGAATGTTTGGAGAGGGAGCACCCCTGGCTGTCCAAGCTTTTAGGGTTCATTTTTGCCTGGAATGTTTGGAGGAGGGACACCCCTGGCTGTCCAAGGTTTTAGGGTTAATTTTTGCCTGGAATGTTTGGAGAAAGGACACCCCTGGCTGTCCAAGCTTTTAGGGTTATTTTTTGCCCGGGACACCCCTGGCTGTCCAAGCTTTTTGGGTTATTTTTTGCCCCTTTGCTGCCTCCATTGGAACGCCTGTGCTGAGGATGAAGGGGAACAATCTCAACCAAAATATCCACGGTGTCCTTTGGCTCTTCCCACCCCATTCCCTGCCCTTCCAGGAGCTGCATGCTGCAGGCTGACTCGGAGAAGCTGCGCCAGGCCTGGATCCAGGCTGTCCAAGCCAGCATTGCCTCTGCCTACCGGGAGAGCCCCGACAGCTACTACATCGAGGTGAGGGAGAAAATCCACAATTCCCTGCTCCTTCCTTCAAGCAGCCCTGCTTTGCTCTTCTCCAGGTGTCAATCTGATGATTTGCTGCTTTTCCCTGCAGAGGCTGGACAGAACAGCCTCCCCCTCCACGAGCAGCATCGACTCGGCCACCGACTCGCGGGAGCGCGGTGGGAAGGGAGAAACCATCCTGCAGAGAGTGCAGAGCATCCCTGGGAACGACCAGTGCTGCGACTGTGGGCAGCCAGACCCTCGCTGGGCCAGCATCAACCTGGGCATCCTGCTGTGCATCGAGTGCTCTGGCATCCACAGGTGCTGTGTTGGGGGTGTGCTCTCTTTTTCTCCCAGAAAAATGGTCAGGGATGGAGTGCAGGCTCCCAGGAACAATGGCCAGGGATGGACTGAGGGCTCCCAGGAGAACATAGCCAGGGATGGAGTGCAGGCTCCCAGGAGAATGGCCAGGGATGGAGTGAGGGCTCCCAGGAGAATGGCCAGGGATGGAGTGCAGGCTCCCAGGAGAATGGCCAGGGATGGACTGAGGGCTCCCAGGAACAATGGCCAGGGATGGAGTGCAGGCTCCCAGGAACAATGGCCAGGGATGGAGTACAGGCTCCCAGGAGCAATGGTGGAGCTGGAATTGCAGCTGATTAACAGTTTGTGCAGATAAATTCATTAGGAATTGCTGAGGTGCCCGTGTGTTGGCATGTGCAGAACACTCCCTGCTTTAGCTACATCTGTAGAGAGAGATAAATAAGGACTGGACTAATCTTGTTCATCCTAAATGCACGAGAAGTTCTGGGTTTTGTGGCTTTTGTAGCCATTTTGGGTTTCTTTCTTTTGGCTAAACAGGAGCCTGGGTGTTCACTGCTCCAAGGTCCGATCCCTCACGCTGGATTCTTGGGAGCCAGAGCTGCTGAAGGTGAGTGTTGGATTTTAACAGCGAGGGATAAACAGTGGCCATGGAGAGATTCTGAGCTGGCAGAGGGGAACTCCTCCCCTGAGGGTTTAACTGGCTCCCTGTTGGATTGCAGCTGATGTGTGAGCTGGGCAACAGCACCATGAACCAGATTTACGAGGCCCAGTGCGAGGAGCTGGGGCTGAAGAAGCCAACAGCGGGGAGCTCCAGGTGAGGCTGGGCCCTGGGGAGAGCCACCCATCCCCACAGCCACCCCAGTGCCCTGGGAATGCCAGGTCAGGAGGGCTCCAAATGCCTCAGGTCCCCCCAGCTCGTCCCAGTGCCCTGAGCTGGGCTCTCAGCGAGGTCAGTGGGGCATTGGGAACCAGGAATTGCTGATTTACCCCTGCCCTGAGACCTCCCAAAGACCTGGAGCACGTGGCGCTGCCTGGGGCTGAAAATCTCATTCCACTCTTCAACCCCCTGCCCTCATCAGCTCTGCTTTGAAGGAGACATTTTTACCTTGGAGAAACCTCAACTTTAGGACTCAAGTTGCCAAAATGCCCCTGAGCAGCAGCTCGGGGATGACTTTGGCCGAACATCTCATTCCATTTTCAACCTCCTGCCCTCCTCAGCTCTGCTTTGAAGGAGACATTTTTACCTTGGAGAAACCTCAATTTTAGCTCTGAGGTTGCCAAAACGCCCTGGAGCAGCATCTCCATCCCCTCATGGCTGCTTGGGGCAAACCCTCAGAGTGTGTTTGTGCTGTTCCCCCCTCAGGCAGGACAAGGAGGCCTGGATTAAGGTGAAATACGTGGAGAAGAAATTCCTGAAGAAGCTGCCGGGCGGGGAGGCGCTGACGGAGAGCGAGCAGAAGCCGCGGCGCTGGTGCGTCAAGAAGTGCCAGAGGCACAACAGCAGCACCAGGGCGCCCACAGCCCGCAGGAAATATCGCCAGGAGCCTGGCAACGCCTCCCCAGCCATGCTGTCCTCAGGTGGGCACCCCCAGAGTCCCTTCCCTGTGTCCCCAATCCCTGTGGGTGCTCCAGGAGCAGCCTCGGCCTCCTCCGGGCCTGCCCCAGGAGCAGCCTCGGCCTCCTCCGGGCCTGCCCCAGCTTGGACACCAACCGTGGTGTTGGTGTTGCCTGAAAAGGCTGCCCAAAAACTGAGCCTAGGCAGGAGTAAAGGAATAAATATGGGTGTTTATTCCAAAGGCCTTCAAAGGTTCATTTAGGGCAGGCAGAGCCCCCCCCAGGGGCATCAACCAAAGTGGACAACGAGTCACGAGTTCTCCACATCTTTATAGGTTTGGTCCATTTGTATATCAGCATAAAGTCACCAATTAAAACTTTGTAATTTCCCCCTGGCTCCCCCAGCTCCCTCTGCTTTAGAAGCTGGGCCTGGGCAGTCTGAGTGTCCTTGAAGAGCCAGCCCAGACAGGCCCTGCTCTGTCTGTAGAGAACAGCAGCTCACAGGCCATGAAGAATCTCAGAGTTACACATTAGGCAATACAGAATTCAAAAAATATAAGGGTTAAAACCTAAGGCAACACTGGAAGCTCTCCAAAGTCATTCCTGACATTTTCCAGCTGGTCAAGGAGGTTCCTGTGCCTCAAGGAGGTCGTTTGTGGTCACTGACCCAGTGATTCCAGGCTCGCTGTCTGCATTTTGTTTGTATTCCAGATTCCTGGTTTTGATGAGTTTTCAATCCTTTTACTGGCCTGGTCTGTAAAAGAGACCCTGCTCAGGAAAGGTTCTGCTTTTTAATTAAGTTTTAAACCCTTTGGTTTTTACCTGCCTGGGCTGTAAGAGAGGCCATGCTTGGGAAGGGTTCTGGCTGCTCTGGGATGACTTTGGTCAGCAATTTATTATATTTTAGCTGCTTAGGAAGGTTCTGGCTGCTCTGGGATGACTTTGGTCAGCAATTTATTATATTTTAGCTGCTTAGGAAGGTTCTGGCTGCTCTGGGATGACTTTGGTCAGCAATTTATTATATTTTAGCTGCTTAGGAAGGTTCTGGCTGCTCTGGGATGACTTTGGTCAGCAATTTGGGGTATTTTGGTTGCTTAGGAAGGGTTCTGGCAGCTCCCAGTGCTCTGGGATGTCTTTGGTCACAATTTGTTGTATTTTGGTTGCTTAGGAAAGGTTCTGACTGCTCTGGGATGACTTTGGTCACAATTTGTGATATTTTGGTTGCTTAGGAAGGTTCTGGCTTCTCCCAGTGCTCTGGGATGACTTTGGTCAGCAATTCGTTGTATTTTGGTTGCTTAGGAAAGGTTCTGACTGCTCTGGGATGACTTTGGTCAGCAATTTATTGTATTTTGGTTGCTTAGGAAGGTTCTGACTGCTCTGGGATGACTTTCGTCAGCAGTTTGGGATATTTTGGTTGCTTAGGAAGGGTGTTAACTGCTGTGGGCTGACGTTGCTCAGCAGTTTGTTGTATTTTGGGCTCTGTGTCACCCTGGGTGTGTCAGTGCAGCTGGGGAATTGTCCCATTTGCCCGTTATTAACACCAAATGTCCTGTGTGAAACAGCAGCGACCCTGGAGAGGAAATTCCGCCGGGACTCGCTGTTCTGCCCCGACGAGCTGGATTCGCTCTTCTCCTACTTTGACACCGGGGCTGGCTCCGGCCCTCGCAGTAAGTGACACAAAGAGCTCCTGCTTCCCCTCCCGGCTCTCCCAGGGCAAGGCAGGGGATCCCAGCAGAGGGTGAATGTTCCAGAAGAGGGAGAATGTTCCAGCAGAGGGTGAATGTTCCAGCAGAGGGATGAGGAGTTGCTTGCCCAAACTCCAGCCCATTACTGCTCTTCTATTGCGCTTATCTAATGCACCACCCAGGCAGTCCCTGATGTTGGCGTTCTGGTGGATGGGGATTTTTTATTCCCCAGCATCTTTTACTCCCAGACTATGCATTCCATTGGCTTTTTTTTTTTTTTTCTGCTTTTCATTTTGGCTTTTAATTTTTTTTTTTAATTTTTTTTTTTGTAGCCAAGTCTCGCTGCGGACAAATTTTTTTTTTTTTCTCTTCTTTTTTTTTTTCTTTTTTTGTGTTTGTGCCAATGAACTCCCCTCACATTCCCGTCCACCTTCCTCTAGGTGCCAGCCACATCTCTCTGCAGCACCCGCTGGCAGGTGGCCCTTGGAGTGGGATGGGTCCCGCTGGGTCCCTCCTGGACGGAGGTAAGGTGACGCTCTGGCAGCCAGCAGCAAAAGAGACACCCAAATTTCGCTTGTTCCAACACAAAATTCGGAGACACTGATGGCTTTCCAATCAGGGATTCCTTCCTTTGCCGGCCCCTGGGCTGTGGCAGGCTTTCCAAAGGCAAAATGCTTCCTAGGGTTTCCAGCAGTCACTTATTACTCCTTAAAGGAATAAATTTCTCTAATCCTGGACAGGTGGGATCTCAGATAGGAAGTTTATTTGGTTTATTTATTTAGTGTTCTATGCCTCAGAGTTTTCTCGTGGTCCATTATCATCCTTAGCCCAGGAGTTATTAAAACTTCCTGGCTCAGTTGCTTTTTCTTGTAGGAATTTACAATAAATATTTATAGACCTGAGTTCAGCACAGCAGAAACTCCACGAGAGTTTCCACCAAGTCCACGATATCCCTTGAAATCCAAAAAGGTGCTTTAGTGCTTGTCTGAATCAGGGCCTTAAGGGCTATTCCAGTTTCGAGGAATTCTGGGCTTTTAATCCACAGAAATACTTGGGAAGTGCAGGATTTCAGAGCCCATCAAATCCCTCTTGCTCCTGCAGAAGAAAATAGCAAATCCCTCCGAGCCTTATCTTGCTCCTGCAGAAGAAAATAGCAAATCCCTCTGAGCCTTATCTTGCTCCTGGAGAAGAAAATAGCAATTTTCTCACTGATTCCGTGGGATCAGGACTGGGAGTGTGATCTATGAATATCCATGTGCCACGAGGCAGATCCTCCTGCCTTGCTCTGCTGGAAATGTGGAGCAGAGCCACGAGGCCTTGCTGGAATCACGTTTCCCTTCCTCCCCAGGCCGTGGGTTTGCTTTCTATAAAAACCTGCAGTCAGTTTTCTCACAGCAAACCTAAAAAAAGCCACTCACACTCTGGGCCACTTGAAACCCTTCCTGTTGTAGCTTCATTCCCTCCTCTGGCTGAGGAGCAGAGCTGGAGGATTCCTCGTGATCCCTGGTTTTAGGAGCACCCATGGAGAGCCTGTTCTTTATCTGGGTCTTTGCTCTGGAGAGTCCAACAGCCTTTGAGGTTCAGGTGTCTGGTTCTGCTGTGGTTTTGCAGGCTCAGATCTGTGGTTCTTGCAGCCTTTCCTGCTGTTATTCTTTGCACAGAGCATCCAGCTGGTTTAGGAACATTTTGCCAGACTTATTTTCCTTCCTGACCCCAGTTTGAGGACAGGTCTTGGGGACTGAAGCTCTGCAGTTCTCGGGGATGGACACTCCCAGCCCTGGCAGTCACTGGGAAGTTAAAAGCAGCAAGAAGGTGAATCCAGAGTTTCCAAGGCTGGCCAGGCATCCCTCAGGACAAAGATGAGCCAACCCTCTTCCTGCAGCAGCAATTCCTGCATTGCTCCTTCCTTCCTTTCTCTCATTTTCTTGACACCTTTGGGTGCCAGATGAGAAAGTTCCTCTGCCACTGACACCTTGGACATGTGGCTTCATCTCCTCACTTCCATCCCTGAAAGTGTCCCAGGCCAGGTTGGATGGGGTTTGGAGCAACCTGGGATAGTGGAAAGTGTCCCTGCCCACGGGTCAGGAGCTGGATGAGCTTTAAGATTCCTTCAAACCCAAACCCTGCTGGGATTCTGTGATCCATGACTGCGTTTCTTGGATGAAATCAGCTGTCTTGTAGCACTCACTGGCTGAGCAGGGAAGGTGGGAAGCACTGTGGGGAAAGGGAAGACATGAGGAAGGTGGATGAGCTGATGATGCTTTAAGAATTTGGCTCAAGATGTGATTCGGCCCCAAAAAAAAGTGCCCCAGTGACCAGCGAAAAGCTCTGGGGAGAGCACAGAGTGGAAACTGAGACGATCAGTGGTGAAAGCAGAGGGGTGTCTGCATCTGCACAACCTCCTGCAAAGCTGTCTCTGCTGCTGCTCCGCTCCAGTCTCCGTCACAATCCCTCAGGGATTGCAGCAAGGGCTGTCCCCAGCAGCCCCCAAGTGCCATGGCAGTGTTGGAGCATCCCTGCATGAAGGGCAGCGCGGGGACACGGCCACCATCAGGCTTTGCAACTGTTCCTTGGGGGCTGAGTGGGGATGGCAGTGCCCCTGTCCCTGTGCCAGCAGTGTGTGTGTGACGTCCTGCAGCCCTGTCCCCCCGGGGGCTCAGCTGGGCCTGCCCTTGGGGGGCCTGGGGGTTAAAATGGCCTTGCTTTGTGTCCTGTTGGCCCCGCAGGTCTGAGCAGCGACAGCGGCCTGGGAGGCAGCACCGATGGCAGCACTGACATCCTGGTGTTTGGCTCCGTGGTGGACAGTGTGACAGAGGAAGGTGGGTGTCACAGGGGAAAGGGGGCAGAGCTTGTGGCTGGGAACACCTTTTGGACCTTTTGGACCACCACAGAGCTTTTGGCTGCCCCACCACCCCTTCATGGGGATCCAGAGTTGGTGAACTCGGAGAGTTGGGCTGAGGGGATTTTGGGGGAATTGATTTGTAATTGACTTTGATTTCATACCAACAACTTGGAGCCTGGCAGAGGGCAGGGTTAGGTGGGATATTGGGAAGGAATTCCAGGCTGGGAGGGTGGGGAGGCCCTGGGATGGAATTCCCAGAGAAGCTGTGGCTGCTCCATCCCTGGAAGTGCCCAAGGCCAGGTTGGACAGGGTTTGGAGCACCCTGGGACAGTGCAAAGTGCCCTTTCCTTGGAATGGGATGAGCTTTATGGTCCCTTCCAACCCACACCGGTGTGGGATTCTCTGTTTTCTCACTGAATTTACCCTAAACAAAGGCAGAAGCCTACAAATGATGGCAGGCACGGCTTCACTTAGGCAGGATGGGTGAGCAGGAGTGACAGGGAACATGAGAATTCGGCAATGTGAAGCTTTTGGCTGATTCTCCCCACCCTTTCGTGCCTGGCAGAGTGCGAGGTGTCGGAGGAGTCCAGCGGGGAGGCAGAGATTGAGCAGGAAGCCTCCGATTTGGAGGACCTGAGGGAGCTGCACCCTGGCTTGTTGATCTACAAGGCAGCACAGGCCCGGAATCTGCCCCTCATGGCAGAAGCCCTGGCCCACGGGGCCGAGATCAACTGGGTGAACGACGAGGATGAGCACAAAACTCCTCTGATCCAGGCCGTGAAGGGGGTACGTCGTTCCTGAGGCCTTGGCTGTGGTTTGGGGTGCTGTGAGCACGGGAATTGCCCAGCCTGTGTGTCCTGCTGGCTGAACTGATGGAGAAATTTGCCTTTTCCCTTGCCAGGGCTCCTTGATAGCCTGTGAATTCCTGCTGCAGAACGGGGCAGATGTCAACCAAAGAGACTCGCGGGGCCGGGCCCCCCTGCACCACGCCACGTACCTGGGGCACACCGGGTGAGTGGCCCTGCCTGGCAGCCTCCCCAGCACCCCTGGGTGCACATCCAGGCCTGGATAACTCCGGGAGTCAGGCTGGGGTGGCCTGTGGGGAATGGATTTGTTAAAACGTGGCTTTGATGTCGTTTATCAGCAGCTTGAGCTCTGGCAGAGGGCAGGGTTAGGGGGGATTTGGGGTGGGATCCTTCCCTGGGAGGGTGGGGAGGCCCTGGGATGGATTTCCCAGAGAAGCTGTGGTTGTTCCATCCCTGGGAGTGCCCAAGGCCAGGCTGGAGCACCCTGGGATAGTGGAAGGTGTCCCTGCCCATGGAATGGGATGAGCTTTAAGGTCCCTTCCCACCACACCAGTGTGGGATTTGATGTTTTCTCAATGAATTTACCCTAAATAAAGGCAGAAGCCTACAAATTATGGCAGGCACAGCTCCACTTAGGCTGGCCTAAATCAGGGGATGCAGAGAGAAAGGGATGGGGAGGGGCAGGGACCCCCGTATGTGTCATCACAGGGGCAATTATCCTTCAGACAATCAAATCCATGGAATCATGGAGTGGGTCATTGGTCAAGGATTGAATGCAAGCTCAGAGAGAGGAGGATTTGTGATCCATGAGTGCAAACCTGACCTTGGGATTGGGGTTTAGTCCCTGCTCCGACTGCACGCGGGTCACAGCCGTGGCACGCTGGGCTGCCAGAGGCGGAGAGGCCTGGAATTCTGTGCCTCTGGAGCTGGAATTGGTGCCCTGAGGGCCCCCTGTCCCCCCACAGCCAGGTGTGCCTGTTCCTGAAGCGCGGCGCCAACCAGCACGCCGTGGATGGCGACGGGCAGGACCCGCTGAGCATCGCCGTGCAGGCGGCCAACGCCGACATCGTCACCCTGTGAGTGCACACGGGGACACTGGGGACACTGGGGGGACCCGCTGAGCATCGCCGTGCAGGCGGCCAACGCCGACATCGTCACCCTGTGAGTGCACACGGGGACACTGGGGACACTGGGGACACTGGGGAGTACTGGGGATACTGGGGACACTGGGGATACTGGGGACACTGGGGACACTGGGGGGACCCGCTGAGCATCGCCGTGCAGGCGGCCAACGCCGACATCGTCACCCTGTGAGTGCACACGGGGACACTGGGGACACTGGGGACACTGGGGAGTACTGGGGATACTGGGGACACTGGGGATACTGGGGACACTGGGGACACTGGGGGGACCCGCTGAGCATCGCCGTGCAGGCGGCCAACGCCGACATCGTCACCCTGTGAGTGCACACGGGGACACTGGGGACACTGGGGACACTGGGGAGTACTGGGGATACTGGGGACACTGGGGATACTGGGGACACTGGGGACACTGGGGGGACCCGCTGAGCATCGCCGTGCAGGCGGCCAACGCCGACATCGTCACCCTGTGAGTGCACACGGGGACACTGGGGACACTGGGGACACTGGG
>VZRZ01003287.1:79131-89618 GCA_013398175.1 Climacteris rufus
GGGAAACACTGGGAAACACCAGGAAACACTGGGAAACACCGGGAAACACTGGGAAACACCAGGAAACACTGGGAAACACCGGGAAACACTGGGAAGCACCGGGAAACACTGGGAAACACCAGGAAACACTGGGAAACACCGGGAAACACTGGGAAACACCAGGAAACACTGGGAAACACCGGGAAACACTGGGAAGCACTGGCAAACACTGCCTGGGCACTGGGAATCACCGGGAAGCACCGGGAAGTGCCATCATCAGGGGCAGGAGCAGCAAGCCCCCCTGACGCTCCGTGTCCCGCCGCAGGCTGCGCCTGGCGCGCATGAACGAGGAGATGCGGGAAGCGGAGGGGCCCTTCGGGCAGCCGGGCCAGTACCCCAGCAACAGCCCCACGGAGCTGCAGTACAGGAAATGCATCCAGGAGTTCATCAGCCTGAACATAGACGAGTGTTAGTGACGAGCCCCCCGCGCCCCCGCTGCCGTCTTGGAGCTGGGCTGAGCCCCTGGAAGCCCCGAGAGCCCCGTCCTTGGTTATCTTGGTGTTTTCCTCGAGGATTGGTCTGTTTTTGATGCCTGCACCTGTAGGGTTGAGCTGCACGCAGGGAGGCAAAGGGAGCCTTCCTGTGAGCGTTGAGTTCTCATGCTTGACTACTGGATGGTTGATTTGTTTTGAGTAGGAGCCTCCCAGGGTATAACCACAGACCATGGCATGTGGACTTGAGTGTGTGGGAAGTGTGGGAGATGAGCTTAGAGTTAAAAAAAAAAAAAAGAAAAAAAAAAGAAGAAAAGGAAACCCTCTGTCACCAGGAGAGAGCCACCAACACCAGGATCAGATGAAGCTGTCTCTGCCTCAGTGCACTGAGCTCCAGTCTGAACAGTTGGCTTGGAATTCTGGAAGGGATTTTGGCGTGGAGCCCTCAGCCTGCTCTGCCTTGGGCCTGCTGCAGCTGCTGGGGCCAGCTCAGAGACCTCAGAGGTGCCCTCCCTGCCAGGCCCAGGCTGTTTTTGGGGCAGGGATGCTCCAGAAGGCCCCAGCAGAGGGGGTGGGATCGAGAGCCACGGCTCCTCACCTTTCTCTGCTCTCAGGACTCAACCAGCCACGCTCCCCTTTTTTTGCTGCCCTGGGTGGTTGGCTGCTCAAAGCCATAGCTCCCCTGCTTCCAGGGGATTCCTGGAGGCAGTGCTGGTCTCTGGAGGCTGGGAGAAGCTTGTCGCAGGCGATGGGCTCGGGGGCGGCGAGGGAGGCCCCGTCCAGCTCCAGCTGCTCGGTGCAATTTGACTTCACTCGGTTCCCTGGTCACTTCAGGGCTCTGGCAGCACCCAGAGGAGGAGAATTCCACCTGCATGTGTCCCCTCCGGGCTGTCCCCCCGCATGCTGAAGCATCTCAGCAGCTTTGGAGCTCCCCCAGTTCCAAGGACCAGCAGAATTCTCCCCTTTTCCTTAATTATTCTCTGCTGGAGTGAGGGAATTTGGTTCAACTTGGAGCGCTTTGCTGCTGTGTTGTGTCTCTGCAGCCGTGTCATCCCGTCTTGGGAGGGCTTAGGCAGCACAGGGACCTCTGGAATGCTCTGGCTGGGAGGCTGGAGCTGGAATGTGCTCCAGGAAGAGCCTTTCCACCACGTCCCTGCTGCAATGGGCACCAGTTTGTCAGGACTGGGGGGGTCAGCCCTGCCTGGGAGGCTCCAGGGTCGGGCCAAGTGCCTTATGGATCATGCTGGGATCTTGGGGGGCTCCAGACCTTGCAAGGAAAGCAGGAATCCCAGGCAGAATCCCCCACCCTCCTGCACTCCATGGGCAGCAATCCCAACCCTCTTATTCCTCATCCCATCCGCTTTGGAATTCTTGGTGGTTTTGCTTCCTGGCTGCTGCCCTGCTCAGAAACCTTGGCAGGTTTTGTTCCTGTTGCTGGAATTGTGTCCTCGAGATGTTGAAGCAACAGCTCTTCACCCTCAGAGGCTGAACCAGCAGCTCTGAGTCCACCCAGGCAGCAAAGAGGCTCCCCTGGGTCTCTCTTGGCTCCAGGGAGTTCCTGCTTCCTTAGGAAAGTGCTGGCCCAGGTTTTCCTGCAGCCAGGCCACTGCTTTGTGTCTGTGCAATCTCCGTTCCCACTGGAGCTTTGGGATGAGCAATTCCAAGGGCTGAGCTCTGCTCTCAGTCCCAGGGTCTGGGGTGAGTCTGGAGTGGGCCTGGCGCCTCTGCAGTGCAGAATCTGCCCCCAGGGCCTCTGGTGCTTCCCTAAATCATGAACAATCTCCTTCCAGCAGTCTTGGGAAATGAGAATTCCCCCTTTTTGGCTGTTCAGTGCCTGGGCTGAAACTCTTCCTGGGGTCTTTGGGCAGGCAGTGCTCCCTCTGAGCTCTCCTGAGTGGGAGGTGGAGGATGCCCAAGGGCAGATCCCTGCTCTGTTCATCCCTGCCCAGCTCTGGCACCCTCGGGAGCAGCCCTGGGCTGGAGCAGAAGTGCCATCCTTGCTGCAATTCCACCTCAGAGGAACTGGGGTGGATAAATCCCCGAGTTCAGAGGACAATTGTGTGAGCAGAGCCCTGCTCTGTGTCCTGCCCTGGGTGGAGGGGCTGATTCCAGCTGTGGCAGGGATGCCCAGTGCAGGCAGATGTGCAGGCAGATGTGCAGGCAGATGTGCTGTGCTCTGCTGCCCTCTGCTTTGGACACACCCCACATTAAACATCCCCTCTGTGAGGTGTCACTGCACTGCTGCCCTCGGTGCCTCCTGGGCAGGGTGAAAAACCTCTGGAAGCTCCATCTTCTGCTTCTTTGCATTGGGCTCTGTCTTCTTTCTGATCCAAATCACCTCAGATTCCTCCTGAGCAGGGTGGTGCCTTCCCTTGAGTGTCACTGCCCCATCTGACACCTTTTCCTTGCCATTCCAGCCCCTTTTCTCCTGCTGCTGCTGCTGTGAGTGGGGCCAGGAGCCACCCTGTGCTCCCTGAGCAGGGCAGGGATGGGGCTGCAAATCGTGGTGCTGATCCTGCTCCCAAATCCACCCTTCCATCCCAGTCTGCCTTCAGCAGGGCCCTGCTGTGCCCAGGGACCCCCACCAGGTACCTCTGGGACCCCCACCAGGTCCCCTGCGACCTCCAGCTCCCCTGGGACACCCACCAGCTCCCCTGGAATCCTCACCAGGTACTCTGGGACACCCCCAGCTCCTCTGGGACCCCCACCAGGACCCCTGGGATCCTCACCAGGTACCCTGGGACCTTCAGCTTCCCTGGGACACCCACCAGGTACCTCTGAGACCTCCACCAGGACCCCTGGGACACCCCCAGCTCACCTGGGACCCCCAGCCCAGCCTTTGGGACACCCACCAGGTCCCCTGGGACCTCCAGTCCAGCTCCTGGGACACCCACCAGCTCCCCTGGACACCCATCACGTCCCCTGGACACCCTCCAGCTCCCCTGGGACCCCCACCAGGTACCCTGGGACACCCACCAGGTCCCCTGGGACCTTCAGGTCCTCTGGGACACCCACCAGGTCCCCTTGGACCCCCAGCCCAGCTCCTGGGACACNCCACCAGGACCCCTGGGACACCCCCAGCTCACCTGGGACCCCCAGCCCAGCCTTTGGGACACCCACCAGGTCCCCTGGGACCTTCAGGTCCTCTGGGACACCCACCAGGTCCCCTTGGACCCCCAGCCCAGCTCCTGGGACACCCACCAGCTCCCCTGGACACCCATCACGTCCCCTGGACACCCTCCAGCTCCCCTGGGACCCTCACCAGGACCCTGGGACCACCAGCCCAGCCCCTGGGTGCTTCCCAGAGCCAAAACCCCACCAGGGCCCTGCTCTGCTTCCTGCAGGGAATTCCCTCTTTAACCCTACCCCATTCTGTGCTGATCTGCACCACCCCAGGCTTTTTCTTGGTGCTGATTCCCCCCTCTCCACGCTGGAGCTTTCAGGGGACTCCCAAGAGAGCGAAGCAGAAGTTTCACCACTGCCATGGTCCTGCTCTGCTCATGGATCTCAGCATGGTCGTTGTCCTTTTTTTTTTTTTTTCCACCTGTACAGCAACTTAAAACACCCCAATTGGTTTTTCCAGCTTTTTAGGAGGAGTTAGAAACCCGACTGATCCTTCCTGTGAGCCAGGGAGAACCGTGGCTTCCACTTTTGGGTCGTTTTATTTCACATTTCTGGGAATTCTGGACACCAATCCTGTCCAGTTTGCTCCCTGGAAGCTCAGACTCACTGCTGAAGTACATGAAGTTAAAACAAATGTAAATACTGATGCAAAAAGCAGTGTCTTGCAAGACAATTTATCTATTTAACATGTATTGGTACTTTATTTAGAGTCAATGTATAAAGCAACTTTGTGCACTTTTCCTACATTACAGTATTGGGGGGTTTTATGTTCTTTTGTTATGGGTTTTGTGCTGTCTTTTTTAATCAGTGAAATTGTTAAGTATTTAATTTATTATTGATGTGCCCAGAGGACTAGTGCAATTTTTATTCAATACAGTTTGGTCTGTATTTAATGTCAGGATTTTTTTTGTAGCATTGTTAGGGAATATTTTTCCAAACCTGCCTTTTTCCCACCCCCTAATTTTCCTTTCTTCCCTCCCCTTCCTCTTCTATTTTCATGATACAGAGGCATTAAATGCCTCTCATTTGAGATTTAACCCAACACTTGAGTACATCCTGCAGTTCCTAAAACAAAAGTTCTCCAGGAAAAACATGCTGAGGAGGCACTTCTCCATGTTTTCTGTGTTTCTTTGATTATTTTTTGTTATTTTTTTCCTTGGGGGTATGTGTGGGCATGTGTGCTCCAGATTTTGGAGGGGACGGTGGGGAAGGTGCACAGAAAATTTCTTTTCAGCCAAGGAAGTGGCTTTCCAGGCTCCAAGGGAGATGAAAGAACAAACATTTTTCTTGTTTTCCTGCCTCAAATCCAGCTGGATTCGTGTTGTACAATCCCATTTGGAATATTTGATGCCCAAACTGCTCTTTTATTTCATTCTCCCTTTCTTTTCCAAGGGGGTGTGAGTGTTTTCTCTGGGACACTGGACAGGAGGAGTTTGCCTTGGTCTGGAAAGCAACTGCCCAAACCCCACCAGGATCCTCCATCCTTGGAATTTTTGGGGTTCTGGGGGAAGATTTCTTTACCTGTCCTCACTTTTATTTGACCAACCTGGACAGGCAGGTTGGGTTTGGATCTCTGGGCTTTCATTCCAGGTGGGATTTTTGAAAGGAGCCCCTCAGTGTTCCCTCTCTGGTGAAATCCAGGGAAGCCTCAGGTTATTTCAGTGTTGCTGGCTCTGAGATGGGAAATTTCTTTGAGTATTCTAAAGGTAAAATGTGGAATTGGAAGATTTTATGTCTTTAACAAAAAAAAAGTGTGGCAAGCTGAGCTGTGACCAGCATACAATGGAATCATTACGGTTGGGAAAGACCTCTGAGATCATCAAATTAACCATCCTGCAGTTTCAAAGAGAGACCTGGAGGGAGGACTTCAGAATGAAGAGATCAGGGACATCTCAGAGCAGCCAAAAAGGCCATTTTTTTATGCAAGAAACCCCAGGATCTCCTCGAGAACTGCACTGATCTCCTGCCCAGGGGCCCTGGCCGTGGCTGGGCCTGTGCTGGGCTCTCCCAGCCCTTGTGCCCCTCTCTGCCTGAGCAGTTTTGTTCCAAACAAAGCCAAATGAGGCTGAGAAGGGACAGCAGCCCCTGGGTGAGCTGTGCTCTGGGTGCTTTGGGTGCTCTGGGTGCTTTGGGTGCCCTGGGTGTGAGGTGGGGCTGGCACAGCCACAGGGCCTGGGCCAGCAGGGGCTGAGGGACAGGGGGACTTCAGAAGGGAAAATTGGAGGAAAAAAATTGGGTTTTTTTGGAGATTCCAGAACAGATGAGTGCTGTTTCCATGGGAATGTGGTCCCTGCCAGTCTGCCTGCTGCTCCCCCAGCCCCCTGGGGAATTGGGGCTGGGGTGCATCCCCCTGGGAATGCGGCTGGATGGGGAGGGAAGGAGGGATGGAGCTGTGGCCAAGGTGCTTTCCAAGGCACCAGGAGGGCTTTGGGTGCTTCCAGAGCAGCACTTGGCATGGAAAGAGAGTGGGACCTTCCTCCCAGACAGGGAGGATGGAAAAATTTGGGTTGAAATGCTCCTGCTCCCCCTGAGGGGGCCCAGCAGGAGCGACCTGGGCTCACCTGAGCCAGCCCAGCCAGGGGCTCCTGCAGCTTCCGAGCCCAGCAGCACCCAGGGGAGAGCTCTGGGCAGGTCAGGGGTCCTTTGGGCAGGTCAGGGGTCCTTTGGGCAGGTCAGGGGTCCTCTGGGCAGGTCAGGGGTTCTTTGGACAGGTCAGGGGTCCTTTGGACAGGTCAGAAGTTCTTTGGTCAGGGGTTCTTTGCCCAGGTCAGACGTTCCTTGGCCAGGTCAGAGGTTCCTTGGCCAGGTCAGAGGTTCCTTGGCCATGTCAGAGGTCCTTTGGTCAGAAGTTCTTTGGCCAGGTCAGGGTTCTTTGGTCAGGGGTTCTTTGGCCAGGTCAGGGGTCCTCTGGGCAGGTCAGAGATGCTTTGCCCAGGTCAGAGGTTCCTTGCCCAGGTCAGGGGTCCTTTGCCCAGGTCAGAGGTTCTCTGGCTGTGTCAGAGGTTCCTTGGCCATGTCAGAGGATCTTTGCCCAGGTCAGAAGATCTTTGGCCATGTCAGAGCTCCTCTGGCCAGGCCAGGGCTGCTGAAGGCCCTGCACTCGCTGTAAATAAGCTGTACCCCCCACCTCCCTCCTCCCTCCACCTGCCTGCTTCCAGTACCACTTTGTACCAGGTTTTTTAATCCCCCTTCCCCACACAGCCTGTGCTGACTGTACCTCTGGAACCAGATATTCTGTATGCTCTTACCTTTGTACAACTTTAAGGCTCTTGCTGTGGTGTTCTGCCTCTCTCCCCCTCTCCCTTCTCTTCTATGGTCTCTTGAAGCACTGTTAATAAAAATCTGGATAAACTCCTTCCCTCCTCCTTCTTGCTTGGTTTATTGCTGGAGGGTTTCTTGCCTTGCTGCCTGGATTAACTGGATGTAGAAATCACCCCCTTTTGAACCTGTTTTCCTGCTCTGCAGCCCTGCAGGCTGAGCTGTGTGGCAGTGAATGGCACATAAATACTCTGCTTTTGTTTTTTGTTGTTTGGTTGGGGTTTCTGTGACTCTGGTGATGATGATGCTGACTCCAGGCTGCTCTGGGAGGAGGGGGACAGGCTCAGGTCACCCCCTGCCCCATCCCACCCCTTCCTGAATCCCTCAGTGCTTCATCCTGAGCTCTGTCCTGGCACAGACCTTGCACTACACAGGAAAATCCTCCTCCTTTCCCACACAGGAAAATCCTTCCCCTCTGGGTTCTCCCACCCTGTGTGTCTGTGGCAGAAAAATAAAATCAGAAGGATAAAAAAGACTGGCCTGGCCTTGTGGTTTCTGTCCTGCTTTGCATGGAAAGCAAAGGCAGGGAAGGGAGATCTGGGGGATAACCTCTGGTTTTTAATAATCCCAATTAATGAATTCATGTGGGCTCATTCAATCAGGGGAGGAGTGAACATGATACATTTCTGAAATTTATGGCATTTATGGAAGGAGAATGATGATATTAATTAAATGATAAGCACAGGGTTTGGGGGACACCTGAAGGTACCCACCCTAGAGATTCCCACTGCCCTCCCAATTCTTTACTGCTCTGTTTTCCTGGAGAAATGAAAATGGAATTCATGGAATCCAATTTCCTGGAAATGGAGACTCTGGACTCAAACAACACCCCAAGGCTGCAATGGGATGACAGAAAAACACCGACTTTTTTCCTTAATTAATGAGAATTAAATCCTTCAATATCCTCAAAAAGCTGGGACTAATACTTTATGACAACAGCAGGAGTGTTATAACTGGAATTATAATTACAACAAAGATCCCAGTGGGGTGCAGGAGGAGCAGGGTTGTGCCGAACCAGGGTTTTCCCAGGATTTGACCAACATCAGGCTCCTGGCAGAGGTCACAGCAATTCCCTGTCCTGCTGCTACAGGTGACACTTTGTGTGTCAGCCCAGGGCACAGTGTGCAACACTGAGGGTGGACTCTGAATTCCTGGCATCTCTCCCTTATCTCTGCCCCTGTGGCTACCTGGGTTCATCCCCAGGTAAAAATGAGCCCCCAAATTGCCCCAGGATGGCCCGCAGCAAATGTGAAAGCAGGGACGTCATTAGTGGGGTGTGGGTGCTTAATTAACGCCCAGGATTGCAGCACAAAGCATCCCTGCCCAGGGAGATCCTGTCCTGGCAGCTCTGCTGGGACATCTGAACTCTGGGCCTTCGCTTTTGTTTTCTTTTGCTCCAAGCAGCTCTGCAAAGCCTGGCCGGGCCCCTCTGGCTGGGATCCTGAATCCATCCCTTCCCCTGGATTTATCCCTTCCTCAGAATTTATCCCTTCTTCTGAATTATTCATCCCTTCCCCTGGATTTATCCCTTTCTCTGAATTTATCCCTTCCTCAGAATTTATCCCTTCTTCTGAATTATTTATCCCTTCCCCTGGATTTATCCCTTCCCCTGGATTTATCCCTTCCTCTGAATAATTTATCCCTTCCCCTGGCATCCATCCCTTCCCCTGAATTTATCCCTTCCTCTGAATAATTTATCCCTTCCCCTGGCATTCATCCCCTGAATTCATCCCTTCCCCTGGATTAATCCCTTCCCCTGGATTAATCCCTTCCCCTGGATTAATCCCTTCCCCTGGATTAATCCCTTCCCCTGGATTAATCCCTTCCCCTGGATTTATCCCTTCCTCTGAATTTATCCCTTCTCCTGAATTCATTCCTTCCCCTGAATTAATCCCTTCCCCTGGATTAATCCCTTCCCCTGAATCCATCCCTTCCCCTGGCATTCATCCCCTGAATTCATCCCTTCCCCTGAATCCATCCCTTCCTCTGAATTTATCCCTTCCCCTGAATTTATCATTTCCTCTGAATTATTTATCCCTTCCCCTGAATCCATCTCTTCCCCTGAATCCATCCCTTCCCCTGGATTTATCCCTTCCCCTGAATCCATCCCATCCCTTCCCCTGCCATCCATCCCTTCTCCTGAATTAACCCTTCTCCTGAATTCATCCCTTTCCCTGGATTTATCCCTTCTGAATCCATCCCTTCCCTTCCCTGGCCTCCATCCCTGTGTCATTCTGGCTTCCCTGGCTCCCTCTGGCTTTGTGCTGGAAGGGCCCAGCCCAGGGCAAAACATCCCTCCTGTGCCAAATCTGCTCCCAAGACAAGACATCAGCACCCACCCCCTGTCCCTGGACAGGATTTGATCCCCTTCCCCCAAATTGGCTCCTTTTGGAAATACAGTTCCCTGATGCTGTGATTTCTTTTTGTGCATTGGGGTCAGGATGAAGCAAATCAAGCAAAATGAAGACTCAAAATAAAATAAGGTTGGTGCTCGGCTCTCCGTGGTGCCAGCAGCAAACTGAGGGGCTGTGAGGGTCCCACCTCTCTGTCTGCAACCCAAACTCACAATTTGGTTTTATACATTTAAGCTTCTGGGCATTTAAGATGTTTAGAAATAACAATTAGGCAAAAGTGAGCCCAAATATCAGTTGAAGGCAAAACAAAACCCCCAAAGTCTGTATCCAGAGCATTTTATTATTTTAAAAAAGTTAAAAAACAAAGCTTGTGGGTTTCTTGTTTTCTGCAGCAAGTCACGAACAAGGTTCTAACAGAGTAAAATGCTCCTGTGCAAACATCACCATCAAAAATAAACCTCTTCTTTCTGTTTTATGTACATATAAATTACTGTCAAATATTAACATTCTCTCTATAAATGCACTGCAACAAAAGAGCAGCACTGTTTCCCCTTCCACACGAACCAGATGCTTTTTCTGGGACACAAAACAATGATCAACCCCATTTCCTCTCCCTTTCTGCCTCTGGGAGAGTCAGACTTGGGAAATCAACTGGGGTCAGTCCCAGAGCATCAGAGCAGCAGCATCCTGTGCTTTGGCCTCCAAGTGCAGCAGGAAAAGTTGAGGACAGGAGGTGTTTGGAATCCAAGGTGGGATCAGAGCCTCAGGGGAATCCCAGGGAATGGTTTGGGATGGAAAGGGCCCTGAAGCTCATCCCATCCCATTCCATCCCCTCCCAGCATCCCACACCACCTCTGGCTTGCACTGGGATTGTTTCCATGAGCAGCCAGGCTGGAGCAGCTCTGTGAAATGTGGCTGGGCCTGTCGGAGCCACTGAGAGCTTCCCTCACCAGGGCTGAGAAAGCAAAGCTGGGAAGGGGTTCCTGAGGGCTCTGCCACCAGCAGGAGGGCAGCTCCTCCCTCCCAGGCACTCCAGCAACTCTGGATCCAGCACTCAGAGATGCCCAGGACTCACTCAGGGATGCCCAGCACTCAGGGATGCCCAGGACTCACTCAGGGATGCCCAGCACTCAGGGATGCCCAGGACTCACTCAGGGATGCCCAGCACTCAGGGATGCCCAGGACTCACTCAGGGATGCCCAGCACTCAGGGATGCCCAGGA
>VZRZ01003288.1:10745-75914 GCA_013398175.1 Climacteris rufus
TGCGGGCCCGGCAGCGGGGTTGGCCGGGAGCTGCTCGCCGAGTAGCGGGAGGAGGGTGTGGGGAACCAGCGGCGGGATGGGGGTTAAACGCTCTTTGAGGGAAATCCGACAGACGCCACGAATAAGTAACAAGCGTTCTCCGCCGGGATGGGCTGACAGATGTGTTTGTGTCCCGGCGCGGGTTCGTTGTTCTGGGAGGATCGGTCAGGCGCGTTCCGTGCGGGGCTGGGATGGTGCATGTGCTCTGTCACTGAAGAAAGTTACTGCCTGGCGCAGAAATAACAGGCGTAGGGGAAAAGTTTGGTTTTCCATAGGGAGCAACTTTTCAGTTCTTGACGAGACAGAAGCAGCGAGTGATTCATGTAAGAGAGATGACGTGGGGCCCGCGCAGGAGATAAATCTCACATGGACTCATTTCTGCTGGGTTTTCACTGCGTTAAGGGTCGCTTTTCTAGTTGGATATTCTTAACTAAGCTTCCACTTTTTAGCGTCGATACGGAGATACTGCAGAAGCTGTGGGGTGCCACAGTAAACAGAAATTGTAGGTTTTGCAGGCTCTGTCTGGACTAACTTTGGGAAAATGTGCACTTCTCTAAATCCAGCAGCCAAGGTGTTTTCCAGCTCTTTTCTTACAAGATATATTTAGACTTTTCCAAACAAACCAGCCATTGTTTGTTGCAGAAAGTCCCTAACTGGGAAGGACTGGTTTTTATTAAGGAGGTTCTGGATCTGTGTTATCTGTTGTTGGTTTGAGATGGGGATCTGCAGCTCCTGAGGCTGTGACAGAGGTGGAACGTGCCAGCTCCTTTCTGGTCACTGTAGCTCAGACTCCTAAAGGCTGTGATGATCAGTCCTTCATCTGGCTTTTTAAGGATTCAGGGCTATTACAATGTGTTTCTGTGGTTATTAATTTTGGTAGTAAGTGTTTGAGAGTGTGTTATTGTTGTTCAGAGGCGTTGAGTTGTAAAAGCTCCCAGAACATTTTGGATTAGATTGTGCAGTGACAAATGTTAGTGGGACATAAAGCTCTTGCAGGTGAACAAGAATAAGGGAAGGGGAAATGTACTGAAGCAATGGATGGTGTTAGCTGCACCTTCCTGTGATTGCCAGGAGAAGGGTTTGTGTCGGGCACAGCGCTGTGCTCCACTGAGGGCTGGTTGTGTTTGGAGTTTGGGGTGCAGAGTCTTGTTTGTCAGGCAGCTCATCACCAAATGTGTGCTGGTCCTGTTCTGAGGGCTGGGCTAAGATGTGCTGAACTGGGTTTCCTTTCAGTTTACTGCCCTGCTGGGCCTCCTGATGATGGCAGAGAATTCAGGTGTACTTGCCCTGTCATTACAACCATGAAGAAGTTACAGATCCGTTTCTGTTGGGGTGAGAGGGACTCTGGCTCGTGGCACAGTGAGGTTACACAAGTGATTTTGCCTATTAATTTCACATTCCCTTTGTTGAACTCTGACAGATATATAACATCTTTAATAACTGCTGTTCTCTCATTAGAGGAAAAAATGATTTTTTAGTATCTCAACAAAACCTTGTTCTTGAATTAATTATTCTGGAATGGAGGCAGCCTTTAGGAAGGCCGAGTTCTGAAAATCCCCAACGCCCAATTCCCGGACCTTGCTCAGGCAAGTGCTCACAGCTGCACTCAGCAACTGTGTCTGGCTGTAGAAGTAGGGCCTAGGAGATGAATTCCTCTAGAATCCCACGTTTTAGACGGAGCAGCTCGGAGGAAATAAATGCCAACTGCGGCCGCGCCGTTACCGGGAGCACAGGGAGACGGCCCATCCAAAGAATCACTAAGGAAATGGGCTCTGCTGCTCGCAGACACCACAGACCTCGCTGGGAGCTGTCTCCAGGCAGGCCAAATGGGAATATTGGCCCCTGCCCACGGCCAGAGTCAGGTTCTTGGTGTGTAACACAAAGTCTGGCTGGAACCAGGAGCCCAGGCTGTTTTCCCGAAGAATCCGCAGTGCGCGGCGTGACAAACCGAGCTGGAGGAGCGATGTGCTTCGAGGGGCAGCATTTCCACTTCTGGGTGCCCCCAGCCCAGGAAGGCTCTGATCCATCTCTTTTCAAGTGCTTTGCTCTCAGTGCTACAGGATTTTGTTGGCATTTCTTTGAGTTCCGTGAGCTTTCATCGCTCGTTTCATTCCTGAGCTGGAAATAAACCTCGTCAGGGTTTCCCGGCTTTCCCTTGCAAATCCTGATTCTTCCTGACACATCCTGAGTGTCGTGGTGGGTTTGAAGTGGAAATCAGATTCTCCATGTAAAAGGCCACGAGTTGAAGCTCCCTTATTTTCCCCTCATTAGCATGGAGTGGTGTTTGTGGGTGGGTGAGAGGGAGAAGCTGGGGGCAGAGGAGCTCCTGCAGAAGGAGATTTTGGGGTCAGAGCTTTCATCCAAAACCCAGCAGGGCTTCTTGTGGGTTTGGCAGTGAGCCCTGGGGTTGCACTGCCCAGCTGGTGACTTCACCTAAACAAACCTTAAAAGAAACAGATCTTGTGATTCAGGAACCTGCAGCCTGTGATATTTTAAATTTCAGGAGTCAGCAGCGTTTGGTAGATTTTCATATTAGCAGGAGAGGCCTTTTTGAGGCTTGAGGTGTCTTCAAAAGCTATCAGGAGAAAAAAATCCAGTATAAATTAAAATCTAATTCAGTTAAACCCACAAGCAGTGGAGTGTCTGTACAGTAGTGTCCAGGCCACAAAGGCAAAAGAGCTCTACTGCTGTTCCTAGAAAAAACGGAGACAGCCTGGAATGTCATTCTTGTAGGAAGCCATATCCCAGCGAAAACAAGGCTGCGTTTCTCTTTTGTAAGAGATTTTGGAGAGGGGAAAAAGGCCCAAATGAGGTGCTAGATAAATATTTTGCCAACAGGATTCATTCAGCCTGTGGAAGGGACCTGAGCTATAGTTTGAGCAGGAACAAGGAGTCAGTTCTGTGTTGTGTCAGGCTCTGGTGTTGGAGAGGGCTGGGCTGCTTATTGTGCTTCTTCCTAAAGCTTCAAAGAACTCTCAGTGCTGTTCCCATGACTGAGAAACTTGACTTTTTTTGAATTAAAACTTTGGCTTTTTTTGCATGGTGTTTCAAAGTGTATTAAGAAAAATATCCTGGTCAGGAGGAGGAGGCATCCCCCAGAGAGGGGGATTTGAAGGTGTTCCTACCTGTGGCAAAAGTTGCAATTCAGTAATCCTGAGCAGCATCAACGTGTCTCACTTTTGTGATTTGCAATGTGATGCAGCCAGAGCTACAAAGCCTGGTAGTGACAAAACCCCACACCTTGAAGAACTGTAATGAAACATCCTGGAGCCCCCCGGGGCAGGAGGACGAGCTGCTGCCCTCACTTTTTGGGGTTCCTCTGACACCTGGTGTGTTTTCTCCCATGCACTGATTTTTCCCTGTATTTCCTGATATTTTTAAGTTTCCTGGTGGTGTCTTTGTGTGTGTGGCTTTTTCCTGGTTGCAGTGAAAGTGAGGGCTGAGCCCCTGGCAGGTCTCTGGCGTTTCACTCAGCTGCTTTCATTCTGCTCTCACAAAGAGTGGATTGAGAAGAAAATCACTCGCTCAGAAGGTAGAACTCATATGGTTTGTTAATGCTTCCCTGCCTTTTATCCTGTTTAATGGGATTCCTTGTTTTATCTCTTGTCATGCTGCATTTTCCACGCTGTGGTTTCCATAACGCGTCTCTGCGTCATCCTTTCTCCGTTTCCCCGAGCTTTGTTGTCCTTTGATTGATCGTTGCAGTTCAGCTTGATTTTGTATTTTATTTACTCCGTATGTCCCCAGACATTTATCTGAGTTGTAATAAGGGAAGAACAAAGTGAGCAGGGGAAGAAGGACAGCTCGGGAGCGACGCTGTGCATTCCAGTGCCAGGGTGGAGCGGGCGGGGAGCTGCACGGACAGAGGATCTGGCTCTTAATGTGAGGAGGGTGCATGGAGGAGTGTGGGGAACAGGGGCGATTTTGGGGGACACAGCACTTGTCAATTAGTCCTTCCACAGCCAACAGCATGATTTGAGGCAGTTGCTGTCAGGCTCAAAGAGAAAATTTCCATCTCTTCCACAGTGGAAAGTTGGCAGCTCCGCTCCGGGGCTGTGCTGACGGCGCTGTTGCTGTTCAGAGGGATGGCTGCTGCTGCTCATCAGCCCAGCCTTCTCTCCTTCCCCACCATCCCAGCCTTCTCTCCTTCCCCACCATCCCAGCCTTCTCTCCTTCCCCACCATCCCAGCCTTCTCTCCTTCCCCACCATCCCAGCCTTCTCTCCAGCCCTTGCAGAATGTGGCTCTGAGGCTGGAAAGCCACAGTGGCCACCGGGCTGTGGAGCTGCTGGCCACCCTCCCTCCTGCATGGACAGGCTCTGCTGAAGGTCCCTGCCTGTCCCAAAGGAGGATGAGGGTGTCACATCAGACCTCTCCAGCCCTTATTTCTCAGCCTTCCTCTGCAGGAAAGAATGAGCCTGTTTTTCACGTCGAAGCACTGTTCTTTACTTAGGCACTGAAGCGAAGTTGGCATCTCTGTTTGCCAAAACTAAAAATGTCAATTGAAACATAATGTTAGTTTTTTGCTTTGCAAAGGGCACAAAAAGCAGAACTCATGTGATTGCTGCCATTCACATTTATTTAAAGGATAGCTGTCATCAGGAAGGGCATCAGCAACGTGCAAGCTGTAGCATTTGCAGTGTATTATAGGAACCGTGACCAGTACAGAGATTCTGTCATAGAATCACAGAATCCTGAAATGGTTTGGGTGGGAATAGTCCCTCTCTGGTTTCCCTGAAGCCCCTTCAGATGCTGGAAGGTGCTGTGAGCTCTCCATGCAACCTTCTCTTCTCCAGGCTGAACTTCCTCAGCTTTCCAGCTCTTCCCTTTCCCTTGAAAGATCATATCCTTTTTAAGGGTGTGCAGATAAGCAAAACAGAGATAATTAAAGTGTGATATTCCTTAGTCAGCTGTTTCTACTGCATTAAGAGCAAAACAGTTCCCCTCAGGCTAGGAACAGGTAGATCTCTTTGCCTTCCTGGCATCAGGCCGTGGAAAAACCTCACTGAGCTGAGCTCAGTGGTGAAGTTTCACATGTGGCATATGGTCTTGTGTGATTCTGCTTAACCTACTGTCATGTTGAATTTAATTAGCAGCCCGTGGTGAGACTGTGATAGGCTGGGTTGGTGACAGGACTCGCTGTTCATCCTCTCGGTGGTGACGGATCTGCCACCTACGGCGCGTTTGGGTGTTGGGCTGTGGCCCTGCTGTGCCTCTGTGGGTGCCCTCTGGCAGTGTGGGGCTGGGGGCCGGTGGGACCCTCTCTTCCCACCACAGTTGTGTTGGCAGATGCTCTGGAGGGCCGTGGGGAGAGCGCTGTGCTCGCTCTGACAGCAGCCCCAGCCTGCAGCAGCTCCTTTCTGAGCAGCCTGCAGGACAATCTGGAGTGACACGGCCTCTGGATCGGAGCCACCACCCAGCCAGCCTGTTCCTATTCATCCCAAATTGTCCCTGGCCACCACACCACGGCTTTTTCTCCTCTAGTGACAGCTGGGCAGCTCATTTTCTGCTGGCCTGTGCGGGCAGCTCCTTGTATCAGAAACACACTGGGCTCTGTGCAGTGCAGTTTGTGTGTCTGTGGTGAAATCACAGGGTCTGAGCACTGGTTTGAAAGGGAGGTTTCCAGGATGGGGTTTGTAGCCCTCCAAGAGGCTGTGACCACCTCCTTGGACAGACCTTCTGGTCCCTCAAAGAGCTACAGAAGAGGGATTTGTGACAAAGGCCTGGAGTGCCAGAACACAGGGAATGGCTTTCCACTGCCAGAGGGCAGGGTTAGATGGGATTTTGGGAAGGAATTGTTCCTTGTGAGGGTGGGCAGGCCCTGGCACAGGGTGCCCAGAGAAGCTGTGGCTGCCCCTGGATCCCTGGCAGTGCCCAAGGCCAGGTTGGACAGGGTTTGGAGCAGCCTGGGACAGTGGGAGGTGTCCCTGCCATGGCAGGGGTGGCACTGGATGGGCTTTAAGGTCCCTTCCAACCCAAACCATTCCATGATTCCCTGGTTCTGTGGTCCTTGCAGATCCCCAGCAATGGCCTCTTCACAGCTCCATTGCAACATCCCCTGGCAGCACCTCAGCCCTGGCTCCCACAGGGTCCGTGGGCTCCTGGCAGGGACAGCACCTACGCAGCTCCAGAGGCAAAGGAGCAGCTTTCCCTGCAGCTCTCCTTCCTCCCCCTGGCCTGGGGGCTCACATGGGACCCTGAACACCCCTTTCCCTGCTGCTCACCCCTGCTGGGAACGGGTTAAATGGGCTCCCTGGTCCGGGAGCCGTGGGAGTGGCGCTCTAAAAAGAGGACCCAGGGTGTGGGTTGAGTCCTCCGGAGGGAGGAACCCGAGGAACAGCTAAGCCTGGGAAAGCAGAGCCCAGCCGGATTGTGTTGGCCAAAGCTGAGCGTTTCTCCCTCAAACCACGCCTCGGGAAGGGGGTGGAGTGAGGCCGGGCTGCGGGTTTTGGTTCAGGGCAGGTTGGTGAAAGCATCCGTGTCCTGTCCCGAGTGCTTCGTGCACTGCCACAGCCCTGGCGTGGTGAGGTGTGGGGATGCACCCCAAAACCGCAATGGGAGCACATGGATCCCTGTGAGAGCTGGGAAAAAACCCCCATGATCCTTCTTTTTCTGTGTGTTGTTGTAGTGCAGAAGTGCTGCTTGAAGAAGCATTACAGAAGTGCCTATTTTTGTCCTCACAGCTGGCTGGTTGTGTGTTAGGGGCTGAATGCAGCCTTTCCACGTGTGCCTTGGAAAAAGCAGCTGCTCAGTTCCTGTCTGCAGTGCCGCTGCTCCCCTGTGCCACATTTCCAAGGGCAGGGTGCCAGTGCTGGCAGGGGGGCCGTGGGCTGAGCCTGTGGGGTGTTTGGGCTCTCAGGGCTGTCTGTGCTGGCAGTGGGGCTGCAGGAGAGCTGCCCACACGAGCATTGCCTTGCAGGGGGTGCTCAGGGCACCTCTGTGCAGCCCAGGGCAGCACCCGCTGTGCTGCTGTCACTGGGGGATGCTCACACGTTTTCCCTGCTGGGCTGCTCCTGTGCTGGCCTTTCCTGGGTTTGTGAGCTGTTTGTGAGCAGAGGAACCATCCAGCCGTGCTCTGCAGCCAGTGCCAGGCCCTCAGTGGGGTGACAGGAGCAATAACCACGGGCCCTGTCCCGTGCCACGTGCTCCCAGCGCTGTGCTTGTGCCACATGTCCCCTCCTGGGGCTTGGAGAGCTCAGGGAACAGCTGGAAACCCCTCTGGGACGCAGAGCAGAGCATCTGAAAGTGTTGTAGCCGCATTCCCTTCTCTTAGCTGTGCTTTGTACTCCCTCAGACACCTCTGCTTAAGCTGTGTTGTTTCACGGGGTGTTTGGGGTGGTGATTTGTCTTGTCACCCCAGAGAGATGCCAGGGACACGGGGGAGCTGTGGAAGGGTCTGTGCTCTGGCAGAGCTGTGCAGACAGTGTTGTGCTGCCAGGAGAGCAGAGCTGGCCCTCGGCAGAGTTGGGTTTCACCCCTCCCCAGATGAAAAAAAGGGCTGGAAAGCTTTCTGGAAAGAGTGAGTTTGCAAAAGGAGGAGTTTGGATATGGAAAGAGCAATCAACTGGCACCTTTCATGTTTTGTATTGCTCGGCCAGCTCTGAGATCTCATAGATTGGTGCAGACACAGCAAAGGGGCAGCTCTCACCTGGGACCTGCATGTGATCCAGGCAATCCTGCAAAAGCATCAGCTTGGAGTATGGGCACTTTCCTTTGAGGTGTTGGCAGAGCCTCTGCCATTCCAGCCTCCTGAATGATTCCAGCAGGATGTACACTGACTCCTCAGTGATTTGTGTCACAGAACTGCCCTTGCACCCAAGCATAGCACAGTTAAAAAGAAATTTCTCCTGTTCCCTAAAGCCAAACACAGTGCTCATCTGAAATGTGATGCAGAGCGATTCCCTGGGAGAAGAGTTTCCATTGGAAAATATCTTGGCTCCCGACCAGCCCTGTGTAAAGCAGTTGTAGAGGACAGCTCATTATTGCTACCTGGGTGATTTTCTGCAGGAGCACTGTTAACATCAGCAGGAGTTGGTGAAGCCATTAGCCAGCTTCCCATCTCAGCTCCTTCACCACACAGGAAAAAGAAAATTCCCCGTCCTCCCAGGCTCTGGAGGCGACTGTAGAGAGTCACTGCCATGAGCAGAGTGGCCAGAGATTCATAAGTAATGAATTAAATCTGTGCAGAGCAAAGGTTTCTATCAGAGTGTGGGAACATTATTTTACTCCTACAGAGGGAAAACATGAAGTCAGTGGCTTTATAGACTGAGCTCTGCAACCTCTGATTGCATGGATGGGTGCAAAGTTTAAATCAGAAGTCTTAAAAAATTTAGTGTAGACAAAACTGAGGTGGGAAAACAAAAGCTAGAAGAGGCCAGGGGTTAGACTTTGTTAGTCTTTGAGTTGTGTTAAGAAAATTCACTGTAGCTGGTATGTGTGGTGGATTGTGTTCTTCCAGCAGTGAGGAGGGGCTTTACTTAAGGAAAATTGGAAGGAAAGGTGCTGCCCCTGTGTGCAGGAAAGCTGTGCAGGGCACAGCACGGATTAGGCAGCACCATGGAGACAAAGCTTGAGCTGTCTGGGTGGCACTTGAGGTTCTGCTGGGCTGACACAACACAATTCCCAAGGTTTAATTGAGAGGGAAGACACACCCTGCTTTCTGCAGGGAGTGCCAGGAGCATCACTGGTTCCTGAATGTTTCATACCACACAGAATAATAGCTCCAGTAGCCCAACAGCCAGAGCCTGAACTCTGAGCTCCAAAGCCCTCACTGCTTTGCCTCCTGTCCCTCCCTGCATCCAGTAATTAGCCATTTCTTGGAAAGCTCTTTGCTTTTCCAGTGCTTGCAGGAGAGTGAACTGTCAAGGCAGCAATGCCACTGGCCTTGGATAGTTTAATTTCTGATTACATGCACTGATTGCATCAGATACAGCCACCAATTTAAGTCACATTAACTTGGATTTGCTTTGCCTTGCTTGCAGTGCCCCATGCTGTGCAGCCAGTCAGAGGGGAATATTTCCCTCTGGCATTAGTCAGTGTTTGCAGTAGTTCAGGGGTTAATTACAGCTGGCCATCAGAGCTCTGAAACAAGCCAGCAGAGCCCACTGCTGCACTCTGCCTTCCTGTGGATTAGCAGGACACATCCAAGTGTGTAGCTTGATCCCATCACTTCAGAGAGGGCTGGGAGAGTTTGGAAATTCATCTCCAACATCCCCCCCTCCCACAGGACCCACAGCTTCCCCTGGGGTACATCCACTCTGGCTGCTTGGGAAAGACATTTCCTGAGTCACTGCAGGATCTTTTCACAGAATTACTTAGGTTGGCAAAGACCTCCAAGCTCAGCGAGTCCAGCCTGTGATTGATGCCCATTTTCCAGCTGGGCAGCCCTGCTCTGGGTGCTCCTCTTGCAGTGTGGTCAGCAGCACCGAGCCCCTTTTCCTTCCTGTGCAGACTGAGCACAGCTCCTCCATCCCTGCAGAGCAGGGCAGCAGCACCAGAGCTGCTGTTGCATTTCTGGCCCTGCTCTGCAGCTCCTGGACCTGCTGGGTTGTGCTGCAAGGCCAGGATTTGCTCCCTCTGCCCTTCTCCCCTCCACAATCAGTGCATCCCTTGGTTTGGGAAGGAAGCCGAGCTACTGGGGGCAGTGTTGTCTAAGAGCTGGAACACGGAGGGGGAAGCAGGACTGCTGCTTTTGTTTGCAGTTTGACCCTGGTGCTGTGGGCTGGGCTGTCAGGGATTCCTCTGCATCCCTGGCTGAGCAGTGAGGCTGGGGCTTCAGTGCCTCGCCAGAGTATTGTCCTGGTTATTTATGGGAATTCAGTGCTTGTGGAGCTTGTCCAGTGCTTGGCTGCTGGATGAATGCCCTGCATTTGTAATTCCTCTTGCCTGGTTCTCTGCCATCCTCATGAGAAGGCAGTAAAACAGCCAGAACAAGCTCTTGGGAAGGTGGATCTTCAGTCTGAGCAAGGTGAACATCAGGGCAGCAAAAGAGAGATGTGGACTCACTTTGACAGGTTCATTGGTACCCTCAGTCCTGCCCTCCCAGTCCTGCTTATGCTTCAGCCTCCTCTTCCTCATCCTCCAAAACACACCTTGTGCTTGGTGGGTACATCCCTGTGATAGGTGCTGGAGCCAGCAGGGTCCCACTGTGCTCCCATAGCTGGAGAACCATTAATTTTGCTTTGAAAGCATCTGAAAAAAAATGAAAAGTTTTATTTTGGGAATGCAGAACTGGATTTGTTCACTCCAGATTTGGGATCAGGCAGGTGGGAATGCAGAGCTGGATCTGTTCACTCCAGGTTTGGGATCAGGCAGGTGCACCTGCTGACTGCAGGTTTGGGATCAGGCAGCTCTTGTGTATGACAAGATCCCTATTGAGAGTTGTTTGTTTAATGATGGCTGGTTGGAAGGAGAGGGGACTGGCCCTTTCCTCCTCCTCAGGGGTGTGTTTTGCTATTCCCACTGGACTCTGAGGTTGGCAGGGATGGCTCCAATCCTCCTTCTGGCTGCAACTCCACTTGTACATTTGTTTCTTTTACTTATTGGGGTCCTAATTATTGCTGCCTGACAGGCTGTGTGACAGGAGAATCACAGAATAACAGAATTCAGGTTGGAAAAACCCTCTAAGATCATCGAGTCCAACCATTCCCTCAGCATTGCCAAGGTGATCAATAACCGTGTCCACAAGTACTTTGTCCATTGTTTCTTGAAGACTTTGAGGAGATTCCACCACCTTCTAATGCCTGACCACCCTTTCCATGAAGAAATCCCTCCTGGTGTCCAACCTGAGCCTCCCCTTCTGTTTTTCAGCTGGCTGAGTCTGTCAGAGCTCCGTGCACGGAGCGAGGGAGGTGCCTGAGGTCACACAGGCAGTTGTGTCCAAGGCCAGCCCTGACCCTCCCACTGTCCTGAGTGGGACAAACACGTGGGGCTGATGTGCTGTGAAGCTCCTGCAGGGTAAGGTGATGGACTGGGACTGCACAGGGCTCCAGCTGCCCCTGGAGCATCTTCAGGCTGGCAGAGCAGGGTCCCAGGGCAGCCCAGCAGGCTGAGATGTGCATTGGTTTGGGGTTGGAATCCAACATCTGCATCCCTTTGCCTCCCTGGGAAGAGCTGGCCCTGCTGCTGGTGTCCCTGAGCTCTGTGCAGGCTCTGTCCCTCCCTGGTGACCTCCAGGCAAGGGGGTCCGTGTGCTGTGACCAGGGGAGCAACATTTCATCCTGGATCCGTGCTGGGGTTCTGCATTAATCATTAGTGCACTTAATGGCTTGGAACTCAGAGCTAGAACCATCCACATCACCTGGGCACTCTGCACACCACAGCAGTGGGGATCAGGTGCTGGCACAGCTCTGCTGCCCGGACCTGGGGCTCCTGTGAGGGAATGAGGGCATGGTTAATGGGTAGGATGGAGTTAATCATTCACTGAATTCCTCAGCTACAGGCTCTCTCCTCAGGATTTTTTTCTGGTGCTGTTGCTGGAAAGGAAATGGGGGTATGTGAAGCAAAACCACACTTAGCAGCTCACAGTAGCCCTGGTGTGTGCAGGATTTCTTGCCTTGTGCTGAGGGTGGAGCTCCCCTGTGAGAGGAGACGCTGGAATGAGCTGGTGGAGCTGAGCAGTGCTGGGATATTTGATATATCTGCACCTTTCGCTTTGGATGCTTGGCCCACGCCCTGGAGGGTGAAGTGTCTGGACTTTCACCTGCCCCAGACCCAGGAAAGATTGATATTTTTCTTGTAGTAGTCAATCACCAACAACTCAAACAAAAGTGGGAGAACTTAATTAATAAAATAGCAAGGATGCAATTACTTACAAGAGTCCAGCCCTGCCAGCCAAAACATGAGTCGCTTAGCGCTCATAAATCTTGAGATGAAAAAGAAACAAAAAAAGGCCAAATGCTGGTGCCTTCTGTGTTTTGAGCCTGAACTCCCATGTAGGAGACATCTGGAGAGATCTCTGCCTCTCAATGAGAAGATACAGAGGAATAAAAGGCTTCAACAAAATAAAAGGGAAGGAAAAAGTAGAGATTATAATTTAATGTCATGGTTCTAGGAGACAAGGGAACCCAACACCTCTTTTAGGACAAGACTGACTGTATCTTCTCATTCTTTTTTTGGGGTAAAGGTTTGTCATGTAGAGCCATGTACCAGGAGTTGGTTGGGATTCAAATGAGATTGATACAGGCCTGGAGGCTGCTGAAGAAACAGCTGAAATATTGAGGGTCAATTTTAGAGGATTTCTCTTGTGATCACGTGGATTACATGACATTTCTGTTGTTTAGAGGTGAATATTTAATCCAGGGGTAACCCAAGGTTGAAGTGAATTCTCTACTCAGGAGTCTGAGTCTGCTCTCCCAGCCCAAATTCACCTGTGACTCTGCTGCTCTCCTGCCTGCTGTGACAGGCAGATAGAGCAAGGAAAAAGCCACATGTGAGTGAAAAACAACCCAGTTGGTGTTAGTCATGCTGCAGAATGTGTTAGCAGTTCAACAATGGCCTTAAACACCAAGTGGGATCCAATTTAAACCCATAAAAGTGAGGAAGTCTGGCCTTGGAGCCTGTTCTTCTACCTGTGTACGCAGCGGTGCATGGAGTAGCTGTGGCATAAACAGCCTAGGAAGGCGTTGGGATTTCTTTTTACTCCATTAAACAGTTGTCATTTGTTTCCAAGGATTTGATTTTATTGCTCCTCCTGTTTCACACAGCAGGAAATTAAAAAAAAGCAGCCCAACACGCAAGAAACAGATGCAAATTTTTATTTGCTCCAGTTCAGCTGAGTGTAGGAGCTGGGGCTCCAGGTTGCTGCACAAAGATGTCTTAATATCTGATGATTCTGAATAGAATTATGTGAAATCCATGCTCAGGCCTTTGAGGTGGTGATCTTAGAGGTCTTTTCCAGCATGGTGATTCTATGATTTGCCTTTGTGGGATATTTGGGAACACCAGTGCTAAGTGCAAACCTCTTTTGGGCTGAGCATGGACAAAGGATGATTGTCTTGCTCCTAGTGCCTTCTCTTCCCTCTCCCCATCCCTGGAAGTGTTCAAGGCCAGGTTGGATGGAATTCTGAGCAACCTGGTGTAGTGGAAGGTGTCCCTGCCCATGGCAGGGGTGCAGTGAGATGAGCTTTAAGGTCTCCAACCCAAACCACTCTGTGATTCTACAATTCCCTCATCCACTGTCAGCCTCAGCATCATCCCTATATCCTGCAGGAGCTGGGGAGCTGCCCTCCCTGTGGAGCACCCAAAATACTCCAGAGTCTTTCCTGAGCCCGCTGCAGGCTGTGGGAAGGGCTCAGCCCCAGGGTCACTCCGTGTGTGCGAGGCTGAGCTCCCCTTCGCTCCCTGCCTGGGGAGCGCTCACAGACAGGGCAGGAGGCAGCTCCCGCAGTTTTCTTGGCAGGAGGGTGTGGAAAATGTTGGAGAGGAAGAACGGAGCTCGAGCAGTCTGCAGCTCTGTCTGCTGGGGATCAGAGCCTGCGTGAGGCCGGGGCGCTCCGCTCCTTGTGCTCCTGCTCTGCTCTCGGTGCCTGCACACTCTGAGTTGGATTGTGTTGTGAGCAGAACAGTAGCTCTTTGATAGCCTTTCAAGGGATAAGATGGGACACACAGGCTGCTCATGGGAAAAAACCTTGGGGTGTTTGTGTTCCTGACCTCCCGAGTGGCACAGAGTGCCCAGCGTGGGCTGGTGCTGCTGGAACGGGCACAGCTGGGCAGTGATCCCGGCACGACTGGGCCAGAAAGGGACCTGGTTTGTCTTTTGGTGCATGGCCCAGGAGCTTTCCTCACCACAGGTGACTGGGCTGTGGTT
This sequence comes from Climacteris rufus, assembly GCA_013398175.1. Lineage (NCBI taxonomy): Eukaryota > Metazoa > Chordata > Aves > Passeriformes > Climacteridae > Climacteris > Climacteris rufus. The sequence goes on from VZRZ01003288.1 coordinate 24,591, forward strand.
TTCCCATCTGCAGGAATGCAGCATTCCCAGCTGGAGGTGAGGACCAGCTCTCAAGGTGTAGCCAGGTAGGGGTTGGGCTCTTCTTCAGGCAACAAGAGACAGGACAAGAGGAGATGGCCTCAGACTGTGCCAGGAGGGGCTCAGGTTGGACATCAGGAAGAATTTCTTCATGGAAAGGGTTATAAAGCGTTGGAAGGGGCTGTCCAGGGAGGTTTGGAGTCCCCATCCCTGGCAGTGTCCAAGGAAGGCCTGGATGTGACAGAGCTCTGGGCTGGGGACAAGGTGGGGATGGGCACAGCTTGGACTCGATGGCCTTGGAGATCTTTTCCAACCTAAAGGATTCTGTGTTTCTGTGGTTTGTCATTTTCCCAGAGAGGTCTGGGCTTAGCCTTGCCAGCAGAAAGCAGCACCTCTCACCTGGCAGATGTGCAGAGCAGAGCATGGATCAGAGTCACTCTCACATCAGCAGCGTTCCGGAGGGTGCAATTCCTGCCCGTGCCATTCCTCGTGCACTGGTGATCCTTCTTCCCAGGTTAAGCTGAGCTGTGGTGCTGGATGACACCCCTGAGAGCAGTGGCTGTGGTGCATTACATAATCCCTGTGCACAGAGCCTGCTGCAGCCAGGCAAGTCAGTAATGTCCTCTTGGATCCGAGAGGAAGAGGGGTGCTATGGAAACCTAACTTGTTGTTATTATATGGGAACGAGATTTATTATTTTGCTCTTCTGCCTCAGCTTATGATTACACCATGGAGCAATTTTTAGCCTTGGCAAGAAGGTGGCTTAGCATAAGACCAAAGATGCAGCTTAACTGAGTGTCTGCTGTAAATCCTGAGAGCGATGGTGTGTCTGAGAGGACTGGGCAAGTTCTCCTGCTGCCAGCAGAGCTGATTTATGAGTGTCATCCTTGACGTTGCTGTGGTGTCCAGAGTTTACCAAGGATGTTTACCAAAACCTTGCAGAGTGTCTGTGTGCAGCCTGAGGAGGGATCAGGCTGCAGTTCTGTGTCCCTCTGAGCCAAGGCTGCTTTGGGAGCCTTCCAGTCCCTGCAGGGCTGGGAGCAGAGCCGTGCCTGGTGCTGGTACAGAGCACACTGCATGCCCAGGCTTCTTGGGGCACTCTGTCTGTACCATTTTATTTGTCTTGGCCTTGGCTTGGTGTTTTCTTGCTCCTCTTTCCCTTTTAAACAAAGCAAATTTGCTGGTGGTTTGTGTGCACCGCGAACAGCCTCTTGCACAATCACCCTCGTGGGTTTTTATGTTCTGTTGGTGAAGAAGAGGGAAGAGTAATTTGGGATTTAATGATTAAATTGAGGCACAGGCCAAGACAGTTGCCTGAACCTGAAGTGAAGCATCAGCCCCTGCAGACACTCCTCAGCCAGCACTGTCAGTGTTTGAGTGCCAGGGAGCGGGCTCAGCCTTGGGCTCCTGTTTTAACCAACATAAAGTGAAACAACAACAACAAAATCGATCTGCTTTACTGTAGGAAAAAATCCATGAGCTGTAAGAGCTGTGACTTTCTCCTTTTTAAGATGTCTGTGTAAGCTCCAGGGACATCTGCCCTGGTGGGCCTCTGGTGGTTCATTTGGCTTTTCTTGGTGTGTGATTCACTGGATGATTTGTAGGGAGTTGGAGTGTCAGACTCACCTGTCTTAGCAGTAAACACCTGAAGCTCAGGTGAGTGACCACAGGATCTGTGCTGGAGAACTTTGGAAAAACCCTGAGTTGAGGGGGGTTTAAGCTGATTTATTACAAAAAGATTTCTGAGAGGGAGTCAGCACCAGTGTCAGTCCCAGCACGTGCTTGTTTGGGGAGTAGGCAATAATTTCATGTGTTTTATATATTTAATATATTTTCTGTGCATATTGACCTGGGAAGGAAATGTCTCTTGGCTTTGCATATGCAAAGAAAAAGAGAAGAACCAGCACAAACACATGAAGCCACCTCAGCCTTACCCTGAGGTCTCCAGGGGACAGCGGTCTCCAGTTTCCCAGCCTTTTTCTGGTCCCAAACACGGGAGAATGGCCAACCCTAAACTCTGAACCAGCCTGGGACATCACCAGCACTGTGGCTGATGGAGAAACCAAACTGGGGACCCTGGGATGTGCCCTGTCCTTATCAATATGATGAAGAAATGGGGGAAAAAAGCACGGCCAAAGCTGCAGGGAAGGGCTGCTTGCCAGGGAGGTGGAATAATTAAGGAAAAAGGGTGGCTGTAGTAGAAGGAAAAATGCTGATTGTGAATCATCAACTGTCCGTGACTTTGCTGCTGTAAAAGGTTGAATGGTGCAGGCTGTGTATTTGTGCTGGCAGGGAGAGATCTCTGCAATAACAGCCGTACCCTGTTTAGCTTTGCTACTACTTGGAGGATCTGTGCCAGGACTTATTGGAATCCCCCAGGCAGGCGTTTAGAAGATCTTTTTCAAATTGGTGGGGCTGTGGGATCAGAAACCTTTGCTTGGTCTCCAGAGAAATTGGCTTTGTTTAAAAACAAAATCCACAGTAGGATGCTGGAGTGTGTGAGATGTTTGTAGGCAGCGTTTAATGGGATCAGGAAAGGGATACCTCCCAGGGGTGTTTGCAGGTATTAAATCATTAAGAAGATTAGCAGAGTTGCAAGACCTTTTTTTTTTTTTTCTCTCTAGTCAGTTTATTCCACATAATGATGTTCTTGAAAAGGGATTAGAGGTGTTTGTCCTGTGAGAGAAGGGCACAGACACCACAGTGATCCTCCCTTTAACAGATCCCTGATGTGCCCTGTAGTCCGAAGTGAACAGAATTACCCTGTCTGTGATTCCTCACAGAAAAATCACAGAATCCTGGAATGGTTGGGGTTGGAAGGGACCTTAAAGACCATCTCATTCCCCATGCCTTGGGGAGGGACACTTTCCACTAGACCAGGTTGCTCCAAGCCCTGTCCAGCCTGGCCTTGAGCACTCCAAGTGTGTCTCCATTGTGTGTTTTATTTGAGGGAGAGACCTCTCCTTTCCCAAGCTGACCCAAGCAGTCTGCAGGAGCAGCAGCTCCTGTGGGTGTGGGATGTGGGTCCAGCCTGTGGAACCATGCTGGAAACAGGCTGGGACCTCCAGGCCTCCTTTCCATAGGCTGTGGAATGGCTGCTGTGTTTTCCTCCCATTTTCCCTGAGGCTGGGCTGAAGCAGATGCTCTGGAGATAACCTGTCCTTGTCCTGAGACAGGTACACGTGTGGATGACCCGTGTGCCAGGACAGGGGACAAAGCCTGGCCCTGGCTGTGGCAGGGGGGGGATCAGAGCCTTCCCTGTCCTTCCCCAAGGCAGCTTGGAAGTTCTCCCTGAGGAGCACACACCCCTGTTCTCAGTCCATGGGGCTTTCTCCACAGCCCCACGTTGTCCCCTGAGCTGCAGCACGAGCCCCTCTGGGCACAGGAGGCTCTGCAGGGCTGCACAGGAGCTGCACAGGAGCTGTTTCACGGCCAGCACAGACAAGCCCAGGAGGGCTGACCCAGCCAGAGGTCAGAGGTGAATTGCTCTCATCACTCTGGACAGGTGGAGATCAGTCCAGGCCGAGGGGGAGAGTTGGGCTGGGGGAGCAGGGTAGGGCAGGTTATCTCCAGGTCAGCTGCAGCTTTGCAGGATAAGCCAATGACTCCACTGAAGCATTGTTCCAGAGCTCTTTCCAGGGATCTGGCCTTTGCTCTCCACCCCATACCTCCAGATGTTGCCTAGTGGATTTTTCAGCCCCTGATACTTGACAGAAATGTGGACAATTATTCATCTCAGGCAGATCATGTTAAAGTTTTGGCTCTCTCCTATGTGGAGTTTCACTTTCCAAAGGAATGGGTGGGAGAAGTGGGTGTGCAAGTCCTGCTGAACCCATGAGATGCAGACCCTTCCTGTTTGCAGTGTCAGTGTCATTGCAGCTGTGGCACTGCTGAGGAGTCACTTGTGCCAGTTTGGAGTGCTGAGGGGCTGCTGGATCTCCTCACATCCAACACATGGAAGTGGTGGATCCCTGGATGGATCTGTTGGTCAGGGTGGGCCCAGAGGAGGACGCTGGGCAGGTTCCTGTGCACAGGAAGAACCAGAAATGTGCATCACCTGCATGTGGTCTGACTTGAGAGTACTCTGAAGAGGAGATTTAGATGGGATATTGGAAAGAAATTCTTCCCTGGGAGGGTGGACAGGCCCTGGCACAGGGTGCCCAGAGAAGCTGTGGCTGCCCCATCCCTGGCAGTGCCCCAGTCCAGGTTGGATGGGGCTGGGAGCAACCTGGGATAGTGGAAGGTGTCTCTGCCTGTGCCAGGGGGTGGAATGAGATGGGCTTTGAGGTCCCATCCAGGCTATTTTGTGATTCTGTGATGTTCTGCAGGGAACAGATGAGCTTCTGTCTCTCAAACCTGTTCTGGTGCTGTGCTGAGCCCTGAGCAAGCTGCTCCTTTCCTTCTGTACCTACTGTGAGGCCTCTGAACATCAGCATTTTTGAAGCAGAAATATTCTGACTGCATCACAGAAGACTTTCTAATGCTACAAGGAAGCAGCCCAACCACACACATTATTAATGCCAGAAACACGCAAATACGTTATGTACGGGAACCAGCAGCTCTATATTGGGTTCTAATTGGGTTTTGTTTGCAGAAGGAAGATATTTAAGGTTCTATAGTGAACATGCTGCAAAAACATTGAGAGCAGAGCCCTCCAACCCAAACAACCCTGTTTGGATAAAGCCAGGGGAGCTTGGGTCGGTGTCGGCGCCGGCACGGGGGGATTAGGGAGAGTCTGTCCTTTGGCCTCTTTGGGCCAGATCCCTTTGCTCCATCTGTCCCTGCTCTACCCTGCCCTCAGATTTACAGCACACAACATCAACCAGAGCTGCTGCTGAAGGAATTCCTTGAGTGTTTCTGTTCCAGTAGGGATTCGTGGGCCTGACTTTGAGTTATGGAGCCTTTGTGCTGGAGAGATGTTTACAGTGAAACAGTGACTTGGAAGCCTTCTCTCCCACGGAATCCTGGAAATTCTGTTATCTCAAGCTTCAGGAGGAACTTCTGCATGGAGACCACCCAGGACTCAGAGTTACCTGCCACCAGAGCAACCTCTGCTCTCCCGTGTTCCTGGGGGGAGAAATTTGGCCCAGGCTGGGCTGAGCCCTCCTCACCTGGAAGGGCTGGATCTCCCAGCAGATTCCCCTCTGGAATAGCAGAGATGGAGATGTTCTCATCACCAGAGTTTCTGGCTACATTCATGGTATGTTCAGCCTGATGGATGGCAGGGTTGTGCCCTTGTTTCTGCTGGGGGAACATCCCTTCCTGAGGCCTGCAGGATTTTCCCTGGTACCTCTGGAGTTGTTTCTCTCCTTCTCTTCCTGCTGCTGGTTCAGGCTGCCAGGGGTTTCCTTCCTTCCTCCCCCAGAGCTGTCTGCATCCACTGTTTGTGTTCCTCCTTTCCTTCAGAGGCTTTTTAATTTTGATTTTGAACATCAGTTGCATTTTTATCCTGTATGGATCCTGCCAGTCAGTGATCACTGCACCAGGGGAGGACAATGTCCCTGTTGTGTCACCTGCCCCAGGGCCACACCAGGTGGGCCACCAGGAAACCAGTTGAACCAGCAGACTCTGCAGACCACAATGGGAATCAGCTCCTCTTGCTGCAGAGGGCTGTGACTGATGCTGCTTCCCAGAGGTCATGGAGAAACCCTTGTCCTTGTCTTTGCCGGGATTTTCTTTAATAGAAGAAACAAACTGGCCACCTGGAAGAAATGCAGGCCCCAAGCTTGCCTGAAAGATCTCCCAGAAGGGGATGTGAGTCCCGAGAGCAGCAGAGGGGGCCTGGGTGTCTCCTGGCTGTGGAGAGAGCAGGGGAGGCGGGCACGGGGCGCGGGTGGGAGCTGGCCCAGCGTTACATAACGCACCAGAGACACGTTCAAGTGATTAATTTGAGGCTCTGGCAGCCACTTCCCTGTAATAATATTTTAAACATTACTTTTCCACTGGCCCTTGCCAGCGCTCGTTATTTTGCGCGGTGGAGGCTGTAAAATTTCACTTCAAGGATGGGTTTCACTCCCGTTACAAAATGTGTCTGGAATGTGCAGATGTTTCCTTCGGGGAATAGGGAGCCAATGGGCTCTAACACATCATCCCTGCGGGGAGGACTCAACGTGCTAAGCAGCCCTGTTCGCAAAATATTCACCAAATCCCAAACAAACACACACACAGAGCCCCGTGGAGCTGCACCCATGCTGGGCATGGGGCTCCTGGCCCTGGGCATGGAAAACCCAGGGTCTGCTGGAGCTGGGGAGGGTTCTGGGCTGGGATGGTCACAGAGGGGTCCCACAATTGGCTCTTTCACACTGTCACACCGTGCTGTTTTCTGGGAAAATGATGGAAACTTTGGCTTATTGGGTGCAGATAAGGTGTCTGGGAATGGCTTGATCTCTGAGGTGCCTTCCAACTCAAACCATTCCAGGATTCTGTTGGTTTTGAACCAGAAAAGTGCAGGGTTAGATGGGATATTGGGAAGAAATTCTTTACTCAGAGGGTGGGGAGGCCCTGGCACAGGGTGCCCAGAGAAGCTGTGGCTGCTCCTGGATCCCTGGAAGTGTCCAAGGCCAGGTTGGACAGGGCTTGGAGCAGCCTGGGACGGTGGAAGGTGTCCCTGTCCCTGGCAGGGGTGGAACAGGCTGAGTTTTCAAGTCCTTTCCAGCCTCAACCATTCTGGAATTCTGTGATTAACATCCCACAGGTATCCAAGGGTTGTGCATGTCAAGGACAAAGCAGCTGCTCTGGATGTGCCAGAATTAGACAAAATGGGAAGATGGGATTTAATTGCAGAAAAAAATAGTTTTCATGGAGAGCAGAGAACACTAAAAATTGCTTTTTATGGAACAGCTTCAAATTTAGGAGCTTCAAATTGAGGCTGTAACCATCCCTGAGGGATATGTGATGGGGCTGGTCCTCTTTTTATAGGAGGATGGAGGAGATCACAAATTATTTTTACTTCTCTAATTTTCTCTTTCCTTATCAACTTAGCTGCAGGGAAGGGGAGAACAAAGAGTTGGGATGTCAAGTCCTTAAGAGGAGCCCTTGAAAGGTCAGTCATGGACACAGGGAAAGCTGGAGAGGGACTTTGAAGGGCCTGGAGGGAGAGGACAAGGGGAATGGCTTTCCCCTGCCAGAGGGCAGGGTTAGATGGGATATTGGGATGGAATTCTTCCCTGTGAGGGTGGGGAGGCCCTGGCACAGGGTGCCCAGAGAAGCTGTGGGTGCTCAAAACTCTGCTTCTGGCATTGTGAGAGCCTGGAGGAGAAATGGAAGCTCCTATGGAAAATAAATCCACAAGACACAGTACTAGGAAAGAGAAATGTTGGTAGTGGTAAGAGTGGGCGGAGCTCAGGCCCATCATAAGCAGAAGCATCTTCTGAGGAAAAATTTGTGTCCAGCAAGGTTGAGAAGAGTAAAGAGTTTTTCAAGTATATTGGGAATTAAAGGAGTTAGATGATACTGGTCTGTTAATAGATGAACATGGTCAAATTATCAATGAAAATGCAGAAGAGGCAGGATTGCTCAGTAAATATTTCTGTTTTCTATTTGGAAAAAAGCCAGGTGATGTATTTGTATCATATGAGGATGATGAAACACTTTCCACTCCAACAGTAACTGAGGAGGATGTTGAACAGCTGCTATTAATGTTAGACCTTCTTAAACCAGCAAGTTCAGATATTTTGCATCCAAAAATTTTAAAAGATCTGGCTGAAGAGCCCTCTGGGCTACTAATGTTCACTTTTAATGGATTTTTAGGCCTCAGGGAGATTCCCAGGGACTGGATCAAAACAAACACGGTGCCAGTGTTAACAGAAGGTAAATGGGGTGGTACAAGCATTCATCAGCCCAATGTCCTGGTTTTCTGTCCCAAGGAGAAATAATGCACTGCCTAGCATGGCATGAGCTAAAAATTAAAGGGGATGGTGTAATTAGTGGCAGTCAACATGGAAAATCTACTTATGGAAAAGAGATCTCCCAAACCTCTGCCTTTTAAGTAAGTTTGCAGATGGAGGAGCAGAAGATGCTGACGTTGATGTAATACACATCTGACTTCTACAAGAAGTCAGGGTTTGAATTCTGAGTCAAATCTTTGAATTTGACTGGATGTCCCACGTATTTGTCAGCAATTGGAATGAAAAAATCAGCACTACAGATATTAAAGGGATTAAACACTGCCTTGAGAATGTTTCCCAGAGTGATAGACTTGACCCAGACAATGGTTTGGGTTGGAAGGGACTTTACAGCCCATCCAGTTCCAACCCCTGCCGTGCACAGGGACACCTTCCACTATCCCAGGGTGCTCCAAGCCCCATCCAGCCTTTAAGGTCCCTTCCAACCCAAACCTTTCAATGAATCTCAGAGCCTTTATGTCAGATGGGAACATTCTGTAGAAGGATGGGAGCTCCTTGCTTGGGCTTGATGCAGGAATTGATGTGAGGAGTCTGATGTGCAGTGTTTGAGCTGTTGGGATAAACCCAACATCAGGACTGCAGGGAAAACACAACTGGGTTGTGCTGCAGCCAGGGTTTGGTTGGGTCTGGGGGCCTGACCTTGCTGCACTTTGCTTTTTGCTCCTGGTTTGGGGATTTTCTGTTGCTGGCAGTGGGTTGTGAACTCGGGGTTATGCTCAGCATTGTTATTTTCACAGAGCAGCACCGTTTACTTTGGGCTATTTTTAAACTCATCAAGTGCTCATCTGATGGCCCCAAATCCACGAGTTTTCTCTCTGGGGAGGAAGAAAGTAAGTCAGCTTACTGTTCTGTGTGAGAAATGAGAGAATTAATTCCCAACTTTTGATCTGATAGTATCTTCCTGTCTCAGCTGGCTTGTGCTCTGAACCCAGCTTGGAAGTGGCATGAAGGTTTTTGCAGATCTCCCTGTGTTTTGGAGGATCAGGCTCTGATTCTGTGTCAGTGATGCCCAAATTGCTCCCCTGTTCATTCTGGGATGCAGAACACAGATACCCCAGAAGGTTTCCAGGAATGGGCTATTCAGACTTTGCCAGTGTTTGCAAATGGGATGTGTGCTGTGGAGAGGATTTGCTGGAGTTCTCTGTGTCCCTTGGCTCCAGCTCCATGTCAGCTCAGTGACACATCCCTGTGACCAGCCCAGCACTATCCCAAGCCTCCTGTATCCTCTGAACCTTGCCTGTGGCTCCTTTGTTGTGTACTGCAGAATTTACAGTGCTAGGACTAAACAGCATTGGGGTTTTATTATTTCTCACAGAGAAATAACATCCCTCAAGGAGAGCTGTCCAAGGAAAAGCCTCACTTTAAAACAAATACAAATTGAGTAATAAAAACCCGGGATGGAAAGATTATCTACTCCATTCCCTGTCCCAGTGGTGAATTAATATCAGCAATACCTAAACATTTATTGAAAACTCTCCACTTTGTGTAAGGAAGATTAAGCACGGAGTAGCTCACTTGTGTAATCCCTAAATTACAGCTTCCAGAGGGCTCCTGTTTTAGGGTAAAATCAAATGTCCCTGGGCTCCCAACGTGCTGACTGGGAGACAGGCTGGCTTTGCAGGAGACCAGAGCTGGGCATGGAATTGCTGTGTGTTGGCAGTGCCAGGGGACGTGGGGACAGAAGGGTTTGGGGGGCAGGAGTGGGGATCTGCAGGGGTTGGGTTTGGGCTGCAGGATCTCAACAGGATCTGCTTGAGCTCTGCCACGTGTGCTGGGCAGATCCTTGGATTTATCACATCCTTGGTTGCTTTGCAGCCTTTCCATGAAACAAATGTGTGTTTGCAGGGCTGACGTTTCCCTGGCTGGAGCTGCAGGCGGCTCGTTTGCGTGCGGCGCTAATTACGGACATCAGCTCGATGGCAATATTTGGGTTGCTGCTTTCCCAGGCTGCAGGTCCTTGCTGTTCCCATCTTTTGCTGTGGTGTCCCAGGGCTGCCTGATGCCTGAGGTTTCTTCCTTGGTTTGTGCCCCATGAAGTCACCTCTTGGCAGCCAGGGCAGGACCGCGGCCGGCGCCAGCTCCGGCCAGCGCTGGCTCCTGGGCCCTGGGGTGGCTCAGAAGGTGGGAGGGACCTCTCATGAGAGTGCCCATCCCTGTACCCACCTCCCTGTCCCTCTGGAGCTCCTTCCTGCCCTCCCCAGGCACAGCAGACCCCGGTGCCCCCCTCGCCGTGGCTGCGGTGTTTGGGTGTTGGGAAGGAGGAGATGGAGTCAGCCCAGCCTGGGAATGACTCGTAAGAGGAGCTGAGCTGCAGCTCCCAAACCCTGGGAGCCCCTTCCCACCCCAGCTCCCAAACCCTGGGAGCCCCTTCCCACCCCAGCTCCCAAACCCTGGGAGCCCCTTCCCACCCCAGCTCCCAAACCCTGGGAGCCCCTTCCCACCCCCTGGCTGGGGGAGAGGGATGGAGCACCCGGTGCCGTGGCCTCCAGGCTGGCCCTGCCAGAGCCTGACATCGCTCAGGAGCTCACAGGGCCCCTCTGTGTGTGCAGCTCCGGCCCTGCTCCGGCTCCAGAACCGTATTTGGGAAAGTCTGGGGAGAGCTGTGGCTGCAGGGATCCCAGGAGCTGCTCCTGGAGCCACAGCTGCACTGCAGGCAGCTCCCAGCTGCAGGGAGGGGCTGTCCTGACCCTGCTGGGGCTGCCCTGGCCAGGCTTGGGATGCCCTGGCCGTGGTGGGGATGTCCTGGCCATGGTTGGGATGTCCTGGCTGTGGCAGGGATGACCTGGCCATGGTGGGGATGCTTTGGCCATGGTGACAGTTTTCTGACTGTGGTGGGGATGTCCTGGCTGTGGCAGGGATGACCTGGCTGTGATTGGGATGCCTTAGCGATGGTGAGATTTTTCTGCCTGTGGTGAGGATGTCCTGGCTGTGGTTGGGATGAACTGGCCATGGTGGGAATGTCCTGGCTGTGACTGGGATGCCTTAGCCATGGTGAGATTTTTCTGCCTGTGGTGGGGATGTCCTGGCTGTGGCAGTGATGACCTGGCCATAGTGAGAGTTTTCTGACTCTGGCAGGGATGTCCTGACTGTGGCAGGGATGCCAAAGCTGTGATTGTGATGCTCTCACCGTGGTGAGGGTGCCTGGGCATGTTGGGACACCCTGGCTGTGCTGGGGGTCCCCTGGCAGTGTCAGGGATGCTTTAGCCATGGTTGGGGTGCCCTGGGTGTGGTTGGGATGCTCTGACCACGATGGGGATCCATCCCCTGGCCATGCAGGCGCTTGCAGCCTCACCTGTGTTTGCTCCATGAGGCACAGGAGCAGAGGCTGGGCCAGCATGTGGGAGGGACTGTGTCACCTGGGGTGCCCCAAGCTCTGAGCTCAGCCTTTCCTTTGCTTCTCACAGACTGTCACAGCCCCTTTTCCTGAGCTGTGAAGAGCCCGTGGCCCCAACCTTGGATTTACTCCTACAAATGTGAGATATTGTGCTGCTGCTCAGGGAGAGGCTTGGCCAGGATGAGGCAAGGCAGTGAGGAGAGGGAGGAGAGTTGCTTCATCCCCTTGCTCAGAGAGCCCACAATGCTGCAGTGACCTGCTCGTGGTCCTGCAGGAGCTGGGAGAATCACCTGGCTGTGCTCCTGGCTCCAGAACACATGGAGAGTGTTCTGCTCTCTCCAGGAGAGCACAGAGTGTACAGAACATTGCAAAGATGCTCTTGCCTTGCATTTCATATCAACAATTAGGATTTTGCTGTAGGAAGGAAAACATTCCATTTTTAGACGAATTTTTGTGTAAAAGTCTTTTGGGGCAAATTCCTCAGAGAGAGCCAAGACTTGGGCCAGCATTTGAAACTCATAAATTCAAATTGAACAAATAAATTGTCATCGTGCTGTGACAGCCTCGGGGAGATGAGGGTGCTCACATCTGTCTGCCACCAGTGAAAGGCCCCTCTTGGTGCTGGGCTGCAGCTCTTGGGGGTGATGTGTGGTGGAGCTGGAATCCTTTTGCCTTGGAAAATCCCTGCTCCAGATTGAAACCAGGAGCTGGTGATGAAGATCTCCATGTGCTGTTTCCCTCCTGTCTGTGTTGAAAGGCAGAGAACTCCTGGTGAGGCTAATCCTGCCAGCCAAGGTGTCCCTGCACCCACTGCAGGACCATGGCATTGCTCCCTGTGCCCAGCACACAGGAAAATCCGTGGTTTTTCAGATTTCCAAAGCCACTGTGGAAATAATCTCCATCCTCACCTCTGCACACAAGCACCACTGCTTCTGCTGTGCCTCCTCCCAGAGGTGCAACCCGAAAGGCAAAGGAAAAAAGGAATCAGATCAGCAAAAACCTGTAATTTTTCCTGGCTCAGGCAGGCGAAAGCACATAGAGTTTTCCCTGCTCTTTTCTGTTCTGTGTGTCAGGCAGGATCAGCTCCGTGCTGCCTTTTGTTCCTGGAGACAGGGAATTGTTTGCCATGGCAACGTGGGAGGCAGTGTTTGGGTTGTGCAGGGTTTGTCTGGGGCAGTTTGTGGCCCTGGCAGGTGGCAGAAGGTTCTGGAAGCTCTGGGCTTCCTTGTGTCTCACCAACCATCTCCCCTGTCCCTCTGTCCCTTGTCCTCGCTGGTCACAGGGTGTGGGATGGTGCAGCCTGGCTTTCCATGGAATCCTGGAATGGTTTGGGTTGGCAGAAGCATTAAAGCCCATCCAGTGCCACCCCTGCCCAGGGCAGGGACACCTCCCACTGTCCCAGGCTGCTCCAAGCCCCTGGCCTTGGGCACTGCCAGGGATGGGCCACCCACAACCTGCCTGGTGGGGTGAGAGATGGGAGCACTGCTGGGAGCACTGCTGGGCTTTGCTGGGAGCTGTCTTTCCCTGGCACCTCTGGAGCTTCACTGCCCCACAGAAACCTCAGCTTTGCTCATGGCTTGCAGACCTGGAGCTTCTTTGCTGCAGCCCCGCCGTGCTGTGCCCCAGCCGTGGGCTCCTCTGGCACAGACACTTCTCTTTCCCTGGATGCTTTTCCCATTACTGTTCTGGCAGGGCTCCCTGCACCAAAGGGAAGTGCTGCCCTCCCTCCCCTGCCCTCCCTTTTGAGAAATGGAGGCAGAGCAGACCCACAAATGACATAATGAGAGCCTGACCTCAGGCTTGGCAGCGGGGCCGCCGTGCTCTGCCCGACACCGTGTGTTCCCTGCAACGAGGGAGCAACAGCAGTGCCCCAAAACCAGCCTGTCCCCCACAGTGTGCAGGGATAACCCCTGGGCAGGCACTGCAGGGCCCTCTGAGCAGCAGGGAGGGATGGAGTGGGTGGCACTGAGCCCTCCCATCCCCTCCTGCTCCCTTCCATGAGCACTGAGCTCCCATTCCCTCCTCACTCCCTGAGCAAGGAGCCAGTTCCTGGTGCTTTTCCCCCCAGAATTCCTGAGCCCATGGGCAGCAGGTCAGGCTGGTGGTGACTGATGGATCCATCTCACCCTCTCTGTGAGGTGGCTGTGGGTATCCTCAGCTCCAGAGAGGTTCAGGGAGGCACCCAGCATCACACAGGGAGTTGGTAGCAGGGCTGGGATGGAGCCCAAGGCTCCCAAGGCTCAGGTTGATGCCCTCATTACTCAATGTTCCCTTCTCCAAAGCTTCACCTTCCTCACAAAACCAACTCCTTTTCCAGAAGGATTTGAAAATCTCCCTTTGCTGAGCTGGTAGGTGAAACATGGCTGTGTTTGCTGGGGCATTAGGGCAGCTCTGTGACACAGTTCCCATCCTGTGCTGTAGTTGGTGATCAGTTTTGGTGCGCTGTGCCCCCTGGAACTTGGAGGAGCCTCCCAGCCTCAGGCACTGCATGGCTCCATCTTACAGGTGTGGAAAGTGAGGCAGGACTGAGAAGCTGAGACTTGTGGCTGCCCTTTTCCAGGCAGCACAGCGTGTTCTCAGAGCCCCCCGAGCCCCAGGAAACTGCATTTTTGTTTCTGCTCACAAGGAGGGCGTCAGGCTGTGTGTGCAGAGCATGTCAATGGAGAGCCTTGTTTGCTGCTGGCAGAGCTCTGCTTTGAACCTGCTCTGAATTTCCTCTGGGCTGGCAGTGGGCTGGGAAAACACAGTCGTGGCAGTTTGTGGTACTGCCAGGCTGGGCTCTGTCCCACAGCCTTTGCCTTGGCTTTTATTGCTCACTATTTCCTGGTTTGTTTTCTTTCCTGCAGCCCAGCTCGGTTCACAGCCACCTTTCCCATGCCAGGGAGGCACAGGATGATTTTCCATACAGGCTGGAGAGGGAGCAGTGGGAGAAGGCAGGCAGGCAGCTCCTGGCTCCTGGCTGGAGGTGGCAGGCTCTGGATCCAGCACCATTCCTCACCTCTCCCAGCTGTCCTGGCACCAGGAGCTCTGCTTCCCTTGCAGGCTCGGCACCCAGGAGGTCAGGGAGGGTGGAAGCTGGGAGGTTTTGTACCAGTTCCTCATGGGATCCTGAAGGCAAGGAAGTGGGAAGGGAGTTGGCTCTGGTTTGTAGGTGTGCTGGGTGCCAGCTGGTGCCTGGCGTGGATGGAGTTCAGCAGCATCTGGGTGGGAGACAGAGGGTGGGAACCAAGGGCTTTGGGATCCTTGGGCAGCATCTGAGATGCAGTTAAGTGACAAAGTGTCAGGGTGTAAACAGAGCTTGGGTTAATGACAGCCCCCAAGGGCTCAGGGAGTGTGCAGCCTCTGGAGCTGAGCCCGGCTGTCAGTGTTGGGTCTGTGGGGTCAGATGGGTGAGCTCAGCTGGGAACAGCACAGCAGCTGGGCCATGGAGTGTGCAGGTGACTGCTGAGGTCCTTCATCAACAGAGAAAGGAGAACAAGGCACAGGAACCCTCTCCAGCCGTGAGACACAACGGTGCTGCTGCCCCAAATCCAGGCATCCCCGTGCCCTGACTCCCCCCCAGCCTCCCCTTGCCCCACACTCTCCCTGCAGCCAAGCAACACCTTGGAAAAGGCTCTTGGAAATGGCAGAGCCCTGTTTTTGTAGCAGCTGAATGGTTTGTTTTGGAGGTTTTGCTTGTCTGGGCGAGGAGCAGGAAGGCATCCGAGCTGAAACTTCATTTCCTTTGCTTGGACTTGAGGTGCTGCCCAAAAACTGAATGGGTGACTTCCAGGTGTTTCAGAGGAGAAGGGAATATTTGTGCTGCTCCTGTCAGGTGGTTTCTTGGTGGTCTGGTCCTTTCCAAAACGGGTCCAGTAGTGCAGGAGGGTGCAGGGACAGAGGGTTCAGTGTACAGAAAATGTTTGAGGAGGATTGGAGCTGGAGCCTCCCTGGGGAAGGGTCTGTCCTGGCTGGCAGCAGCCTGGATTCCAGTCTGAGCTGTCTCTGTGTTTGTCTTCCACGTGGGAGCTGGAGATGGGTTTGGGGTGACTTTGCTGTCCCTGTGCAGAGGGTGGCTCCTGGGTGGGCTGTGTCCCTCCTGCCAGGGATGCTCTGTGCCCCCCAGCTGCCCTGAGACAAAGTTCACTGGCATGATCAGATGTTTTTATTAACATCTTTCTTTTAATGTGTTTGTTGAGCTTTTATTTTGCACATTTCTTGGACTTCTATATTGGTGTTGCTGGTGAACTCTCCTGAATCCACTCTCAGCTTGGCAGAGTACTCCCAGACAGCAAAATCAGGGAAAATAAACCTTTTCAAGAGACATCCATCCCTGTTACTTATCCCTAGTTTCCTGGAATTGTATGTCATTTTCCTGCCAGTTTGGCAGAATTATTTTCATTTGGATAAAGGAAGTTTAAATGTCAGATCAAACCAAGAATTAATTGATTAAGGGGTAAAAATATGAGGTGAGACAGCCAGGAGAAATGAGAGGAGATTATTGTAGGAAAAAAAGGCGAGAAAGGAGGTGGCAGGAGAATGGCTCCAGTGACAGAGTGTGCCCAGCCCTGTCCCCTCCTGGGAGCTCTGCCAGAAATCCATGGACAGTGAGAACCATCACATGGCCTTGGAATAAGAGCTTTGATGCTGCTGAAAGAAAGCTGAGGTCAAAGGAGATTTGTCTGAAAGCGAATAGTGAAGTTTATTGGGAACAAGTGGAGGCTGATGAGCGAAACTTTCACTTCTTCTCTGAGTGACATTTAAATTTGGGGAGGAGGAGGGCGGGTGAGGAGAGAGCTGGGCTGGACGGGGGCAGTTTGGTTTGGATGAGCTGAAGGCTGTTGGTGTTACTGGGACCAACTGGAGATTTTTTTTTAAGCAGTGTTCCTTTTAGAAGGACAATCTGCCCTGATTTCAAACGGAAAATATTCTTTGTTGCTTCTTCTTCCACTTCAAACTTTTCCAAAGAGAGACAAAAAGATGTTGAAAACGTGGAGTTGACGCATCAATTGTGTAATTACTGATCAGGGCTTTGGCACGAGGAACACACTTGGAAGTTCATCATAATTTTCTCTGAGTTAATTACTACTTCAGTCTAAATTACTTCTTAATGACTTCTTTGAACATAGATTAGACTTGAATGTCTTTTGAAGGGATGCATCACGTTGGGTGCCACGTGTGGCCTGGTGGAACCGCTCCAGGTGGGCTGCATGGTGGGGGCACATCCTGACAGTGCTGCTCTCTGCCTGCAGGTTGTTTGGGCAGCAAATGCTTCATGGGCTTGGGAAAGGTGTTGTCTTTGGCTGGGAAAAGTGCTCTGCTTCAACACCCCAAACTTCCAGTCAGGATTCTGGCTGGAGTTTGGAGAGAGGCTCTTCTAAGGTCTGGCAATGGAGGGGGGACCAAACGGGGTTGAACAGAGGCTGAAAATGGTGTTTTCTTTCCCTAGGGATCTTTCCTATAACAGGATCAGTGGTTTAGATGTTGAGCTGTTCAGAAGCCTGACTTCACTGGCAAAGCTGTGAGTACTCCCTGTGCCCCCCAGTGCCCCCAGTGTCCCCAGTCCCCCAGCTGAGCTGGCCCTGCCTCATGTGGCACAGGTTTGCCTTGTTCTTGCTCCACCTCATCTGCTGAGCCCCACATAGCCCTGTCCATGGACTCCTTCCCCCTCCAGGCCTTTAGCTGCTTAGTCTGGTGGTTTGGAGTGATTGGCATTCAGAGCTGGGCAGGAGTTGACCCTCTGAACTGCTGGATGGACAGGAGACCCAGGCCAGAGAATGAGGATTATCAAAGGATGTGAATCATAGAATGGGTTGGGTTGGGAGGGACCTTAAAGCCCATCCAGTGCCATCCCTGCAGGGACACCTTCCACTGCCCCAGGCTGCTCCAAGTCCCATCCAGCCTGGCCTTGGCACTGCCAGGGCTGGGGCAGCCACAGCTTCTCTGGGCACCCTGTGCCAGGGCCTCCCCACCCTCCCAGGGAGATGATGATGAAGCTGCAATGACCAGGAAATTTCCACTGAAGTGATGAACTTTCCTTTTCCCTCTTTTACAGAGATATAAGCCACAACCAGATTTCTACATTAGAAGATGGAATATTTGATAATTTATTTAATTTAAGTGAAATGTAAGTTCATCCTCTTTGATTCCCAGTTCTGTATTTAGGCCTTTCCTTGAAACATCTCCTCCTGGGTGGGTGGGAGGCTGTGCTGGCTTGGGGAGACCTTGGGCATGTGCTCAACCAAGCAGCTTCCTTTTGGGGTGTCTCCAGTTCCTTCTTCAAGTTGTGTCCTGCTCCTGAGTCCTGCTGGTGTCCTTCAAGCCTGACCTCTTCCTCATCTTTCCCTGTCTCCTGGATAACTCCAGCCTCTGCCACTGCCTTCTTGTCTTCCCTGCTTCTCTCCTGCTCCAGCTCTGCTGAGGTTCTTGTCTCTGGCCATGCTCTGGGTCACACTGTCCTGTGTACAGGGTCAGACCTAAAGTCGGGAGGATCCAGTGATTCCTGCAACATGGTAGGTCCTGAGGTGTCCAGGTCACTTGAAGATGTTGTCCCTGAGTGATTCAAGTTTTTAGGTTTTGTTTTTTAATTGGAGTCTTTTGATGTTATGTGAAGGGAAGCAAGGGGAAGGCACACATTTCCAGGAGAGCTCCACGGAGTCACAGCACAAATGGCAGTTCTGCCTCTGCGTGAGCCAAAGGATTAACCCCTCTTGGCAAGCAAGAGAGGAGCTCAGCCCCACGTTCTCCCTGAGGACAGGACACAAAGGGCATTCTCAGCTTTGCAGTTTTGCTGAAAGTGGCTCTGAAAAGACACAGAGGCCTGGGGTTGGGTCCCAGGGAGCCTGTCCCTGCTCAGCCTGCTGGCAAAGTGGTGCTTTCAGCCCCAAAGTCGGGGTTGAGCCCTGCAGAATCAGCTCCACACAGAGCTCCAGCCCCATCCTGCTCACAGCCGAGTGCCAAAGGCTGTAATTTGGATCAAGCTTAGCTGCAATTTAAGTTTCCATCTTTTCATTAAACTGCCACGTGGAAAGATTATCATTGACTTTGCATTTCTTTTTTTGACAGATCACTTTTATTCTCTTAGCTATTTTTTAATGGAGCTGTAAATAGTCTCTCTGAGCAGGAGAGGCTGCCCTCACACCCAGGGGCTCTGGCATGGCAGATTATTTTAGATATATGATTGTTTCTGTCATTTGCTTCTAATTGCAACAATTATTTGTAGAGTTAAAAAAGTACTTGGAGTACTTGCCTAATTCTAGCCTCTAGAAAAATCACGTTAATTATTGCTTGATTCCCTATTCATTAACTCTCCTCCCAGTTATTCCAGAGCATTTCAGTGGAATGGCACAGATGGGAACAGGGAGGGCTCGGCACGCTGCTGTAATTAAGACTTAGCACATGTCACATTAATCCCTAACTCGTTCTGATCTCCCTCTGACAGAAACTTAAGTTGGAATCCATTTGTTTGTGACTGCAAACTGTCCTGGTTGCCCCGTTGGGTGGAAGACAGAAAAGTGAGAGTCCTTGAGGCATCAGACACGAGATGTGCCCACCCCCCTGAGGTGGCCAACCTGTCCCTCTTCGATGTCCTGGTCCCCAATGCCACCTGTGGTAAGGAGAGGCTGTGGGGTGGAGGTGCCTGAGTGGGAGTGATGGGCCCAGGGGCGGCAGGATCACATTGGCCTTCTCAGAGCTCCAGTCAGCAGTTCTGATCTAATGAAGCAGATATTGGTTGCTTGGGCTGTGCCCTGGTGCGTTAAGGACCAAGTCAGTCTCACCAGGGCTGAGGTCAGCACTGCTCACAGAGCAGGCACCACAGGACACTCTCTGGGACCTGCAGCCTCAGGCTTTCCTTTGCCAGGGGCTGGACAGGCTGACTCCAAGCCCTGAAACCTCTTGGGAGCTGATGGCACCTGAGGACATGCTGAGCTGAGTCTCTGCAGGTGACAGGACTTCACTCTGGGAGGGTTGAATGAACACTGCCCTCATCTACAGTCACCTGCTCCAGGAGCATTTTCCTGACTGCTTGGCCAGGAGAAACATCAGGCAGTGATTACCTGGGAAAGGGAGAGCCCTAGGAAAGCTAATCCTGCTTGGATGCTTGGTTATCCCTGAGTAAGAGAGAGGGAGGGAGAGCAAGTGCTCCCCTCATGGCCGTCAGACATCTCCTTTAATCTGGGAGCTGTGCAACAGGAGGATGCAGGGATGAGGCTGAGGGACCCAGAATTGCTGGGAGCCAACTGAGCTGCCTGGTGAGGCACACTGCTCCCCAGGACCAAAATCCAGATGTTGGTTGTTCCTCTTGCCCCAGCTACCCCAGCTTGCAGCATCTTGCAGGAGTTATCAAAGAGAAAAACCCTGGCACTGACACTGCTCTTGATAATGAGTTGTTCCCTCTTGAACTACTTTAAGCCAGTGTGGAAACAATAATGTGAGGCTGCCTTCTGGATAATTCAGTGTAATGGGAGTAGGCTGGGACAGCCTGCCAGCTCCTGGCAGTTCTCAGTGGCCGGCAGGGGATGAAGAATGACCAGGCTGGTGGTAGAAAGCAGAGCAGTTCCCATGCCGTGCTCCTCTCCCGGGACTGCTCTTAGGAGAAGTGGCTCAGTGCTTGCAGGAAGGCCGTGGAGGGAGCTGGACAGTTGGATGGGTTTGATCTGGGAAGATCACACGAGGCTGGAGCTGTTGAGATGTTTGGGGAGATGTTGTAGCAACCAGCAGCAACAGCAGAGCAAACGTGGCCGGGCCGTGTGGGCAGAGGCCGAGGGAGAGGCCCTGCCTGGGTGTTTGTGGCAGGGAAATGTCCCACCCCGTGCAAGCCAGAGAGGGGGGAGTGAAACCCCAGGGGATGAGGTGTTCCTCTGGGAGTGGGGCTGCCGTGGCTCTGTGTCCATGCACGTGTGTGCCCGGGCTCCCTGGAGCCAGCACGTGTTGTTCCCGTGCGTCCCTGCACACCCCTCTGTGCCTGGCAGCACCACCTCTTCCCTCCAGCACCACGTTGTCCTGCCAGGAGGGAAGCTCTTGGCTCTCCCCGTGCCTCAGGGTGTGCCCAGCTCCAGCATGGGCCCAGGGTAGAGTCCTTCAGTGTCTCCCCCGTGTCCCCAGAGTGCTGCTGCTCAAGGGTGTTTGGGTTTGGGTTTGTTGCTGGGGGTTCCAGGCAGCACGTGGTGGAACATTCTGCACCAGACCACGCCAGGGTACCACCAAGGGACACCCTTTTGTCATGGTCTCACTTGGTGGCAAGTCCTGTGGGCTCCTCTGAGTGTCAGACTCGGTGGCTCCGTGTCCCATGGGAGTGTCGGGCTCTCCAAAGCCCCATTCTATTTACTGAGTGCTGCTGCTCCATAAATCTGTGTGACTGGCTTGTTATTTCTGTCATCGCTAATTAGCATGAAGAGTTTGGAAACTGTTGCTGGGGGATTAAAGACTTCCCAGGCAAGTCTCAAAAAGGAAATGCTCAGCGTAGGAGCTGCGCAGGAGAATTCCATTCCCAGGAGTGTGGGGTGGTTCTCTTGGAGGGTCTCACCAATCCATGGCATCCCAGTGTCTGTTTTGCAAGAGGATCTTCTGTTCTGTCCTGCAGGAGCTCAATACATCACGTGTCTGACAGGCAACCACACTGAGGAGGCTGAGCTTGTCATCCTCTTCACGTCTGTGCACCCCGGGAACCTCACCGAGGAGACCTGCAGTGCCCTCTGTTACTCCCAAGACCAGGAATATGGAGGTTTCAGCTCCCAGGGGCAGTGTTTGTGTGGAACTGCCCATGAAACAAACTCTTCCTCTGGCTGTTTGCCATTTTGCACTGAGCATTTGTCTGGGCAGGGCTGTGGTGGCCCCTCGCTCATCCCCTCGCCCTTCCAGGCACAGCTGCCTGTGTCCTTCACAGGACTCCAGCCCCGGTACAGCCTGCTCCAGCCTGTGCTCTTCAATGTCAGTATTCCCATTGCTGTCAGCACTTTACTGTGGGAATTTGGGGACCAGACAGAGGTTCTCAACACCACTGGACACTCAGCTGTGCACACCTATGCCTTACCCGGGCAGTACAATGTCACTGTCACCGTCCTCGTGGGCTCCAGGGTCCTGTACGAGCAGGCAGAAATCGAGGTGGTGGCTTCACCCCAGCAGCTGGAACTGCAATGTCCTTCCTTGGTCGTGACAAACGAGAGCCTGGACATCCGGATCCGCAACAGGGGCGGCACCGGGCTCGTGGTGCTCTACGGGATCACTGCCGAGGCTGCAGGGCTGGGCAGGGGTGAGCAGGGCTGCTGGGCAGGGGAGGGGTGACCCTGCCTCCTGGGCCTTCCCTTTGCCTCCCCTCCCGAGGGGGATAGGGGTGACTCCTCTGGGCACTCCCTGATCCCTGACTGAGCAGTTTTGTGCTTCCACAGCGAGGGGGTTCCTCGGCTTCAAGGCCAGGACATTCCTGGAGCTTCTCTGCCCAGGTGGGTTGGGGTGTGTGGCCCACGGAAAGGACATCAGCCTTGTGTTCTCCCTGCAGCTGTTCACCCCATGTGCCCCCCTGATGGCTTGGTTTTCCCGGGAAATAACCACTGCTACCAGCTGGTGGTGGAGAAGGCGGAGTGGCTGGAGGCGCAGCGGCACTGCCAGCAGCACAGCAACGGGGACCTGGCCTTCGTCAGCAGCCCTGACATCCAGAGCTTCCTGGTTGCTCATGTCATCAGGTGAGCCAGGAGGAGAAGGGATGGGATCACCCAGGGGCAGGTTTTGGGTTCCTAAGGGTTCTGGAGGGAGGGTCCTGCTGTGTCCAGGCTGAGTGTGGGGAGGGGGTGAGGCTGCTGCGTAAAGGGGAAGAGTGAGCAGAACTTGAGCCCTTGCTGGACTTGGCTTCTTTCCTGTGGAAGGAAGAAGAGCAATGGGCAGAAAGGCTGAGAACTGAGGGATTGCTGGGCTTCTTGTACCCTGTGTCTGTGCCTGTGGATGCATCTGAAATACGGCAAAAAGGGATCCTGTGCCTTTCAGGCACAGCTGCAGCCCAAAGCCCAGGCCCTTTCCCTTGCTGTCTCTCATCTTGGGATGCAGCAGTGCTCCTCAGGCTCCAGCAGCATCTGTTCCACCTCAGGACTGGGCTTTATAAACAGAGAGTGCTACAAGTGTCAGCCTTTGATTAAATCCGCCCCTCTGAGTGCTCTTTCTCCAGCCGGCCGCTTTGGAGCAGGGAGGACAACCAGGAGAGCTCTCAGGGCCTGACAGCCCTTGTCAGCACTCCCAGCTGCAGCTGTGGGAGATGGGCCCTTCACAAACACATCCCAGAACGCACATGGAAGGGAACAGCTGCGTGTGACGTCGGCTCCGCACGGCTCCGAAGGGCTCACAGCCCCTTCTTCCCAGACTTGTATCCCTGCCCTGATCCCTTCACACGGGGCCGTGTCCTGAGATTGCAAACATGTGTTCCCTGCTCTGGGAAGAGGAGGCTGTCCCTCTCCATGGGTTAGGAGCTGGTCACTCGTGCTGGGATGTGGCAGGAGTTGCGTGTGGAGCCGCCGGGCTGCGGCGCACGGAAATCATGAGAGCTCGGAGGGAGCAAGGCTGTTCCCCAGCTGCTGCCCCATGTCCCTCTCCTCCCCAGCCTCTCCTCTCTTCCATGTATTTATTTGATTAATCCTTTCAGATAAACATGAAGGAGGCAGCTCCAGGATGCGCTTCCCTGGTGATAAAAGGCGAACGAGCCGAGCTGCAGGTTTTTGGAACATGCAGCTTCCATAGTTTCTTATGGGAAGAGGACAGAAGCAGGAAGCTGGTTCCCGTTAGAGCACTGAGCAGCTCTCCTCTCCTTTGCTCCTGATGTGGGATAGCCTTCCCAGGAGTAGCATGTGCTGAGCTGGGCCCTCCCTGCCTGCAGAAGCAGAGGATGGGACCTTCCAGGGGACCCCACTTTTCCCTCTGGGCAGCACAGAGAGCCCCTCTCCTCTTCCAAGCCTTCCCAGATTGTTCTGCTCCTACTGCCCCAGCAAGGCAGCTTGGTCCTTCCTCCACAGCAGAGGAGTGCTCACATCTTGCTTCAAAAAGGGGTGTTCAGAGTCCTCCTGTACCCCCTGCAAGGGAGTGGGCTGGGCAGTGGGGCAGGGTGGAAGCCAGCCAGCAGCTTCTCTTTTACTTATTCCCTTCTTTCTTACCTTTTTTTTTTTATTTCTGATGACTTGAAGTTAGATCATAGCTGGAATTAGAAAAGGAAAATCTCCACTGAGTTTTCCTGATGGCAGCACACAGGCAGTTTCCTACCCTGCTCTCCCTAATTCCCTGCCAGTGGTTTGGGAGCAGAACACAGCCCTTATTTATTTTTTTATCTCATTTGCAATGAAAACTACTGATTCACGGAACAAGTTATTTTTGTCATCGTTTTTCAGCATGACCTCATGAATCATTTCACCTGGCGTGGGCCTCGGGGTGGAGAGGCACCAGTTACCACCAGTTACCACCAGTTACCATCAGTTACCACCAGTTATCTCCCCAGTCTGCTTTGCAGAGCCATGGTACCACCCTGGGAGCACATTGGGACAGGAAGGGCATGGCAGGATTGATTTCCACCTGCAGGAGGGAGCGTGGAGAAGGAGCTGAGAGCTTGGAAGGGTGCGGGATGTTAATATGGAGAAGTTAATAGAAGTTAATATGGAACAAACTTTCTGCTGGGTGCAATTAGAAACAGTTGTCCAGGCTGTTTGTGGCTATGAGAGACCTCTCAGCACTTTCCACCCAGAATCTCTGGGATTCAGCCAGTTTCCAAATGGGGCAGGGACATTTCATGTTCCTAAAAGGAACCTGGCAGTCTCTTGTTGGGGGGTTCAGCTCCCTGCAGTGCTTCAGCCTCTGCTTGTCCCCTCTGGCTGCTGCCTTTCCCTGGTGCCTGAGGAGCTGATCACCTCCAGGAGCTGCATCCAGGAGAACAGGAGCTCCCAGACCTGGCCTTGGACACTTCCAGGGATGGGGCAGCCACAGCATCTCTGGGCACCCTGTACCAGGGCCTCTCCACTGTCACCAGGCTCTTGGGACAGAGGTGGGGAGGCTGGAGAACATCAGAGCAGAGCTGTTACTGGGGTTCTGATGGTAGAGTGGGTACTGAAACCCTTTAGTAATTAAAAGGCTCCATGAAATGCAGCCCATGACACTCTGATGAAGCTGTTATTATTTTTAGAGAGAACCATAGATGGCAGCTGTCCCAGCTCTTTCTAATACTCACGATTCCCTGAAATCCCCCCTCCCCCTTCTTATTTTTTTTTGCAGGAGCCTCGATGTCTGGATTGGATTCAATGATTTTGCAAGCTCTGGAGCACAGCAGAGAGGGGAAGGATTTAATCTGGAGAGCTGTCAGAACTGGCTGCCAGGAGAGCCCCATCCCTCCAACGCTGACCACTGCGTCCGGATGGGCCCGACGGGCCAGTGCAACACCGACCTGTGCATGGCCAAGCACAGCTACGTCTGCCAGTACAAGCCCAAAGGTGGGCAGCTACCTGCTCCTTGGCACTGCCATGGAAAAACAGGGATGCCTGGAGGGGCTCCTGCAGAGCATCACACAGAACAAGTGTGATTTGCAGCAATATTCCCAAACACAACTTCAGAATCCCAGCTTTAGCCCGAAGGGAAAGGTTGGCGTACTCCAGTCTTTGCCATCAGCAGGAGAGAGAGGAGCAAAGCTCTGAGGCAAAGCTCTGGAAATAGTTTTTCCTTCTTACATGAGCAGGCTGTGCTGCTGCCAAGGTGCAAGGCCATGGTGCTGCCTTGGTGGCATTGTGTAGTTTGGGAGGTGTTGGGTTGGGTGGCTTGGGAGGTCGTGAGGTGAGGTGTGATGGGGTGTGTGCTGTGCAGGTTTGTGCACAATCCTCCACAGCAGTGTAGGGAGTAAGGAAGAGAAGTAGAATGGACGTGGAATAGGGGAGAGGATTTAGGTAAGAAGGAAAAGCCACTGCCAGAGGGGCCACTGGCCTGGTCAGAGGGGCAGCAGCTGGTTGTGCCCAGTGCCTGAGAGCCACAAGTGTTTGTCACTGCTGGAAACCAGCTGCTCGTGGCCACATTTCCCATGAAGTCCAGGGCACGGGGAGGGTGAGAAGTGCACCTTGTACTGAAGGATTCCAAGCAAATCGTTAGTTTGAAGGGAGAATTAATTGCACAGTTCCTAGAAGTCAAAACTGCTGAGAATTGCAAGTGAAAATGTTACTTGTGCGGGATGAGAAAGAAATCAAGAATGTAAGAAGAATAAGGAAGGTACAGGATTGTGGAGCTGCTCCTCCAGTACAGCTGGACAGACTCCTGAGTGGTCCAAGCCCTGCTGCAGCTCCACAGGGTGGAGAGAATGGCCTCAGGCCTCTCTGGGTCTTGTGGGCTTTGTTCAGATGTTTCCTTTGTGAACAGGGGTTCTCCTGAACGCCGAAAACTTCTTTGAGGGAGACGCTGCATTCGCCACGCACGAGGCGGTGAGGAACGTGAGCGAAGCTGTGCCAGCAGGCCCGTGGCAGGCTGAGGAGGTGAGGGGACTTTGCTCCTCCTGCTGCTGCCCAGGAGCCCTGGAGACACGGGCAGGTGAGAGCCCTGTGTGCTTTGCAGGTGCTGGAGTTCCCGGAGCTGGCGTTCAGGCACGAGGGCTTTCTCACCGCCCTGGAGTTTGTGACACGGGAGCTGCACCAGCCTGTCCAAGTGAGGTTCCAGGTGCACAGAGCCATGGATGGAGAAGGTGAGGCTTCTCCTCAGCACTTGGGGGATTGTTGGAGGGGACACCATCAAACTGGGTCTGGCCTTGTGGCCCCTCTGACCCTTAAAGGCTCAGAGATTTGGTTCTGTTTGTTGAGGAGATAGATTAAAGTCCAGAATCCACAGGCAGGGTTGGACAGCCTCGGAAAAGTGGTTGGTTATCCTGGAGAAAATAATAGAGGGAGAAACCTTGCTCCCTGTCTGAGGAGAATATGGGGGTAAGGAGCATGTGTAGAAGCTCATTAATCTTCTGAGCTGTACTTTTTTGCTTTGGGAAGACACATGTCAAACAAGGAATGTGTTCTGGTCCATCTGGCCCCATGGGTTAACGAGGAAGAACATTTCCCTGAGCCCATTTCTTCCTGATGGATGAGATAATCTAAAAAGCCTTTTATTCCTTGTACAACAGCTCAACAGTCACAGTTTTGGCAACAATTAATTCTGCAGCAGAATGTTTGTTGTAGCCGTAGGGTTGGCTGGTTACAAAAGGATCTTTTTTGACACTGACAAGCTGATGCTTTGACATGGAAACATTAACTTCAGAAAAGTTGCTTAATGTGTTTTCAATGTCAAGGCCAGCTCTTGCTTTCACTTGGACTGGCTTTTGCTTCAGCACAGATCTCTTTTAGAGTGCAAATTGGTACGTTCTCACTGGAAAAGAGACAGATTTGGCTTTAATGATCTTGGTGAATTTTTCCACTAAAGCAGGACCCTTACATGCAGTTGCAGCTTTTACTAAGAGTGGAGCCATTATCAAAGTGGAAAAAGGGGTGAATTTGGAGCAAAGAATTCATAGTACTACTTGTCAGAATGGTGATCACTGCTTTCCCTTTCACTTCTCCCAGACTACCAGGAGGAAAGCAATGCCACAGAACCATTCCACAGCGCTCAGGATGACAGGAACTGGACGCTGCTGGAATGTCCCCCTGGCTTCCAGTGGTGTCCTTTGACAAATCTGTGCTCACCCCACGAGAACTGCTGCAACGGGACCGAGTGTGCCAACAGTTCCTTTGGCAGCAGCCCTGTCCCCAGGGCCCTGCAGCCCAACAACAGCCAGCTCAGCTATGAGCTCCTCAAGGAATTCCTCTTCACCATACCAGCTGGCCCCTCTTCCCAGTATCAGGTCAGTGTTTGCCAGCTGCTCTAACCAGTGATTGGGTGGGGCAGTTTTCTCCTGAGGGCTTTGGGTAAATTTGGGTTGTTGCCATTTGGCAGATGGACAGAAGTCCATTGAAATGAAAGGACGTCCCCAGTGTCACACGTGCCACCAAGTGGCTCTAAGCCATGGGCTCCCTGCAGTAACCAGTGCCAAGCACAGTTGGCCAAAAGGCTCAAAAGACGGTGGGGAGGCCCTGGCACAGGGTGCCCAGAAAAGCTGTGGCTGCCCCATCCCTGGAAGTGTTCCAGACCAAGTTAGACAGGGATTGGAGCAACCTGGGATAGTGGAAGGTGTCCCTGCCCATGGCAGGGGCTAGGACTGGATGACCATTAAGGTCCTTCCAGCCCAAACCATTCTGTGATTCCATGAAAAGGCCATACAGATTCTGTGGGCTATTCCCATGGCATTAACACAGTGATATGGAGCATAAAGCTGATTTCTGTGTTGGCACATTTGATTCAGAACAGCCAAGGAGATCAGAGTGGTGAAAGGTCTCCCTGTGCTGTTTTGGATCTGCAGCTCTTCTGTTGGCTCCCACCTGGCAGGAAATCAGTATTTTGCCCAGGCCGGAATCAGGTGCTGACTGCTCTTAACGTGAGGCATTCATCCATCCAAAAATGCCTCCTCTCTCTGCAGGTCACGTTCAGAAACGAAAACATCTTTGTCAGGGCTGGGGACGTTTTCAGCATCCAGCACAACGCGGGCTCGGGGTCGTTCCTGCAGTGCCACAGGACAAACTCGTCCCAGTGGGCGCCAGGCCTGTCCGAGGGCTCGGGGGGTGTCCCCTGGACACACAGCCCGGGCTGCTCCCTGCGGGTGCGCTATGCCGAGGAGCAGCTGGTGCCAGTGCTGAGCCCTCCCAACGCGGGGCTGGAGCAGCCCGGCCACTACAGCGTCCGAGCCAGCGTGGACAACGGCGTCTTCAGCGCCAACCTGTCCTGCAGCTTCCGGGCGGCCTCGCGCGTGTCCGGCCTGCGCGTCATCCACCCCGCGCCCCAGGGCTCCAGGGTGTACCTGCCCACCAACCACACCGCGCTGCTGCTCAGGCTGTCCTCGGGGGTGAACGCCACGGCCCGCTGGCTGGGGGACAACCGCACCGTGCCCTTCGCCGCGGCCTGCCCGGCCGCCCTGGCCCCGCTGTGTGCCAGGGACAACAACGACACCTGGTTTGCTGTGGTGCGGCTGGAGGGCCTCGGGGAGGGCGTCAGCACCCACGTGCTCGTGGCAGAGAACTCGGTGAGCTCCCAGAACATCACGGTCACGGTGAAGGTGGAGGAGCCCATCCGCGGGCTGAGGGCCACGCCGGACCCCGAGAGCAGAGTCCTGCTGAACACACGGGTGGTGAGTGCTGCTGCTGCTGCTCTGAATTACCACCTGAGGGTTCAGCCCTTCCCTTTAGCTGTCAGGGTGTGTCTGGCTCGGAGGGAGGTGGGGCAGGGGAGCACTGCTTGCTGCTAAGCTGCCAGGCCGTGCTGCCCACGCTGCTGCAGACACAGGCATGTGGCACAAGCACTGGTGCTCTCCAGCAGGAAGGCAGCTCAGCTGCACGTCCCCTTGAACCCCCCAGAGGTAAGGCAGTGAGGGAATACTGGCTGTCCAGTTCCACAGGCAACCAGAGGCGTTAGGGAAGCCCAGTATTTACCTTGCTTTGCCTTCTTGAGGTGGTCATTCCTTTAGGTTTAGATTTGCTCTGCTAAGTCCTTACATCAGCTGGCTGAAGCTGTAAAACTGTTTCATCCATCCGAGTCTTGGAGTTAGCCTGGTGTTTGCAGTTGTGTTTTCTCCAGTCCCCTGTCCCCAGGGCTGCAGCCCGGGGAAGCTGTTCAGTAGCTGCCCCAAATGCTCTGTACCAGCTCTGGCTGCTTCCAGCAGATCCTGTGCCTGCACCTCTCGGTCTCACCCTTCCTGGCTGCTCAGGAGGCACTGTAGGAGTGAGGAGGGACCTGCCCTGTCCATCCCCTTCAGCCTTTTGGTCAGGCACCATCCCTGGGTCAGGGTCAGAGGCTCAGCTTACAGGTGTAGCTGAAGCCAGGCTGTTTCTGCAAAGATTTCGGAAGGTGTTTTAGTCAGCAAGAGAGACCTGATCACACGAGCAGAGCACTGGGCTGTGGGAGCAGGAAATGTGGGGTCTGCCCCCAGCTCTGCTGGGGATTTATGGAGTCAGGGTCTGCATTTCTCCATCAGCAGCAGAGCCACAGATGGTCTGTCACCTCTGTGCCATGCTCTGAGGGCACTGCAGCTGTGGGGTGCCTCCCAGTCTGGCTCTGCTCCCTCTCCAGTTCAGCTGGAGATCTCCTGGGAAGTGCTGGGCATGCTTTTCTCTTGCACTAGTGTGAAATGTTCTCGTGCCTTTCAGAGCTACATCCCTGTGATGGAGGCTGGGTCAGATGTGACTTTCCGATGGACAGTAGATGATAAGCCATCTTTCACTTTTTACAATGTTGTCTTCAACGTTATCTACCAAAGCCCAGCTGTGTACAAGCTTTCGGTAAGCCAAGGCCTTTCCCATGATACCATTTCAACCCTGGGTTTCCATCTCATCCCACAAACTCGCCAGGAAAAGCAGCAGGGAGAGAAGGCAGAGCTGAGTTGAGGTTTTCACTGTGCTTGTCTGCTGTTTCTCACTGAGCTGCTCTTGCAAATGCAGATAGTTTCTTCTACTCTTACATTACTTTGCTGTGTTCCTCATCTTTGCTTTCTCCTCTTTTGTCCACATCCTCCTTTCTGTTCATGGAGTGTCTGTGTTTCCCCAGCAGGAATTAGCAGGCAGGAGCTATGGATTCAGAACCAGGCAGAGGCAGGATGCATCATAAGACTCCCATAGGCAGCACAGACCTTCTCCCACAAGCTCCTCTGTTCCCTGTCCTGTTCTCTTGCTCCTGGTGCAGACTGGCACGCTGGGTTTTGACAAGGCCTCTGAAGGATGGAGCAGAGTCTGGGCCAAGGGAGGTGTCTGTTGTGGAACAGGAGCTGATATCTGGCCAGAACATCTTTCTGTCTCATGCTCTGCAGAGTCTGCTCTGGTCCAGGGTGCTGGATCTGCTCTCAGGGTGACTCTTGGCCTCCTGAGCAGACCCCAGCCCAGCCCGAGGCCACGCTCGCACTAATTTGCTTGGTGCAGCACTAATTTGCTGGGTGAAGCACTGTGCTGAGAGCCTGGGCTGCTTTCACTGACAGAGCTGCCACGGTGCCATTAGCCTGGGGGGCTCTGGGTTCAGGGCAGCAGATCCACAGAAACTTAGACACAGACTTCTCTTACCTGCTGGGGTGGGGAGGTCTGTTCAGGTGGGTTTGAAGGATCCCTCAGGATCAGCTCAGGTCTGCTGTGGGTGAGGAGGTGAAGATGTTTTGTCAGTGTTATATGCTTAGAAAATCAAGGATTCTGCTCTGTCATGTCTGTTCAGTCTCTTGCATCCCTTTCCCTGCTCTGCCCAGCCTTGCTCTCCCTCTATGTGCCCCCAGCACACCAGGATGCTGGAGCTGCACTCCATGTGCTTATGAGCCTCTCCCATCCCTGCTCTCTGTGCTTGAAACCCCTGTCCTGGGTGGCTCTTGTCCCCTTGGTGGCAGCAGGTGCCTGTGCTCAGCAGCTGGAGCTGCAGGGCACGTTGGAGCAGGCAAAGGGGCAGCTGGCAAGTTCAGAGCCAGAGGAGCCTCAGGATGAGAAGCTGCTCTCCTTGTCCTCTTGCTGTAGCACCAGTCCTTCCTTGGACTGGCTGTAGTGGTGGAGATGTGGTGGCTCCAGCAAGAGGTAGGTGCCCTTCCAGCCTATGCTGCTTTCCAGTGCCACCCAGGCTCTTGCCCTGCCTCCCTGTCCCACAGGCCGCTCTTCTCTGCCCCAGCCTGCTCACCTGCCTGGTGGGGCCTCTTCAGCCCAGCCAAGCCCCACCCTGAGGGTGATCCCCACGGCCAGGGGACCCCAAACCCATTCTCTGTCCCCCTGTCCTTCCCAGCTCACCGCCTCCAACCATGTCAGCAACTTCACAGTGAACTACAACGTGACGGTGGAGATGATGAACAGGATGAAGAACCTGAGCGTGGAGGGTGTCCTGCCAGTGCTGCCCCAGAACAGCAGCGTGGAGCTCACGGCCAGGGTTCACGTGGACTCGGCTGTGGAGGCTCTGTTCCTGTGAGTCCTTTGCCACTCGCCCAAACTTGGGATCTTTCTGAGCACATTTTACCTTGCCTGTACTGTTCTCTCCTCAGGGCCAGCTGGTCCATCTCAGCTGCTGTTTAGTTAAAGTGAAATCCCTGCAAATGTGGGTCTGTCACACACCTGCAGTTCAGGCTGAACCCTCTTCTTTTAAAGCATTGCAACACTGCTTTAATTTAGGTTTCTTCTCTTCTCACCAGTGCTGTGCTCCTCTCAGCACTGGGCACAGCTGCTGCTTTGATACTTGGCATTCTGCTTCCTATGTTTTGTTTTTGAAAACCCAGTCCTGACCTAAATGTCAGGCCAGGATTCCTCTGGGATTTCCATGATTCTCCTGTTATGTGGTGTAACGTGGTTTGCCTCTTTCTCCAGGTGGGATTTTGGAGATGGTGTCCAGGAGACACATCTGTTCAAACCTCCCTACAACAAGTCTTTCCTTGTTCCTGATCCCAATGTCCATGAGGTTGTCATTGAGCACAACGTTTCACACGTCTACCAAGACCCAGGTATGCTCAGCAAGGTTCTTTGGGGAATGAAGGGCTCAGGCATTTTTGCTGTGAGGGGTCTACAAGGCCCCTTCCAATAAAACCAAGGCTTGGAAGCCATTGCCTGGTTCCTGAGCAAACAGCAAGAGTGACTGGAAGTCTCCAGCTGTTGCCATCCTCTCTAGCTCTGTTTATCAGGGAAGTTTGGCCACGCTGTAAGAAGCAGATCCACCACACACAGTCCTTTTTTGGGCAGTCTCAGCAGAGGGATGAGGGGCAGGCGAGCGCTGTGCTGGTGGGAGGGGTGGGCAGCAGGAAGGGTCTGTTCTGTGGGTGGACAGAAATCTTTTCTCTGTACCTGTTGGACTGGCTCCTTTCTTGGTGTTTGGTCCCTACACACACAATCTGGTGCAATTCCTGCTGGTCCTGGGCCGGAGCAGGGAAGCCCAGGGTGTGCACAGCACAGGAGCAGAGTGTCCTCTGCAGCCCCTGTCACACTCCCCACCCCACCACAGCACTGAGAGGCTGTTGACAAGTGTGTCCTCACCCTGCCCTTGCTCTGCTCTCTCAATGCAGGAGAATATGCCCTGATGGTTGTCGTGTCCAACCAGTTCGAGAACCTCACCCACCTGAGCCCAGTTCACGTCCACAGTTACCTGGTGGATGTGAAGGTGGAGGCAGAGGGGGATGTTTTGGTCGTGGGCCATCCTGTCACCTTCCGAGCCACTCCCCTGCCGTCCCCGTACGGCGTCGTGTACACCTGGGACTTCGGGGACAGATCCTCCCTGCTCACAGCCACCCAGCCCACAGCCACCCACAGCTACCCCCGCAGAGGGGTGTACAACGTCACCGTGACAGCCAACAACACCGTCAGCAGCGTGGAGGCAGTGGAGTGCTACCAGGTGTTCGAGGAGATAACGGGGCTCCGCGTGGCCGCGGACGAGGCCGCAGAGCTGGGAGCAGCGGTCACCATCAACGCCTCCGTGCAGACTGGGGACAGCATCACCTGGACCTTCGACATGGGCGACGGGACGGTGCTGAGGAGTCAGGTGCCAGTGGTAGAACACGTGTACATAAAGGACATCAACTGCACCGTGAACGTGACGGCTGTGAACCCTGTGAACTCTGTCTCCCAGGCGGTTCCTGTGCGGATATTTGTCCTGGAAGTACTCAAGATAGAGCCTTCTTCTTGCATCCTGGAGCACCCCGACGTGCAGCTCACCGCCTACGTGACGGGCAATCCTGAGGAGTACATCTTTGACTGGACCTTTGGAGATGGCTCGTCCAATGTCACAGTCAGCGGGGACCCTGTGGTGATGCACAACTTCACCCGGAGCGGGACGTTCCCGCTCTCCCTGACCCTCTCCAGCAGCTTTAACAAGGCTCACTATTTCACCAGTGTCTGTGTGGAGCCAGAGATCCTCAATGTCACCCTTCTCCCTTCCAAGCACTTTGTGAGGCTCGGGGAGGAGACCTCATTCCAGGTCAGCGCTGTGCCTCCCTACCAGTACCGCTACCGCTGGGATTTCGGGAACAACGAGTCCACCAGGTCGAGTGGGACTGAAGTGACCTACAGCTACAAGAACACAGGGGTCTTCCTGGTCACAGTGACAGTCTCCAACAATGTCTCTTTCAACAACGACACGGCGTTTGTGGAGGTCCAGGAGCCAGTTGGGGTAGCAAAGATTGAGTACAACGGGACGGATGTTCTGGAGCTGAACCAGATCTACCTGTTCTCTGCCAGCATGAATGGAACCAAAGTGAGTTACTTCTGGGACTTTGGGGACGGCACTGTCCAGCCTGGGCAAGTGGCCACCCACTCCTACAACAGCACAGGCCACTACAGCATCACTGTGATGGGGCAGAACGACATGAGCTCTAACGAGACCACCATCAACGTCACCGTGAAACGGCGGCTCTTTGGCCTGACTATCAATGCCAGCAGGACAGTGGTGCCCCTGAATGGGTCAGTGAGCTTTGTGGCCACCCTGGTGGCCGGCACTGCCATCCGCTACTCCTGGATCCTCTGCGATCGCTGCACTCCCATCCAAGGCTCCTCCACCATTTCCTACACCTTCCGCTCCGTGGGCACGTTCAACGTCATCGTGACGGCCGAGAACAAGATCAGCTCCTTGCAGGACAGCATCTACGTCTACGTGCTGGAGCAGATCGAGGGCCTGCAGGTGGCCAGCAGTGACCTGGTGGAGGACTTGTACTTCCCAACTAACAAAACACTCCATTTGCAGGCCGTGGTGAGAGAGGGAACGAACATCTCCTACAGCTGGGTGGTCCAGCGGGATGGCAATGCTGTGCAGACCTTCACTGGGAAAACCTTCTCCTTCAGCGTCCCCCTAGCTGGGAACTACACTGTCTACCTGAAAGCCACCAACATGCTGGGCTGTGCCACTGCCAACAGGACGCTGGAGTTTGTTGAGAGCCTTGGTCTCCTAAAGCCCTATGCCTTCCCCAATCCAGCTGCTATTAATGCCTCTGTGAACATAAGTGCCACCATAACCAGCGGCACTGGTGTCACGTACGTGTGGTACCTGGAGGACGGCTCCTCTCCTGTCACCTCTGAACCCTACATTATACACTCCTTCCAAAGCCCTGGCATGATTGAGGTCATCGTTGGAGCAGAAAACAAGCTGAATTCAACCAATGCAACAGTTTCTGTCTGTGTGGAGGAGGTCATCGAGGGGCTGAGCATAGGCACAGCAGAGCTGGACTGTAGGTACGTCTCCTCAGGCTCCACGGTGGTCTTTGAGGGGGAACTGCAGAGAGGGACTGAAGTGACCTGGCTGTGGGAGGTGCCAAATGGCACCCTGAGTGGCCAGTCCGTGGCAGTCACGTTCCCCACGGCAGGGCTGTACACGGTCCATCTGAACGCCTCCAACGACATCAGCTGGGCTCTGGCCAGCAGGAATATCTCGGTGCTGGACAGGATTCAAGGTCTGGAAGTTGTTGCCAGCAAGAAGGTGGTGGAGCCAGGGGAACAAGTCACCTTTGTGATCAGGATGCTGTCAGGTACTTCTGTGAGCTACCTGGTGAGCATTAGTGGGGACTACTCGGTGGTGCTCAACGGCTCCAGGTACACCCATGAGTTCACCAAGAGCGGCGATTATTTGGTGACGGTGACCGTGCAGAACCAGATCAGTATTGCCCATGCCCAGGTGCTCATCTCTGTCCTGGAGGCCATCCAGGACGTCAGGCTCCTGAACTGCTGCGAGGAGGGCATTCCCACGGGCACGGAGAAGAGCTTCAGTGCCTGCGTGGGCAGCGGCTCCCGCGTGTCCTTCTCCTGGCAGTTCTCCCTGTGGAAGGAGCGGGGCCGCTCCGTGGTCGCTGCGTCAGGAGACAGCGTTTCCTACACTCCAGAGGCTGCGGGGCTGCTTGAGATCCACCTCACTGCCTTCAATGACTTGGGAAGTGTCAACATCACCAGAACCATCCAGGTGCAAGACCCCATAATCCAGGTGTCCCTCAGTGCTTCCAATGCCTTTGTCAACAGGACAGCGCTGTTTGAAGCCACGGTGATGCCCAGCAGCAGGAGCGTGGAGTTCTTGTGGAGCTTTGGGGATGGCTCTTCCACTCAAACCAGCAGGGTTGCAGTGGCCAACTATTCTTACCTGAGCCCTGGGGATTACCTGGTGGAGGTGAATGCCACCAACCTCATCAGCTTCTTCATCGCCCAGCTCACTGTCACCGTCAGGGTCCTGGAGTGCGAGGAGCCCGAGGTGGAGTTGGCCCTGCCGCCCCAGGTGGTCATGAAGAGATCCCAGAGGAACTACCTGGAGG
Organism: Climacteris rufus; assembly: GCA_013398175.1. Lineage (NCBI taxonomy): Eukaryota > Metazoa > Chordata > Aves > Passeriformes > Climacteridae > Climacteris > Climacteris rufus. The sequence goes on from VZRZ01003288.1 coordinate 60,118, forward strand.
CACAGATTGACCTCCGAGGGTGCATCAAGTACCAGACAGAGCACCTGTGGGAGATCTACCGAGCCCCCAGCTGCACGAACCTGGATGACTCCAGCAGGATCCGGCTGCCGAATGTCGATGTGAACAGGCCCCAGCTGGTGATCCCAAAGCTCGCCCTGGAAGTTGGGAACTATTGCTTCATGTTTATTGTCTCCTTTGGAGACACCCCGCTGTCCAAAAGCATCTTTGCCAATGTGACTGTGATCCCCAGTAAGCTGGTCCCCATCATTGATGGGGGCTCATACCGTGTATGGTCCAACACTCAGGACTTAATCTTGGATGGGGAGAAGTCCTATGACCCGAACTTGGATGATGGGGAACAGACCCCGTTGTTGTACGAGTGGTCCTGCACATCCTCATCCAAGGTAAGAGCAGCCTTGCACAGCCACAGTGACTGTCTGGGGGCTTCAGCTCCACCACAGACACGTCTGGGGTGAAATGGTGTCGAGGGAAGCTTTTGTGAGCATCTTTAATAAAGCTCCCCTATAAGGAGGGTTGCAAAGGTCCAATTCCCAGCCCAGGATGATGATACAAGAATTGGTGTGAGGGGTGGTGCAGCTCAGTGTGCCAGGGCAAGGCAGAAGGAATGGCTCTGGACACTGCAGGGTTGGCTCTGGAAGCAGAGGCGTTGGCATTGCTGCTTCCCTGGCACTTGGCCTCTGGTTCTTGATGTCAGTGCTGCTGCTCCATAAGCTGAGGGAGTTACAGAGCTGCCAGTGCAGTCTGGGGAGCTCAGGGCTCTGGTCCCTCTCCCATTAACAGCTAAATGTCTCTAATGCCATCAAGTGACAAAGTTAGCCTATGGAGAGGTCAAGTGACCACGACTTGTGGTCACAAGCAGGTCACTGTCCTCGTACTGAAGTGGTCTGACCCTGCACTGCTGGAAGGGCCAGGGAGAACTGCCCTGCAGATCCTAATGGGAATCCACTTCAGAAGCTTTTTTGATTGAATGTGGAACTCTTGGTTGTAAAATGTCATGTTTTCTGTCTCTGTCTCAAAATAGCAAACACGAGGTGTGTGGGGATGAGACCTTTTGGTTTAATGTGAGCTTTTTGTGTTGCTTGGCAATGTTTGTAATGTATTTAATGAGGAATTAATAGCTGTAAAATACAAATTTGAAAAGCAGATGAAATACAGGAGCATTCCAACTATTGTTTACTAACCTGAAGTGTAGGATAATGTGTTTTATTGTCCACACACGCCCTGTTTCTCCCACCCCAGTGGTGGCACTGCACAGCACAGGCTGTGCCAGTGGCTCTGTGTGGACCTGAATGTTTTGGCTGTGGACTAACCCGATGTGCACCCGTACCAAGGAGGGTTTGAAAGTTCTTTTCTCCTTGCAAGCAGAGCTCGGCTGCAGGGTGCTCTCTGAATTTCAGTGCCAAGGAAGGAATTGTCACAATTTCCAAAGCTCTCTTAGAAGCAGATGTGGAGTACACGTTCGACCTCACCGTCAGCAAGGAGGGGATGAGTCCCGAGGCCACAAACCAAACCGTATGTACCACACCCAGCTGTCACCTCCTCTCCTTGGCACAGCCACCTGCAAATCACAGCATCATGGAAGGGTTGGAAGGACCTTAAAGCCCATCCAGTGCCACCCCTGCCATGGGCAGGGACACCTCCCACTGTCCCAGGCTGCTCCAAGCCCTGTCCAGCCTGGCCTTGGACACTTCAGGGATGGGGCAGCCACAGCTGCTCTGGGCACCCTGTGCCAGGGCCTCCCCACCCTCACAGGCAAGAATTAGTCCATGGCCGTTTTCCTGAGGAAGTTTTTAGAGGAGAAATTTCTGCTCAGGACTGTGCCCAGCCATGGGTGGCTCCCCATCCGAGGGCCAGTGGCAGTTCAGCTGCAGGGCTGGAAGCCACCAGTGCCCACCTGCATGTAAGAGCAGAGGGAGCAGAATTTAGGGCATCACTGGGGCTCCGTAACCCATCTCACCCAGGAGCAGACAGGAGCAGACATCAGCATTTCTGTCAGCATTTCTGTGATAAAGTTGTCTTAGAGCCATCTTACTTGGGCAGCACTTTCTGCTTGTCCTGCCAAGTCCTTGGAGACTGAGATAGGTTGGGAGAGACCTTTCAGATCATCCAGTCTCACTGTAGCCAGCACAGGAGCCCGGCTGTGGTCGCTGCCTCTTCAGCACCACGCGCAGCCCTGGCTGTTCACATGCCACAGGCTCTTCCCTCCTTTTGCCCAGAGAGCTTCCTAAGAGCCAGTGCTTAATTTTACTGTCAACAGTTCCTCTCTTCTCAACTTCTGAGCTCTTTTGAGGGAGGATTTTTTCGTGCACGTTGTTTGTGTGCCATCAGTCCCAACGCCGAGTGCGCCCGCGCCGTTCCTGTCGGGAACATCCATCGTGGTGCTCTTGGCAATTGGAGGTGGAGTCTGGAAGTGGAAACTCTTACTGCCTGGGTTTGAAACCAGAGCTGGGGTTTGAAGAGAAAAAAAATGAAATTGATAGTCTTTCAAGGACATTCCGTACTATCTGGTTTCCATGCCGGAGCGCAAAACAATGATTCCAGTGTCGCAGGAAATCTGCAAATGCTGGAGCAATGAATGGAGCTCCAGCGTTCTCTGGGTCAGGGCTGGGGAATATTTATCCCTTTCTAAGAGCCTGCCATGTTAAACAATCTTCATTACTGTCTTTGAATTCATAACACTCGTTATGCCAGGGCAGAGGGCTCTGTCCAATGCTGGACAAGCCCCTTTCCTCAGGGATTAAAGGAATCTAGACAGAGCGCAGGGGTCAGAGTCCAACTGCTGTTGTGTCTGAGCCACCAGTGCCTCTAGAGCCCTGTGAGTGCTCTGCCAGGAAGGTGTGGTGGATGTCTGGAGATGTGCAGTTACATTCCAGCTGAAAGCTTGGAAAAACCTGCCACTCCCTGGAAAAGGTGGTTCTTCCATCCCCACCTGGCAGTGCAAGCAGGGCTTGCTGGGAAGTCAGCTCTGGCGACCAGAGGGACATTTCTGAAGTCATGTTGTTTCAGTTTCATGTTGTTGAAAAGTCCTGTAAGGTAAATCCAGAATGACCTAGGTAGGCCCAGCTTGGCACTGGGTGGCTCTGGAAAACCAGTGGCAGAACTGGGAAGTGTAAGAGCAGAGGTGGAGCTTAAATCTGACTCCAAATCCTTTGGGAATCCCTTCCTGCCGTTCCTTTAGCACAGACTGGGCTGGTGCAGAGCAGTTCCTCCTGGCAGCAGGGGCAGGGGTGTGTCCTTCCCTGTCAGATGTCTGTGTTTTGGTGTCAGATGTCCTGATGGAGCCTCTTGCCTTCCCAGGTGTTCATCAAGAGGGGAGGGGTCCCTATCGTGTCCCTGGAGTGCGTTTCCTGCAAGGCTCAGTCTGTCTACGAGGTCAGCAAGAGCTCCTACGTCTACCTGGAGGGCACCTGCCAGAACTGTCACAACGACTCCAAGCTGGGGGTAAAGGCACAAGGCTTTGCTTCACCTTCCCTGGGCTCAGGGAGAAGGGGACAGGCAGAGGGATCAGGGTGGAAAGGGAAAGAGAAATGAAGTCCTGGACCTAAATTGCCATAGAGAAAAGGAGGGGAAGCAAGCTCTGGCCACAAGCAGTGGCAGGTGGGTCTGGCTGAGTCCTTGTGGGGTCATTTCTAAGCCAAACCCGGGAGTGGCCAGCTCTTTCCACATAAAAGCTACTTTTTTTTTTCCTGTAAGAGATCTTCAAACTACTTTTTCTCCTTGCTGGCTGGCATTTTGCCCATTATTCTGGTGGCTCAAGCAGAGATGGTTCAGTCTCTCCTCCTGTGCCCTCCTCTAATTCCAACTTCCCCTGCTGCCTGTGGAGTGAATCAGGTCTCAGAACTGGAAGTCCTGTTGCTCCCAGCAAGCCCAGCATGTCCTTGCCTGGCATTTTCTGCCTAATTCTCTCACTGCTTCTCTTGCTGTCACAATTGTACGTTTGTGCTATTCACAGTAACCACCCAGGCCACGTTCAGCTTGAAGCACATAAAACATGGTATCCCGTGGAGACTCCACCAGTCCTTCATTTATTTCCTGTGTTTTGTACTCTGTATTATGAAATACTCTGTCGGAGGGTGATGTAATCCCAGAAACTAAAGTAGATCTCACAGTGGAAATATTCCCACCAGACATTTTGGAAAGGTTCCAGTTCTTGTTGCTGTAGCACACAAGACGAAAGCTGAATTATCAACTGCAAATTTGGCAGACGCTCCCACTAGAAATCTGTTACTTTTTATAAAAGGCTCAATCTGAAAACATTTTGAGGACATAACTTCAGCTTTAAACAAAACCTCTGCTGTCTTTCCCCCTCCATCCCTGCAGAGATGGGCAGCTCACAGCTTTAAGAACAAGTCCCTCATCCTGGACAAAACGACGACGTCCACCGGCGACACGGGGATGAACCTGGTCCTGAGGCAGGGAGCTCTGAGGGATGGTGAGGGCTACACCTTCACCCTGCACATCACAGACCTCACCACGGGGGAGGAAGGCTTTGCCTCCATCGACCTGCTGCCCAACCAGCCCCCCGTGGGGGGGTCCTGCCGCCTGTTCCCCGAGGGACCCCTCCAGGCGCTGGTGACCAAGGTGCACTTCGAGTGTACAGGTGAGAGCACCTGCCAGCCCCCCCTGCTCCTCATTGCCAGCTGCTCTTCCCACAGCGTTCCCTTCACCCCAAACTCCTACCCCCTGTTGGCCAGAGCTGGGCTCAGAAGTGCTTTGAACCATGAGCAGCTCTGTGTGCCTGAATTACGGAGCTCTCAAACTCATGGTAGTGGGCAGGCAGTTTAAAAATTCCTAACTCACGTAGGTGAATGGTCATATCCAGGCCAGGCCAGTTCTTGTGGAAGGAACTGGTATTTCAGAGCAGGGAAAAGAAGATGGTGCCCAAAACTGAGTCACAGTATGTGGGAAGATTCAAAAGACAAAGCGCTGGGGCCGAATCTGCCGTGTGGGCTGGATGTTCCCACCACAGCCACCTTCCCAACCAGCTGCAGAGACAGCAACAGCGAGCCCAGCTTTGGAAAAGTGGCCTGGCTGATGTCCCGTAGCCTTGGGCCAAGGACTAAGTGCCTCTGGAAACCAGATTTCCCCAAATGATCGGTGTTAGAGATTAGAGCTGTTTGTGCACAGTGCCGGGAAGCCACGCTGGGAGGGGATGGATCCTGCTGCTTCCAGGGGGCTGGGCACCACACTGGGGGAGCAGCTGAAGTGTGTTCAGGGTGATGTGGTCGTAACTTTGCTCTGTTTTGAGCCATCCAGAATAATGCTGGAATCCATTCCTCTTTGGAATGGTGGGAATTTAGCTCCCAGTGATTGTTTTTAAGCTGAAGTGACAGACACAGGACACAGTGGCAGTGCCAGCACCTTCACTGAGGCTCACTGGCAAACACACAGTGACTTTCCCAACTGCCCAGCTCCCATGAAACTCCCCATAATTCCTGGGAGCTCCAAGGAAACCTTTGTGCAGGTTTTGTCCTGTAGAGAAGCTGTGGCCTTGGTTGGTGCTGTTCCCAGATCCAGCACAGTTATTCCCCATTTTATTTTGATCATAATTTTTTCATAATCCCTTTAAACATTACAGGACCTACACACCCAGGGAGAAACCCCTAAACATCACAAAAATTCAGAGAGAATGAAGACACCCCTCCAGCCTGGTGGCGTCCTCAAGCTGTCCTCATTGTGGGGACAATCTGCCAGAGCAGGGACAGCAGCAAGGGCAGGTCCATCGAATCATCAGACAATCCTGGGATGGTTTGGGTTGAAGGGTCTTTAAAGACCTTGTGAGGGCCACCTCCCATAGCCCAGGTTGCTCCAAACCCCATCCCTGAGGGGCATGGACACCCTGGGGAGGGAAAGGCAGTGCCAGCTGTGTTGTCCCTTGTCAGGAACACCTCTCATAGCCCAGGTTGCTCCAAACCCCATCTCTGAGGGGGATGGACACCTTGGGGAGGGAAGGGCAGTGCCAGCCCAGTTCTCCCTTGTTAGGAACACCTCCCATAGCCCAAGTTGCTCCAAACCCCATCCCTGAGGGGCATGGACACCTCAGGGAGGCAAGGAACAGTGCCAGCCATGTTGTCCCTTGTGAGGGCCACCTCCCATAGCCCGGGATGCTCCAAACCCCATCCCTGCTGAAGGGCTGAGTGGGATGGACACCCCAGGGAGGGACGGGCAGTGCCAGCCCGGTTGGGGTGTCTGTCCCAGCCTTTGGGGCGGCGTGTGCAGCCCCCCAGGCCCTGGCAGAGCGCTGAGGGCAGCGTGTGCAGCCCCCCAGGCCCTGGCAGAGCGCTGAGGGCGGCGTGTGCAGCCCCCCAGGCCCTGGCAGAGCGCTGTGGGTTCCCTTGCAGGCTGGCGGGACACGGAGGACGCGGAGGGGCCGCTGGTGTACATCCTGCAGGCCGCGCGCCGCCGCCCGGGCCACGCGCACCACTTCTGCCTGTACAAGGGCAGCCGTGCCGAGCACGGCGCTTTCCTGCCCCCCGGCTTCCACGAGAGCGCCTTCCAGGTGTCCGTGGCCGTGCTGGTGCAGGACCAGCTGGGGGCCACCGTGGTGGCTGTGAACAGGTAAGGCACCTCCAGCAGGCCCGGCTCTCCACAGCTCCCAGATCTTGGGAGCTCCCAGCTTGGCCACCCCATCCCTGTCCTGCTCCTGGGTGAAGGGTTTGCCTCCTGAAGAGGATGTTGGTAGGGAGGGGAGGGCAATACAGAGAGTTCCAGGCTTTGTGGGTTGTGCTTCAAGGGGGAGGTTTTCCCACAAGTTGCTGCTTTCCTAGAATCATAGAATCTTGGAATTGTTAAGGTTGGAAAAGACTCCCAGGATCATGGAGTTCCAGAGCTGGGCCAGCTTTCAGATCTGGGGTGTTCACCCAGCTCATGCAAAGTGGGCACCAGGGCGGCAGCAGCCCTGCCTTTGTGGGTCACCCACCTGCCTCCCCTGCAGCCCCCTCCCAGCCCCTTGGGACAATCTGCACTTCACCCAAATCCCTCTTTCCTCGCAGGTCCATAGAAATTGGCCTCCCTGAGGGGTTCCCCAGCCTCTCCCACTGGCTCTACAATCAAACTGACACCGTGCTCCAGGGATTGGTGAAACAAGGGGACCCCCAGCAGGTCATTGAGTACTCCCTGGCTCTCATCACCATCTTAAATGAGGTAATGCAGCTCTTTCTGCCCAGGAGGGGCCTCCATGGTTCCTTGCAATCACCAGTAAATTCTTGGGCCAGATTTTGTACAACAATCTCTATAGGCAGGGCAGGAATTTGGAGCTATATTCCTGTTTCTCTGCCCAGTAAGAGCCTGCTGCACACCTGGAAGCCAGGCAGGGATGATCCCCCTGAGCACAGGCACTCAGCTGGATGAGGACTGCACTCCGGGTGCTACTTAGCTGCTGAGTGCCAGGCTGCTGAGATAATTGCTTGGAGAACAGAAGTGAAAAATTGAGGAAGTTCCTCTGGAAAACCAGCTCATTAGATCCCCCTGGGGAGAAGCAGAGGCAGGAGATGTGGAGTGCAGGGAACAGGTGACTTCAGCTCAGCTCAGCAGCCTCTGGAACTCCTCCTCACTCTGTTTTTGTCACTCTACCTTCCTCACTCCTGCTTTTTTTGTCTCCCCCCAGTATGAACGATCCATGCTGCTGGAACCTGAGGCTGGGAATGAACTTGAACTCCGGACCTGGACTCGCAACAACATCACAGAAACCCTGAACTCGCTGAAGGTGAACACGGTGGACGACATCCAGCAGATCTCGGCTGCCCTGGCGCAGTGCACGGTGCGTTCCTTGGCCTCTCCTGAGCCTGCAGCTGCAGCTCAGGTGCTGCTCACGTGCTGTGCTTCCCTGGCTCTCTCCCCACACAGGGAGGACGGGTGGCATTTGTTGGAATCCTGAGGGTTTCTGTGGTGGTGCTGCCAGCTCTGCCCCTCGTCGTGCCACCAGCCTGGCGTGTGTTGGTAGTGTGATGCTGGAAGGCAGCACCTGGGAGCTCTGTGCTGCTTCTCTGGTACCTGCCCTGCTTGGAGACTGCAGGTGGAGACTGCAGGAAAGGCCTCTGTAGGCCAGAGAATCATAGAATCCTGGAATGGTTTGGGTTGGAAGGAATTGTAAATCCCTTCTTGTTCTACCCTCTGCCCAGGGCAGGGACACCTTCCATTATCCCAGGCTGCTCCAAGCCCTGTCCAACCTGGCCTTGGGCACTTCAGGGATGGGGCAGCCACAGCTTCTCTGGGCACCCTGTGCCAGCACCTCCCCACCCTCATTTCTTCCTAATATCCGCTCTAATCTACCCTCTTTCAGCTTAAAGCCATTCCCTGTGTCCTGTCCCTCCATCCCTTGTCCCAAGTGCCACTCCAGCTCTCCTGGAGCCCCTTTAGGCACTGGAAGGGGCTCTGAGTTGTCCCCAAAGACTTCTCTTCTCCAGGCTGGGCACCCCAGCTCTCCCAGCCTGGCTCCAGAGCAGAGGGGCTCCAGAAACACTGGAATAAATTGCTGAGGGGGCTACAGAATCTCCAAGGACAGGCTGGGATCCCATCAGGAGTAACACAAGTAGAGCTGAACCTGCCTTGGGCCAGGGGTCAGTAGCCAGGTCTGATGCTGCTCCCAGCCCTGTTTCTACCCTACAAGATGAGAACCCCCCTCTGCTGTGCTGCTCACTGGAAGCACTGTGTTCCCTGGCCAGTGTGCAGCTCCAGTTCCCACTGCTGGAGCTGCTGCCTGCTGGATTTAGGAGGGAAGAGAGCCCAGTTATATAATATACTTGGGGTTTGGTGCTCAGCCAGGCTGCTCAGGCTCCTCCTCCCCGCCCTCCCTAATCTTTGCTTCGGGGACTGGAGTCAGGTACCTTGGCCTGGGCTGTGCTTCCTCTGCAGCCAGGTCAGTGATGGACAGACACTGCATCCCACCCACAGAGCCCTGTTCTGCTCCCTTCCCTGCTTCTGGGCCTTCAGACCTCAAAATTCCCTTCTTTCTGTTCCTCTTTGTGTGGGGTTGGGGTTCAGCACATCCCATTCCGTGCTGGACCAGTTTGTTTCTGTCTCTCCCACCTCCTTCTGCCTCGTGACTTGATCTTGCTGTGGAAGCTTAGGCCTAGAAATAGAATTTTTATTCCATGGGAGAAGCTGACATTCCAGGTTTACTTTGTGCTGTGGGTTGGAATGAAAAGCTTAGGAAAACAGTACTCTAGCATCTCCTAAGTGGTTGAGACAAGTGGAGCTCACACATTCCTTTCCTGCACAAGTGTCCATGAGGGCTGATACATTTTTCATTTTACCTACAAGGGAGAGGAAAAATCAGAATTAGTTTCTCCTGGAGGGATAAAAAAAGAATCTCAGACTTCTTGGTTGATTCTCCTCCCTAAGTAGGAGCTGCCCTTGGGTGGTTCCTCCCCAAAACCCAGTTTGTTCCCCACCTCCCCAGTTCCTGACTCGTGCACTCCGATTCACACAGCCCCTCCTGCCTTCTCAGGGCTCACAAACAGAGCAGAAAAGGGGGAATTCAAGACCTGCAGATGCTGTTTTGATTCTTCACCAAAACATATGGTGAATCACGGCTGAATCCTGTGATGATTAAAAGAAAAAAAAAAGATGAATAAGAGCGAGGAACGGGGTTGTAACAGCTTCCATGTGTTGCCTCAGTCCCTCCCATCCAGCCCCCGAGAGTGCGGGAAGCTCCAGGCCATGGCTGGAACATTCTGTTTCTTGGACACATCTGGGAGCAGAGGGAGGGACATCCATCATGCCTGAGTGGCAGGATCCCTCCCACAACCTTCAGGAGTATTTGGACACTGAAGTGGATTCAGTTGGGGCTGATTCCTGCTTCCATTGGAGGTCTTGGAGTGGATGGAGGAATCCTATCCGGCTCTTCCTGGTTGGTTTCTGTAGGAATGGTGTGTGGCCCGGAGGGGAGACGTGCCTGGTCCTTATGAGTGAACACCAGGGAACAGGAATGCAGCATCACAGAATCCTGGAATGCCTTGGCTTGGAAAGACCAGGTTGCTCCAAGCTCTGTCCAACCTGGCCTTGAACAATTCCAGGGATGGAGCAGCCGCAGCTTCTCTGGGCAACAATATTCTCCCTCCATTCCTCTTCCCAACCCAAAAGCATCCTCTGGCAGGCTTTGACGTGTCTCTGTACACTGACACACTGGAATGTCATGGGAGATGGATGGAAGAGTCTTGGAGACACCCAACACCTTGCTGGCCACTCAGTGTGAGCAGGGCAGCCTGTGCTGTCAGTGGAAAGGTCTCCTCAGCACTGAGCCAGCCGGGCTTTCCCACAGCTGCCTCCCTCCTTCCCTGCTCCATCAGACCCTGTTTCCCTTTGCAGGTGGTGAGCAAGGAGCTGGTGTGCAAGTCGTGCCTGACAAGGACCCTGAACAAGCTGGAGACCATGATGACCATTCTGCAAGGGGAGACCACGCAGGGCACGGTGACACCGACCGGCATCGCCGACAACATCCTCAACATCACAGGTGAGCTCTGTCCTGCAGGCTGGGCACAGGGAGCAGGGACAGGGACAGGAGCAGCCTGAGGGGAGCTGTCAGGCTGCCTCCTCTGCCATTTGGGCTTTGGCCTTCTTAGGCTGTCAGGAAATTGCATCTGACATTTGGAGCGTGGCATCCCAGCCCTCTCTTCTCCCTGCACTTTTCCCAGGCTTGTCCTGGCTTTGGCAGCTGCCTCTGCGGACATTTAAATCTGACAGTTGTTAATAAACTCACTAATACTCCTAATAAGCTCACTAATTCTCCAGGGAATCCTCTTTTTAGTAAACAATGAGTAACAGCTATGGCTTCCAGATGCTTGTCTTCCTGGTTGTAGTCCAAGGAGGCTGTCCAACCTCACTGGGGCATCTGGGAACACTGTGTGGAAATTCCCACCTGGGTGCCCTGGGAGGAAGCAGAGACACCTTCTCTGCACTCCTTGTTACCTCTGCACTCCTTTCTGCACTTCACAGTGCAAAAACTTGGGGACATGTGTTTGCTTTATCCATTCCTTTCTCATTTCCTGACCTGTGGTTCTCTTCACTACACAGGAGGGAAATCAAGCGTGTTGTGATTAAGCATTCCCCACCAAAGCTGGTAGATTAGAGAGGCTGCAGGGATTGCTGACAGCTCTGTTTTTAGCTCTGGGCTACGAACACTTCCAGTGGGGAAGGTCATGTGCAGAGTAACACTGAGAAGACAGCAAGGAAAGCCTTGTCTGATTGTTTTGGGAAGGTGTCAGTTGTTCTCCTGGCTGAGCAGTTACCCAGGATATTTACCACTTCCTCTTCATTTCTCTCCTGGCAGGTGACCTGATTCACCTTGTCAATACAGTTTCACAAGAATCCAAGCCCCAGGAGCTGCTTGCTGATTCCCACAATTTGCTGCTGGCTCCCAAAGCCTACAACCTCTCTTCCAGCCTGATGCGAATCCTCATGAAATCCCGAGTGCTGAATGAAGAGCCCCTGGAGCTGGTGGGAGGAGAAATTAAGGCCACAGGCAAGAGGTCTGACCCCTTTAACTTGCTTTGCTACGAAAACACACCAAACTGCCAGTTCTCCATCCCCCAGGCCTTCAACTCCACCCTTTCCAACCTGACGGATGTCATCCAAGTCATGTTCCAAGTGGACTCCAATCCCTTCCCTTTTGGGTACATCAGCAACTACACTGTGTCCACCAAGGTGGCCTCCATGGAGTTCCAGACACACAACGGGGTGCAGATCCCCATTGGGAGCCTGGACTCAGAGAAAGCCATCACTGTGATGGTGTCAAACAGCACAGATCCTGAGAACCTCGTGGCTGGCACTGAAGTCATCGAGGCAAGAGGCTCTGTGAACCTGATTGTGGTCATGGAGAGCAACAACAGAGAAGCAGGACTGCACTTCCAGCTCACCTACAGAGTCCTCAATGGTAGGGTAGACAAATCCATCTCTTTGGTAGTTGTTCCTGTGGGAGAGGAGGGCTGGGTGTGAGGGATAACCAGTGTGGTCAGGAATGCCGGGTGTAGGCAGCAGGTTCCACACTGCATGCTGAGGTTCTGGAGTTCCTGGACAATATCCAGTGCCCAGTGTCATCCTGGCTTGTGGATTCTGGCCCTGAGAAGCCTTTTGCTTTTCCCAGCCCTTCTGTTGAGCCACATTAGCACCACTGGAGGGTGTTGGTCCAGTCCCTGTCCCAGGCAGGTCTGATGGTATCCAGTGCTCAGGGATCCTCTGAGCTGCAGTCCCACATCTCCCACAGCTTTTTGCATTCCTTGTACTCTTCCCTGACCCCCAGAGCTGGCAGCAGGCCTGTGGCTGCGTCTCCCAGGTGTTTATAAAGCCCTTTCTTTTCCTTTCCCTCCCCACAGAGCATTACCTGGCCAGTGAGCCCGAGCCTTTCATCATGGCCTATCTCCATCACGAGCCTGAGCCCAACGAGCACAACTGCACTGCCTCCAAGAAAATCAGCCTGGATGCCCTGGCTGGAAGTGACCACAAGCTCTACACCTTCTTCACCTCCCCCAGGTAAGAGAAGCCTCCCTGGTTATCCCTGTCAGCCACAGGCTGTGCCATGGATGCACGTGAGCGATGCTCAAATGCTCTATGGAGCCCCTGAGTATCTGCACTGCCAAAGGGTGTAAATTACACCAGGTTCACTGTGCTCTTCCTCCTCACTGTGTGCTTCCCTGCCCCTGCAGCTGGCTGCTTGCCATGGGCACACCAGCACGGGCACAGGGCTGGTGTCCCTTCAGGAGGTGCGGGAGTCATCTCCTTGCTCTGTTCCCTTCTCCAGAACGGATGACCCCATCCAGAAGTACTACCTGAACATCACCAACCACTTCAGCTGGACAGCAGTGGAGGTGACCCTGGGGCTGTACACGTCCCTGTGCCAGTACTTCAGCGAGCGGGAGAAGCGCTGGAAGACGGAAGGAATCGTCCCCCTGGAGGAGACCAGGCCAGACCAGGCCGTGTGCTTGACCCAGCACCTCACAGCCTTTGGCGCCAGCCTGTTTGTGCCCCCCAACTCTGTCCAGTTCATCTTTCCTGTAAGTACAACAAGGCAGAGGCTGTGCAGTGCTGTCACACATGGAACAGGGTGTTGTCACCTGGATCAAAGCCTTGGGCTCCTGTTGGCTTCCTGTCCCAGCTGGGCTGCCCTGTGCCCAGCTGGCACCAGCACAGGCCTCTGGGAGCCTTTGGGAGGTGCAGATGGGCCCAGCTCACAGGACTGTGTGCCCTGGTCAGGAATGCTGGCTGGAAACAGACCTTTGCAGATGGCTTTAGTCTCTGGCCTGGACACCTTGCCCTGTGTTCCTCTCTTAGGGAGATGCCAAACATTCCTCCAGCTGTCACCCAGCACTGTTTTATCCCAGGGAATCACACCTGCCAGCTGCTCCCTGCTTCCCAGGGGCATCCAGGCTCCTCCTTGCTCAGTCCCTGTGACGTGAGTGGGAGCAGGGAGCTGCTGGGGTCACGTCTGTGAGCGGGGTGATGGCCAGGAAGGAGGCAGGGAATGGGAACGGGATCCTCCTGGGCTTGCCTTTCAACACTTCTCTCCTCTCCAGGCTCCAGGCCCGGGGCTGAACTACATCGTGCTGCTGACCTGTGCCGTCTGCTTTGTCACCTACTCGGTGGCCGCGCTGATCGTGCACAAGCTGGACATGATCGACATGAACCGCGTGGGGGTGATCCCCTTCTGCGGCAAAAACGGGATGTACAAATACGAGATCCTGGTGAAAACGGGCTGGGGCAGAGGATCAGGTGAGCCCACAGCCTGCTCCCCTGCCTGCTTCCCAGGGGGACACTGTAGTTCAGCCGAGGTCTCACCTCAGCACGTCACACTCTGAATGTTCCCCCAGGGCCCAGAGCTGAGCTGCAGCTTCAGTGCAGGGCTCCCCACAGCATTCCCAGTTTTTGTTGTGTGATGATGGAGCAGGTAAAAAGAATGGTTTGGGTTGGAAGGTTCGTCAAAAACCCTCTGGTGCCAACCTCCTGCCATGAGCAGGGACACCTTCCACTAGTCCAGGCTGCCCCACCACTGGCTGTGGTGGGACAAGCAAATGCTGCTGGAGGGAATCACCCCAGAGAGAAATTCCCCCATCCAGCTTTCCCTGACTGGGCTGTGGGTGCAGAGGCAGAGATTGTTCCTCACTTCTGACCCTGTCCTGCCTTGTGGGCCCTTTGGATGGATCCTTTGGCTGTGCTCCAGCATCCATCCCTGTGTTCTGAACCTTTCCCAGCAGCAGGAAGGCACAGAGTGGCACAAAGTGTAGATGGAGCTGGCACTGGCAGTGCTGGGGAGCGGCTGCACCTCGGCTGGGCGTCCCTGAGGCAGCCCCTTCCTTCCCTGCAGGTACCACGGCCCACGTGGGCATCGCCCTGTACGGGGTGGACAACAAGAGTGGGCACAGGCACCTGGATGGGGACAGCGCCTTCCGCCGCAACAGCCTGGACGTCTTCCAGATCGCCACGGAGCGCAGCCTGGGCAGCATCTGGCGCATCCGCATCTGGCACGACAACAAAGGTGGGGCAGGGAGGGGACACATCCCGGGCCTGGCCAGGGGCCTGGGCCTGCAGTGGCCAGTGGTGACCCACTGGCTTGGGGGGACGTGGAATCTCCATCCCAGGGAAGTGACAAACTGCGCAGACACAGACAAGGCACCGTCCTGTGCACTGTGACAGGAATGTCACCTCAGGGTGACCTGGCTGTGCCGTGCCTCCCTCTTGGCTGCTGTGCACAATCCTGTCACTGTCCCACTGACAGCCCTTGTGTGGCCCTCTGAGCTCTGCAAGCTCATCCAGGGAATGTGTGCCATGAAATATTCCCTTGTCTCTGCCCGTGCAGGACTCAGCCCCTCGTGGTACCTGCAGCACGTCATCGTGAGGGACCTGCAGAGCAGCAAGAGCTACTTCTTCCTGGTGAACGACTGGCTGTCGGTGGAGAGCGAGGACAACGATGGCCTGGTGGAGAGGGAGGTGTTTGCTGCCAGTGAGTGCTGCACCTCCCCTGGCTCCTTCCCATCTCTGCTGCCTGGGCCCCTGAGCCTCCTTTTCTCCAGGCTGAGCCCCCCCCCAGCTCCCTCAGACACTCCTGGTGCTCCAGACCCTTCCCCAGGTCCATTCCCTTCTCCAGCCCCTCAGGGTCTTTCTTCTTGTGAGGCTCCCAGAACTGACCCCAGGACTGGAGGTGCCTCAGCAGTGCCCAGCACAGGGGGTGGCACTGCCCTGGGCCTGTGGCCACACTGTGTTTGGCACAAGCCAGGTGCCATTGGCCTCTTGCCCAGCTGGGCACACCTGGGCTCATGTTCAGCCACTGTCACCCCCGTCCCTTCCTGCTGGGCAGCTTTTCCAGCCACTCATCCCCAAGCCTGGAGCACTGCATGAGGAGGGACCACATGGATGCAGTGTGGATACTCTGGAGCTGCTGGGAGGGACGTGGCTGGCCCAGCCAGGTGCCCTCTGCAGTGCAGCCACCCTGAGTCTCTGCTTCTGTGCCCAGGTGAGACGGAGCTGAGGAGCTTCTGGCGGATCTTCGTGGCGGAGCTGCAGCGCGGGTTCTTCGAGAAGCACGTGTGGCTGTCGCTGTGGGACCGGCCGCCCCGCTCGCGCTTCACCCGCGTGCAGAGAGCCACCTGCTGCTGCCTGCTCACCTTCCTCTTCCTCTGCGCCAACGCCGTGTGGTACGGCCTGGTGGGCAACGTCCACCTCAGGTGTGTGATGGGCAGTGTCCAGCCCAGGGGTGTGCAGGGCAGTGTCCAGCTCAGGGGTGTGCATGGTGTGATGGGCAGTGTCTGTGTGTGATGGGCAGTGTCTGTGTGTGATGGGCAGTGTCT
>VZRZ01003288.1:98734-125421 GCA_013398175.1 Climacteris rufus
CGGGCCCGGCCCTGCCGTCCTCCCCGCGGCCCGGCCAGGCCGCCAGCCCTTCCCCGGCCAGGCTGCCCGACTGCGATTTGCATTTCACCTCCGTGCTCAGCCTCCGGCTGGCCTCGGCGTCCTTCAGCACCTCCTGCAGCGTCTGCAGCTCCGGGGAGGAGCTGGACTTGCTGAGGGGCTGGGAGGGCTGGAAGGAGAGCTCCTGCAGCGGGCCGCCCTCCTCCCGCCCGATGGGGATCGCGCCCTCCGCCAGCTCCTCCAACTTCAGCGACTTCTCCTCCTGGCTGGAGGTGGAGGAGGACTTAAAGAGAGAGAAAGGCAGATTAAGGTCCATTCCAGGACTGTGTGATTCCATGAAAACCCTTCATGCTCAGCCCGTGGTTGCTCCAACCCGGCCTTGCAGGGATGGGGCAGCCACAGGCCAGCTCCTCCGACTTCAGCGACTTCTCCTCCTGGCTGGAGGTGGAGGAGGACTTAAAGAGAGAGAAAGGCAGATTAAGGTCCATTCCAGGACTGTGTGATTCCATGAAAACCCTTCATGCTCAGCCCGTGGTTGCTCCAAGCCCCGTCCAACCCGGCCTTGCAGGGATGGGGCAGCCACAGCTTCTCTGGTCACCCTCCGGGCCTGCCCACCATCCCAGGGAGCGAATCCTTCCTTTTCCCGGCAGCCAAAAGAAAAGCTGACAACAGCAACGCTCCAGGCACCCCGGCACTCCCAGGGAAAGGGGAGCAGGGAGCAGCACAAAGCAGCACAGCTCAAGGACCCTGCTAAACCAGGGATTTCCCCTGCATCCCCCCGGCCATCCCAGCTCCATGTGCACCGTGGAGAAGCCAGGAGGGAACTGAGGTCAACTGGGGTGTCCCACACCAGCTGTGTCCTCACCTGTTGGAACCCTGAATTCTGAGAATTTCACCGGTTTTTTGCTTTAACAAGTTTTGATCCCCAGAAATACACCTCATTTGATCTTAAACCCTGGAAAAGATTTCCCCTGCAGTGTGATAACTTTGAAATTAATGCTGTATAGTTAAGGTTGTGTCACTGGGTGAATTAGGTAGAAGTGTAGACATTTTGGTTTATGAAATATTATAATACTAGTGTCCAAAATGGAGGGTTTAGGTGTTGTTTTATAACTTCCTTTTTTACCTTTGCTACTTCCCCTTTCTTCTCCAAAAACTTGTGTTTTCTGCCATTGGTTCTACAGTTCCGCAGTGCGGGATAAGAAGAACTGATTATTGGGTTTTTATTGAAAATATCCTACAACATCTCCCTAATTGGACAATCTGGGGTATAAATAATCTGGATGAGAGGTGCTCGAGGCCATTTGCACCTTGTTATTAACGACAAAGCAATTTCTGTACTGCCAAGTTATAGATAACACTTGATAAACATTTTGAGAGCGAAGAAACTCTGAAGTATTTCTACTGTGTCTTATCTCAAGTGTCTGTTCAAAGAACTCCCAAAGAGAAGATGTGCCGTGGCAGGGCCCAAAGCTTGGCCAGAATGGTGCCACTCACCCTGCTGTAGGAGCGTGGGGCCCTTCCAAACCTCTCCTCGCTCAGGACGTGCTCGGAACACGAGGTGTCCATGTCCTCGCTCTCCGGGGACTCCACGGGGGACTCGGCCTCGCGCAGCTCCGTGTCCTCCAGCACCACGGCCGACTCTGCGGAGACACGGGCAGCGCCCTGTGGAGAGGGGACGGGGGGCAGGCCCCCTTCTCTCCTCTCCTCTCCTTTCCTCTCGAGTCCCAGCCTTTTCCCTACGGCATCTCAATGGAAGGCCATGTGGAGTGAGTGCCCTGGCATTGCTTGGCGGGTCAGACTCGCTCCCGGCTGCCCTTTTTCCCCCATGGAATCGATCGCCTCGGGCTCCCAGCAAAGGGCTCTGCCTCGGGCCAGGGAAGTGCAGTGCTTCCAATTGTTCCTGATGGACAAGCAGGGCAGGGGAAGAGGAAACTTGGGCAGGGGTTACCAGGACAGACAGAACTAGGGAGAGGCAGGAAAGCACCAGGTAAAGCTCACTGGAGACATCAGCTCTGGGCAGGGCTGCAGCCAAGGGAGCTTTGCTCGTGCTGAAATGCAACGCTCCCATGCCTTGAGGCCTGCAAGGAGATAAGAAATTTTCCTAGGAGCCATTTCCTTGCAGTTTGGCAGTGTTCCCCGTGTTCTCAGGAGAAGCAAAACTGAGCCCTGGCCATGGGACAGGACAGGAGCAGGGGTGGCACACGTGGCATCTGCCCAGGCAGGCAGGGAGGGAACCAGCCTGACACAAAGCTCCCTGGAACCCCTGCCTGTGTGGAGGATTCAACCTTGGATGTGCTCCAGGCACTGACCACAGGGATGAGTCTGACCAAAGGCTCCTCCTGGCCTTGCTTTTTGTCCTGAGGAAAAGGCTGGAGAACAGGAGGCTTCCCATTATGCACACAAGGGACTGGAAGACCAATCTGAAAGGCCAAGATTTGTTTTCCAAAATAACAATAATAATAAAACCAAAAATTAGCACACACAAACAATGTAAAGAAAATCAGCAAAATTAAACAAAAAAAAATACAAAGAAAGGAATCACTAAAGCAGCTTTTCCTGGATTGATTTCAGCTCGCAGGACCAAAGTTATTTCAAAGAAGCAATTAAGAGTTAGCATTGCACACACAAACCTTCTAAAAATACAAAACAAACCAAAAGGAACCAAAACAACGTGCTGATCTGGTTAGCTGTCCAAGCCAGAACACACCTGCAGATACCCAGGGCTTCCCAGCCTCCCTCCTACACCACTGCCAAGATTGCTGGTGCTTTGGAACAACCCAAGCACTAATTATGCTTTAGGTGGGAAGAGAATAACAGGAGCAGAGAGAAGTACAGAAAAATATTGAACTGCAGCAGCTTTGTGTTGCTTTGAGGGGCCTCTGACAGCAACCAGCAGCAGCTCAGAACACCCCACTGCTCCACTGGGAGTTTTCCAGTGAAGGAAAGAGGCAGAAAGACATTTGAACACTCTAATTAAAATCACAAAGCATTGCTGGTTATCAAAGCAATGCAGGTGTTGTGCTCATAAGGTGTGTAATTTGATCTCCACTTCATTTAATTAGGAAATCAATTTTACTGAAGTGGAGAAAGATTTTGCATTATTACAGAGCCTCTAAAACATAGAATTGAGCAGGTTTTCTGCTGCAATGTATTTCTTTTTTTTTTAATTTAAAAATCTCTTAACCAGCCTCCATGCTGGTTGAACTTTATCCATATCTCAAATATATACATTTATCAGCTGCTTTTATCTTTCTGTGTCCAATCCTGGCAGATCCCTGTGGGCTGAGCAGCTCCAAGGGGAGCCTGTCCTGCAGCACACGCTGCTCTTCTCCCAACTGGGAGCTTTTCCACTGAGCAGAACACAAAGCCAATTGGAAACTGGAGCTGAAAATGAAGAATTCATTAATCCCCAGCCATGTTTTGACAGGTCATTTAACACTTGGCCTCGTGACTCACAAGCCACCCCAGCTAAAAGCAAAGTTGCTTTAGGAAATTGTCTGCACTTGCAAATGTTGGATCTGGCTTGGACTTCTTCATGCTAGTCAAGATCCCATTTGTTGAGAGTGATGAGACTGGGGACAGACAGGAGACATGGAAGGGGAAAATGAGGGATGAGGGATACATTTTCTATGAATCAGAGGTGTTCTTCTATGGCAATACTGTTTGGTTGGTTTTTTCCTTAAAGATATATAAATATACCTGCCCAGGATATGCTCCTGTGCAACTTCCCTTGACAACTGGACTGGTACATGGAAGAGAAAGAGGCCACTGCAAAGGGAAATCAAGTGAGCAGCTACATCAAAAGGAAGGAGAGACTATATGAAAAAAAAATATTAAAAAAATTAAAAAGCACAGAGTTTCAAATGTAACCAAGAGCCTATTTCAAAACAAACAAATAAATAAATGAAACAAAGGAAAGAACAAGCTGGGATTAAGCTCACCAGATGCCGAAGGGATATTTTAAGGGTACAAAGTACACAAATAAGGAGGAATAAACACATCCAACAGTGCAGGCTCCTTTTGCAGAATGCATTTTGTGAGGCTTAGGAACAGAAAATCCCTTCCTGATAGCCCAGCACACACAGGAAACCAGGCTGAGCCTTTCCTGAGCTCCACACTTTTGGCACAAGGTCATTTTGAAACCCACAGAAGAATCTGCAGAGGTTGAACCTCTGATGAGGCAGAACAGGGAGGTGACAGCCAAACTTCTTCCCACCAGTCACTCCCCAGCCAAGCCTGGTTACCAAGTGTGTGGCCAAAATTCCTCTCAGACTGGCACAGGAGTGGCATTCAGGTGCTGTGGTTTCAGCTCTTCACTTAGCTCCCTATACCACAGATTTGTGGAGTCACCAAAGTGTTTATGGAAAATCATTTGTTTGTTTGTTCATAAGAGGTGATAATTTGATTTTGACTCCAATTTGCTGTTTACACATTCTGAAATACTAAAACATACCCTGCCCTGCTTAAAACAAACCTGAAAACTGGCATTTTTACCAGATTTCCAGGCATTCCAGCCCATTTTTCCTCAGCAAAGCCTGGCCTGCTGGTAGCACTGCTCAGTTCTGACGGTGCCTGCAGTGCTCAGAGCCTCAGTGTTGGAGAGCACTGGTAAGAGCTCCGAGCAGGGACTGCAGAAAGCTTTAAAAATTCCAGCTGTTGGTCAACAGCAATCTCCCAACACCAACAGCTTTTTAAGAGGAACTAGCACCAAATTATAGAGGAAATCCTTGGCGTTGTGTTAAAATCAAGGCAGGAAATGAAACTCGAGTGGTTCAACTGAAGGCTGGAAGGTCCTTTCCAGAGGTGGATAAATCCAATGGGATTTGCATTCTGCTGTAAAAGCCAACCCATCCTGGCTGGCAAGGCTTGGGACAGGCCCTTCCCTGAGTGCCTGACACAGACTCCCAAACTGAAGACAAATGGAAATGGAAACACTGCATGGAAAGATCCATCCACAAGTGGGATGCCCAGATCAGCCCCAAACAAGTGGGAGAGGGGAACAGATCCATGACTGGGTTCATTTTCATTTGGGGAACACACGGAACACACGACTCCTCCAAAGCACCTCCTCCTTTCTCCTCATCCCCCAGGGGCCAGCAGAAGTGAGGAGGAAGGGAATTTGGCCCTGCCAGGGACAAGAAGTGCTTCCCTTTCTCCCTGCTGAGCCCCAGCAGCCCTGCAGAGCCCCACAGGGCTGCACTCCCACCTGTGTTGGAGCGCTGCAGCAGCGAGGGCTTGGCTGTTCCTGTGGCCAGGCTGGAGGAGGGCACGGACAGGGATTTGTACAGAGCTGTCTCCCGGTGCTCCTTGAAACGTTCTGCAGCCATGAGGGCGTTGGAGAGCTCCTGCAGGGGCATGTTGTTGATGTCTGAGGAGAAGGGGCTCAGAGGGTTCTCCAGGCTCATCAGCCAGCTCGTGTTACCTGCAGGGGACAGTTTGGGAGGTGTGAAGTACTCCCAGCTACCCCAAAGCTCAGGTTGAAAAAGCACGAATTGTTTAGGTGTTTACAAACAAAAATCCAAATGGACTGAGTTCTCAGCTCTTCTGCAGAATGATTTGATTAATTGCTTCTCCCAGTGCTCCACACTTCACCCCAAGCTCCTCCAAACCCACCCCTGCTAACTCATTACTACAGCAGATTCCCAAAAGCATCCAAAACACTCAGGTATTCTGCTTAATTCAGTTATTTTCTCATGAAGCAGCTTGCAGCTGAAATAGGTAATTCCTGTTAATCTCGTGGTCAAGACTTTTGACCCTGAACCACGGGTCCCCAAGGCCAGGTTGGATTTGGTTTGGAGCAGCCTGGGACAGTGGGAGGTGTCCCTGCCATGGCAGGGGTGGCACTGGATGGGCTTTGAGGTCCCTTCCAACCCAACCCATTCCATGGTTCTGCAGTTTCAAAAGGCAGTAAGCCATAAACAGACCCATTTACAACTAAACATGGATTTTCCTTCTTCACCCAGCTCTGGTTTCTCACCAAGGCCGAGGTGCCAGCCCACCCCAGGTACCCACCTGTGGGCCTGCGCACCAGGATCTCTGCCCAGCCCTGGGTCAGCAGGGGCACATAGGCAGCCAGGTTGGCTTTTTCCTTCTGCAGGGCTGTCTGTGGAGCAGGATTGGCCTTCTCTGAGCGAGCTGCAGCAGCAGGAGGTGCCTGTGTCCCCTGGGGAGTCGAGCCACTGGGAAAGTGGGAGGCTGAGCTGTCTAAGGCACCAACACGTAAGGCATGGCCACCTGTGGGGACAGACACAGCCAAGGGAGAGCCACGCTTAGTTAGCCCCAAACATCTCAGCAAGGAGGCTTTTCAGCTCTTCTGGCAGCTGCACACACAATGTCCTCCTTTTTATTTCCCTTTTCATTACAATTATTATTACTATTTCAATTATTAAACTGTTGTTCTCTCAACCCACAAGTTTGCTTACTTTTCCCCTTCCAGTTCTCTCCTCCATCCCACCACAGGGTACTGAGAGCACCTGGGTGGGCTTTAGCTGCCAACTGGGGTTAAACCACAAAGAGAATTTTACCTTCTGTGTGTTCCTTATAAACCAATTTATGTGACCACCAAAGCTCTCCTGCATGGAGAGGGAAGCAGGAGGAGCCCCACCACATCTGGGGCCAACAGCTCCTGCTACCTGCCCCTTATTAAACACCAGACAGGTGCAGATCTCAGGTGAGCTGAGACACAGGAGGCACCTGGAGCCTTCAGCCTGTGGCAGAGAGCCAGGGATGGCAGGGACTCTGCAGGATGGGAACTCACCCGACATGGAGCGGACTCTGCTGCGGGAGCTCCTGCAAACCTGCTGCCCAGCCTGGGACTCCAGCTTGGCTGGAGCCTCCTTGGTCTGTCTCACTTGCAAAACAGGGTCTGAGCTGGGGGAAAAGAAGGTGTTGGGATGTTGAGACAGCAATCAGTTG
Organism: Climacteris rufus; assembly: GCA_013398175.1. NCBI lineage: Eukaryota > Metazoa > Chordata > Aves > Passeriformes > Climacteridae > Climacteris > Climacteris rufus. The sequence continues at coordinate 105,671 of VZRZ01003288.1, forward strand.
TACTGGATAAATAAAAGTACAGGAAGAGGAAGCATTGCAAAGATGTAACGCTGCTTTAGGTGGCTCTGTCAGGTGGAGATTTCTAGAAATGGGAGCAAAACTTACCTGGATTCTGGGGTGCTTTGGAAGTCTCCAGAGTCCAGGCCAAGCAGGGACCTTGTCCCTGTTCCAACACTTGTAGTGATGGTCACCAGCTTGTTACCAACCAGCCATGTCTTGGTCCTTCCTCCAGCCAACAGAAACTCACCCACGGGAGATCTGGAAACACATCTGGGCTGCAGATTTCTCAGGAGGCAGAGATCAGAGCTGACTCCATTAACCATGCAGGAGGTGCTGCCTGCTCTCCTTCTTTACACAGCTTTTGTACCACTCCCCCTGGCTCACAACATCCATGTTATCCATCAGGATGATGGATGGGCTGACAGGGATGAGCTGCTGCAGCAGGCTGTGGTTATCCAGCAAGGACATGGAGCAAAGCCCTGCTCCCAGACCTTCAGGGCAGCTCCTCCAGACAGTTCCAGGCTGAGGCAAAGGTTGGTTGTCTCCAGTGTTCTTCACAGAACCACGGGATGGTCTGGGTTGGGAGGAACCCTAAAGCCCATCCAGTGCCACCCCTGCCATGGGCAGGGACACCTTCCACTGTCCCAGGCTGCTCCAAACCAAATCCAACCTGGCCTTGGGGACCTCCAGGGACGGGAGATCCTCTGGGAAATCCATTCTAATGCCTCCCCACCCTCAGAGGGAACAATTCCTTCCCAATATCCCATCCAACTCTGCCCTCTGGCTGTGGGAGCCATTCCCTGTGTCCTGTCCCTCCATCCCTTGTCCCAAGTCCCTCTCCAGCTCTCCTGGCAGTGGACTGCCCTCCCCAGGGCTTTCTTTCCTTGAGCCAAGCCACATTTTATCAGTGAGCAAAGGTTTCAGAGCCTGGGCCTGCCAGAATCCCTAAGTTTCCCAGGAGTTTTCCACTAATAAAGTGAACATGAAGCCCAAACCCCCGCAATGTGTCCCTGAGTGAGCCCGTACCTCTTGGGCACAGCAGTGAAGTTGGAGAAGACATATCGAGCCATCATGTCCAGGCAGGTCTCTGTGAGCTCCAGGTGCAGGTTCTTCAGGTTGTCATCAGCCTGAGCCATGGAGTTCTCATCTGCAGAGCCCAGGCTGGAGCTGGTGATGGATGTTTGGATGCGGCTGGAAGAGAAGGACCCCGCCTGACGGAGCAGAGCACTGTCCCTGCCCCCAGGGTGGCAGGATGCCCTCCCTGCTGTACATGCACGTGCCAGCCACCAAACCCAGCCTTGGGAAACCGCTGTCTGGGCCAGCCTCCTGCTGTGCTTCCACATTGGCATTGCAGGGACAGTGTTTGTGCTGGAGAGACTGAGAACACTCCCAGTCAGTCAGCTGGCCAGGCCAGGGCTCTCTGATGTTGGTGGCCCATGGGCAAGTGCACCAAGCAAGGAGTGAGTGGCAGCTTGGAGTTCCTAATCCATGTTCAGGGCAAGCATCCCACGAGCAGCACCAGCTTCCCAGGCAGCAGGTTGCCCATGAGCCAGAAACTGGGCCACTCCAGACTTCACTTTATAATCCTGTGGTTTGCTTTTTTCTCTGTTGCATCTCTTCCATATATTGTTTTTTCCCCCCTTCAAATTCAATAGCTATGTAAAACCTAATTTGACTTGAAGTAGAAAAAAAATTGCACTCTGAACAGGAAATTGGCACAATAGAGAGTAAATCTGCCTTCAAATCAGCCAAATTAGCCAGGCAGTTTGAAACCATTTCTGTTTTAGGCTGGACTGCAATATTTTATAAAGACAACTCCTTATGCCACTCTAACACAAACTAAGCTGAGGTACTGCCAAAATTCTTATGACATGGCAACTTCTTTGGCATCATTAAGGGTAATTATCTGAACTTTTAGTTGCTACCATTAACACATAAATGCAGGAGAAGAAAATCACCTCATGATTCATGGGGATATCAGAGAATCATGGAATGGTTTGGGTTGGAAGGGACCTTAAAGATCAGCTTGTCCACCCCTGCCACGGGCAGGGACACCTCCCACTGTCCCAGGCTGCTCCAAGCCCTGTCCAACCTGGCCTTGGGCACTGCCAGGGATGGGGCAGCCACAGCTCCTCTGGGCACCCTGTGCCAGGGCCTCCCTTCCCTCAAAGAATTCCTTCCCTAAAATGAAGTGTCAGAACTATAATTGCAATTCAGTCACTTCAGTCTCTCTCCCCCGAACACCATATAGAGTCAAAAATAAAAAAGAACTGAAAATCAAGTTCCACTGACAGCAATCCTACAGATTAAGGCACAAATCTTCAGGTTCAGCAGTTTAACACTCAAGGGAAGCGATCCAGAAATCAATTTTTAAAACTGGCATCAGTTGTTTCACATCTTTCACTGGAGCAGATCAATGCTTGCCACCAAATCTTGTCAATCAATCAAATCAGTGTGTGAAATCAAATCTGCTTTTCTTTAGTTGTGAAAGCCACAGCTTCATATGGGCTGAGCACACCCTTCACTACTCTATGGAAACACAAATCCAGGTTTTCCACGGCATCATCCTTGAGACCAGAATATTTCACCAGCTCCTTCAGAAGAACAAATCCTAAACTGAGGCCAGAACTGTTCCCCCTACAGTGGAAAGAGGGCTCTGCATAACTTTGCAGAGTTCCAAAGCCTCTCTTGGAGCAAGTCCCTGCTTGGGAGGCTCAGGTTTTAGTGAGCTGTAACCAGGATTCTCACTTGTGCAGAATGCAACCTTTTTCCTTTTCTTTGTATGGCTTTTTTTGTTCGTTTTTTTTTTTTCCCCTTCACCACCTTTACTTGCAAATAGAATTTTGTCGTTGTTAAAGCACCAGAGAAGGTGGCAAAGTGACCACAGACACCCAGGGTGTGATGTCCCAGCGTTGGGAAGGCTGAGGGATACTTCCCCACAACTTGCCTGTGGCTAAGGCCAGGTTCTGCTGGGATCACCATGTCATGCAAGCATCCCACATGCAAATCCACCCTGCTTCCACCCTCCCTTGCAGCAAAACCTCCAAGGGCTCAGTTGCTCTTGGATTGTCCCCATTTAAAGTGCCTCTACCTGCGGACCACATGTTCAGACACACTGATGCTGCGGGACCGGAAGGCATCAACTGCAGAGGGTTCTTTCAGCTCTTTCACTGGAGGAGAGTTATTCAAGCCTTGCTTTGCATTTTTGGCTAGTCTTAAACTACTATGTGGAGAAGCACCAAGCCCCAAAAGAGGTCACAGAAGGGAGGAAACCATTGGAGGGATGTAGGTTGTAAGGTCACAGTCACAGGGTCAATATTGGGGGATCCCGGAGGGTGATGGAAAATAAAACAAATGCCAAAAAAAAAAAAAAGGGAAACAAAAAAAATTAAAACGTACAAACAAGCAGAGCTAAAAGCATTAAGAAGACAAACCACATTTTGAAAACAAGATTTTTAACGTGCTACAAAACAAATGAAATTAGTACAAGTTAAAAGAAAAAAACTGGTTGAAATGAGAGTTGGAATACTGTGCTGTTCAGCAAAGGCAAGGGCACCTGAGGGCTCCCTGGGCACAAATTCCTCGAGGCTGAGAAGTTTTGTGCTGAGAAGTTTTGTGCAGTTCAGCCCCCTCTTGTGTTGCCCCAACTCACCATCTCCTCATCTCAGCACCTGAGGCTTCCACAGATCCTCAAATGCTTTACCTGGAGCAGGTGGCAGCAGGATTTTCCAGGAGACAGATGTGTCACCCATCTCTGTTCCTACCAAGCCTGGCCCAGAGCTGAGCTGTTCCCCCAGTCACAACACACTCAGGGCCTCCCAGAGGTGCCCCTTAGCCCAGCTTGAGCCCAACTGAGCCTGAAGCTGAGCCCACCTGAGCCAGAGCCTGCCCTCAGTGCACACCAACACCTCCCTGGCTGGGTGATGCTCCTGTGCCACCCCAGGTAAGCCCCTGACTCTGAAGTGGCCCAGAAAGGGAGTCAGTGTTCCCACTGGCAAGTGCCAAGCACACGGGGGAGATGACAGCAATTAAGATCCAAGAGGCACTTTAATTATTCACTGAGCTGCACGCCAGGCTCTGCCAGGCTCGGCACTAATTTGGGCAGAACAGTTGCTCCAGCAGCTCCCATCCTCGTGTATGAAATGCAGACACTCATTTAACCCTCCTGGCTGTTCCCAAACACAGTTTCTGTGCCATCCTCTTTCCAGTGAGTTATCCCATCCCAGATTGCCCCCTGGAGGGATCTGAATTTCTGTGTCCTCCTCCCAACAGCTCCTCACAGATCAGTTTTGGCCACAAGTGGGGATGTGCTGCAGAGATCATCACCTGCACCAACACCAGGACATCCAGCAGCCCTGAGAACTGCTGGGATCGTGATTCCTTGGAATACCCAGCACCTCAGCTATGGCATGGAAGCATTTTTGGGCTTAAGGAGTAAAAACCTAGCACTGAAGCTTCTCAGGCAAGAAAGCAGGTATCTGCTCCAGGCCTTTCCTCTCTCCCCTGGCCAGAATCCAAGCTCAGCCAGACCCAGAGGCAGTGGCATCCTGCCCTGCCAGTGCTTCAAGCACTGCCTTGAGTACAGCCACACTCCTCAGCAGAGATTTCTGTGCAAAGTGATCCAGCAAAAGCCTTTAGATACAGTAGTATTCCAACCTGGCAGAACTGAGCACGTTTTTTAGGGGAAAAAAAGAAAAAAAAAAAAAAGATTAGTTGAAATTCTAATTGGAGAGATGAGTGTCAAAAGGCTTCTCTTTCAAGTTTCTGGATGAAAGAGGAGGAGATGGGAGAGATGAAACACAACACAGGGTTTACAGCTGCAGCATTAGGGCAGGGATGGTGTTTCTTCATTGCAAGACTCTCCTGGAGCCTTGCAGGTAAAGTAGAGGCACTTTCCCCAGGGTTCAGATGCCACCATGTGCTCACAACACTGAAGCAAGTAAAGTGAACCAATTTAGGTAATCCCTGCAGGTAAAAGGATGTAGGAGAAACCCTGAATGCCTTCCAAGGAATATCATCCTCCCCTGGCAAATGTTGCTTTGAAAGATTGCTGGCAAGATACGCTCTGACTTCTGAAGGCTTTGCCTAACACTGGCATGATGGCTTCAAGATTCCAAAAAAAAAGGCATCAGGACATCCAGACAGACAGAAAGCAGCTGTGTGCCAGCCAGTGCACTGACCTGACTGGGAACATCATGGAAAAACACAATACTGGCTCTCTAATTTATCCAGGTCGTTGATCACAACCATTTCTCTGGCAATCGTTTAAAAATCACTCGTTACAGATCAATTATCAAAAGGAGTTCACATAATCCATAGGAACATGGGGTTCTGTTACATCTGGTATTATTCTCCTCTGTCACCTGTGGTAATGCTGTAATGACACACATCAACCTGAAAGAACTGCTCATTTTCAAAAAGGAACACCAAAAAGCCTCCCCTCACTGCACAGGCCTGCAGGACAGGCAGTGGTGCCTCTCAGCCTGCTGTGATCCCAGCTCCTTACCAACCTCACCCCAGCTTCTCACCAACCTCAGCTGACCTAAAGAGGTTTACTTGGCTTGCTTACTGCACTGCCAGATTTGGGATAACTACACCCAGCCTCCTTCAGGGAAACACAGGGAAGGGTGTGAGCAACAGGCAACGCCAAACCCTGCTGGGCTCCAACAGAATGTACCTCTTTGGCCTCTCATTCAGGCTGGTGCTGCGAGCCCTGAAGCTGTCCTTCTCTGGGGTGTCATCAAAGGACAAGAGGACGTTGGAGCGCAGGCCCTGCCAAGGGGACAGGAGGGGACAACGTGAACAACGAGCACTGCGCCTCTGCAGCCAAGGGCCAAGCAGAGGTGCTGACAAGCAAACCACCATTTTTCTAGCTTCAACCAGAACCTTTAGATGAGTTTTTAAGTTGTGATTTTTCCTGTGTGCTGCTGGATTGAGCAGTGCCATTACCTTGGTGATGTAGGGGACAAAGTCCTTGCGGAAGGGGAGGCGGCAGCGGATGAACCACATGGCGATCACGTGGTGGGCCAGGCACACGATGTACTGGTTAAACCTGCAACAGCACAGAAGCCCCACAGCTCAGTCTGACAAACACAACTCATCCTTCACCTGCTCTAAGTGTAAACAAAAAAAGAAAACCCTCAAAAGTTCTGTTCAAGAGAAACAGGGATTTTGTCTGAGGTGACGATGTCATAGAATGGTATCATGGAATTACAGGATGGTTTGGGTGGGAAGGGATCTTGGAGATCATCCAGTTCCACCCTATGCCATGGGCAGGGACACCTTCCACTAGCTCAGGCTGCTCCAAGCACCATCCAACCTGGCCTTGGGCACTTCCAGGGCAGCCTGTGCCAGGGCCTCACCACCCTCACAGGGAGGAAATATCCCTTCCTCAGGAATACCCTGGAGACACCAGAATGTGCAACATCCCATAGATAACCTTGAGCCAAACACTCCAAAAAAAGGCATCTCCTGGTCCCACTTTGAGAGATGAGAGAGAAAGAAGCACAGTGCTGTGGCCTTACTTGGAGGGGTTGGTGTAGGGCAGGGAGATGGCGAAGACGCTGGCGTACTGCTCTGCCGCGAAGTTCCGGTACAGCTGGGGCAGCCTGGCCAGAGCTGCAACAGTGCAACAACAACACCAGCACAGCTGAGGCCTCAGCACGACCACTCCATAGCCTAATGCAGTTTAATTTCTCTTTTTTTTGTTTTTTTGTCTAAATGATCAGTGACATGGAAGTTAATGGATGAATGACATGCAAGGAGGAGAAAGCAGCTCGTATTTCCATGTGGCTGCACCACAGTGTCGCAGTAACGACATGAAAGAAGGAGACAGAAACCTCTGGAGAGTGAAGGAACAAGTTCCTCAAGGAACAAATTCCTCAAGGAGTAAGTTCCTCAAGGAATAAGTTCCTCAGGCCTTGCCTGTCTTTATTATAGATGTGCCTTATAATTCACTGTGTATTGGAGGAAACAAAGGCCTCCCCTCAATCACACTGGTCAAAGGAAATGTCCATCAAACTTCTGTGCCCAGGAGAAGGGAATGTAAATAAAAAGATATCATTACAATAACATGGCTGTGTTTACAGAGAATGTCTGAGAACCAGTTACAAAAGAATGATAACATCCAGAACTGCAGAAGTCAGGGCAACAACACAGAGCGTGGCTCTGCTCAGTGCAAGTGCTTTATATAGAGAACTACTAACAAATGAGGGGATCCAACATTTGTAACTTGAGGATGGAGCAAAGGCATCACAGTGCATCCCATATGACCAACACAATCCAACCCCACATTCCACACAAACCCCACAACCACAGACCAAAAGAAGGACATCACAACTTACTTGAGAGAAATTCTAGGAGGGGGATTGCCATGTTGGCCGTGGCAGAAATGTGGGTCAGTTTGACAATGAGGACAGGCAGTGCCTTGATGATGATGTCAGGCATCTCCACGCTGCAGACTGACAGAGCCACCACGCACTGGTTGGCGCAGCGGTAGATGAGCCCGTGCTCCAGGCAGTACACGATCTCCCGCTGGGGACAGCAAGGACAACAGTCCCATCAGGGAGAGAACAGCCCTGAGGCACCACTCCTGCCTCCAGCCACCATCCCAGAACACCCTGCAAGGCCTGTATGGCACAGCTGAATGCTAACACTGAGCCTTAAATGATGCTGCAGATATTCCAGGCCAAAATCTTATCGGTAGGCTTGACTCAAGTAGGGAGTTGAGACTTGAAGTTTCTGATTTAACAGAAATTCTGTGTTTATAAGGGTGTTAGTGCAGAGGGTGAAGTCACTGAGTGACCTGTGAGGGGGGACAGGTGAGGAGTGAATCCCCAGTTAATCCTGCATGGGGTTACCAAAGTGTTTTCTCACCCTGCTCCCACCCCACACTCAGCAGATGCAGCTCTTCCCAACAGCAAAGGCACTGTTACCTTGCCCTTCTGCCCCCTCATCAGCTCATATGCTAAAAAATGCTCTCCAGGCCCTACCCTCCTACTGCCCCCATACCTGTTTGGCCTTGTCCAGGTAGTTATGGTAGGATATGAGTGCTGTCAGCACTGGCACCACAGCCAGGTGCAGATCCGTGCGGGAAAAGCCTTCGGGGGTCCCGTGGAGCCTGTCCGTGGTCTTCTTGTCTGTGAGCTGACACAGCACACAGCAAGTCAGGACACCTCCCACTAAAACACCCTCTGAAAGGCAGCCCACAGCTCCCCTTTCACCTGTATATATATATATATACACATTAAGAACACTCAGTATTACATATTCTGTACCTAGAACAACCCTCACGAAAGAGAAGGTCAGTGAGGATTGACAACCAGCCTGCTAAACTTTAAAATATTTGACAGAATACAAAAAAAACCCACTCAAAAAACCCCCCCAAACCAAGTCCCTGGGGACTGTGCCTCAGTGGCATTACCATGTAGCTCAGTGCAGAGGCCAGGAGGTCTATGTTGCAAGGAGAGGTTAAAAAAAGCACTTTATAGCGGAGGGATTCGGGTAATTTGTTGAGAACCAACTTCAACACCTTCCAGTCTGTCTCCTGCGAAGGAAGAAAATGTTCAGGTTGACAATTTTTGTGTGATTTCACTTCATTTTGGAAGGAAGATCAATCAAATTGCAGACAATGTGTCACTTCCTAGGCAGATGTAGGGCTTGTCGTGGTTGCTACAGAAAAAGAAGTGGCATTTGGCTGTCACAAGTTTCTCCCTGTCTGTCACCCAGCTCTGGGTGCAATACTGGCACCACAAACTGGAAGAGAAAGTGCATTGAGATGTGACTGAGCCAGAATTCAATTCTCCTAAGCACCAGCACCAAATAACTCCCAGAGAAAGCCAAGCCCTCAGCACAGAGCTGTGTCCAGTGCCACACCGAGGAACAATTTATATTTACAGTTCATTAGTGATGAAACACTCATGAATTCTCAAAATACCTCACAAATTAAAACCTTGGAGAGATTTTAATTCCAAATGCCCTTTCAGAAACAGGCTGACTTATCTGATCTGGTTTAACAAGCACACTTTCTGCCCTTGCCTGCTCTGAAGCACTAAAATGAAAGCTGTGCTTATTTTCTGAAGACTTTATTTTCTGGACTGCTGCTCCCACTGGTGGTTGTGAAGCTGCACAATCACAGCCAGATTTGGAGCAGAAATTGCTGGTCAGACTTTCTGTAGGTGCTCTGGGCTAGAGGAGGGCACATACCTGCTTCAAACACTGCAGGAGGACCCCGAAGACCATGGAGTAGGGCAGGTGGCCCACCCGGATGGTGGCACCTTGGGAAGGCACACTGGGGCTGCCTGAAGGTGGGGACAGGGTGCCAGGGGGCTTTTTCTCAGAAGGCCTTTTCTCTGCCTCCCTGCAACACAGAAAGAGAGAAAAAAACACTTCATTTTTACAGCCTGTTCATGTATCTACAGCACCACCCTATTTGGGAGCCAATTTAAAGGCTAAATAATATAATTTCCTTTTACCTTTAAAAAAAAACCCAGGATTGCCCAGTAGACACACAGCAATGAGCCAGTTTGGCCAAGTGAAGGATTTTTCAAGTATCTTTTGGGGTGTGTTACACAAAGAACTTTAGACAAGCTATAAAATTAAAAATAGCCACATTTGTACAAGTCATCGAATCAAAACTCAGTGTGAAACTGGTTTGAGGCAAGAAATTGCAAATTTCTGGGGGAAGTTTTGTGAGCAGGAACTTAAAATTCCTGTTTGAGATTGAGAGCTCTGCAAAATCATTAAAAAATGATTTGTAAGAACAAGTAACCAATTGGTTCAGACAATCCTGAGCTGTAACTACAGACTGGTCTAGGATTTGGAAGATTTAGAAAAACTGCAGATCTCTACTGATGCAACATTAAGCTCAGCAAGAACACAAAATAGTTTGGAAAACTGCTTTTTTAAAAATAAAAATTAAATTAAGAAGTGTCCTAGGCCAGGTTGGACAGGGCTTGGAGCAACCTGGGATAGGGGAGGTGTCCCTGCCCATGGCAGGGGTGGCACTGGATGGGCTTTAAGGTGCTGTCCAACCCAAACCAACCAGTGATTCTTTTGCTTAAGACAATGAAAAACCTACACAAAATCACAGAGGCAGTAGGGGCTGAACCTCACTGCTCCATCCTTGTTGGAAAGGCCAAGGCGGTGCAGGGAGTCAGCTCGGAGCATCAGCAGGAAATCAAACACCTGAAACAGGGAAGACACTGCAATCACTCAAACCCCAAGGCAGTGCAATACTCTCCCACCCTCCCAGGAAATTTTTCCAAGTATAAAGAGATTTTTAAGAGCTGCCATGGCATCACTGCTGGGGTTACAGTGCATTTATATATTCGTGTGAGCCGAGAAGCATTTCATTCTATTTCTTGCCATCTCTAGAGCACAGTCCCCACCTGCCACCCAAAAATTCCAGAGGCAGGGTGCAGCTGTGGCCCTGGGAGCACAGCTGGCTGCTCCTACCTGCAGCCTGATGCTGCTGGCCACAGGAAGGCTGTAGGAGTAGATGTAGTGGCGCTGGACGTGCTGGATCAGCATCTCGTACACCCTCGTGGCGTGGCTGGAGGGCAAACTGTACAGCTTGGTCTGCAGGCACAGAAACACAGCAGGGACACAGGGATCCTGTCAGAAAGCTGTGGGTGCACTGAGAATTCCAGGAGAAATGCAGCAAAAATTGGATCCTCAATGCAACATGAAGAGGTGGCTCTGGAAGGAACCTCTGCAAAGACTCCAGAGCAACTCTGTCTGCTCAGAGGAACAACCTAACTACAGCCCAGGCCATGCTGCCCAAACACAACAAATCTATTAAATCTATGCAAGGTTATGAACTCTCCCTTGCTGCTAATTTATGGCCACATCCTCCCTCCACAGAGGAGAATGTGCTCATCTGCGTTGCACAATGGAAATTAAGAAAATAAAACATTTAGCAAACAGTCCTGCAGTACCCAAAAGCAAAGGAATGAGCAAAACAAGAGTTAAAATATTAAATAGTGAAGCAAAAGTCAGAGTATTTAATAGTGGGAGAAGAGTTCTCTAAAAAGCCAAGTCCAGCAGAAGAGTACTATCAGCAATCTGTGTTTAATGCTCTGCAGCATTTACCTGAAGAATTATCAGGAGCCCAAGAACTGCTGTCTTGACATCCTCCAGAGAAGCTGAATATGACAGCAGGTCCCTCTCTTCCAGTTCAGAAGGAGATGACAGAGAATGTGCAGCCACCTTTGAAAGAGAAAAGCAACACCTCGTTTAAATCTGCCACACATCTTTTCTCTATTTCCATGCAGGAAGGTGAGGGAAGCCCTCAGGAAGTCATCCTGGCTGGAAAAGCTGCCAGCCCTGCCAGGTATTCACCTTCTCTATGATGTCCAGCAGGCTGTTGAAGTGATGGGTGTTGCAGCCTTCAGCCAGGTCCACGAGCAGCTGAGTGGCCAATTTTCGGACCTGATGGTCCTTATCCTCTGGGATGTGAGCCAGCTGAGAGATCACCACCAGGTTTATCAGCTCCTCCTGCAAGAGGACAGACCTTCCTAAGCTGTCAGATGTTCAGTCAGCACGTTAGAGAAAGAATTTCAAACAAAAGAACTCAGCTATTGGGGTATCAGGCTTGTTCCTCAGCTGTTTCATTCCCTGATCTCCTCTTTCATCCAACAGATATTGCTGTCTGCCATCCCTTCAAGTATTCATGAATGACTTTTATCAAACTTTGGGTTTTGTCTGTCCCATAGATGTGACAGCCCAGGCTCAAACAGACTGTGGACAGGAGATTTCTAGGCCTTGGTTTTTTGGGAGAGAGAAGAAACACCAAAAGCATCCTGGTCTCACAAATCTTGAAGGAATCCAAGGAGCATCTCTGCCCCTTCCTGCCCTCTGACACTTGGGGCACATCCTGAGGAGCTGAAGACAACCCCAGAGCTCTTCCCTAACTCCTCTCTGTTTCCACCTTGGATTGCAATTAAACTGCAAGCAGCAAGACAAGTCACTGCTCACCTCAGTGTGTCCAGTCCCCACCTTTTTACAAAGCTTTTAAATCAGCTTTGCATCTCTCACATTGAGTGTCACTTCTTCCAAAACAAAATGTACGTGGAATTCATGACCTTGAAACAGGGAAGCCAAGACACAACCAGGTATGTCCTGCAAATGCAGCAGCTCAAGGTGCACATCCCTGTATCCAACTAAGGATAAAAAAGGGCAAATCCTCCTACAAGTATTCCAAAAAAACAGGTTTGTGTGTGCAGGATTTAGAGCACAGGTCTGGGTGTGCAAATTTAGAGCACAGCTCTGGGTGTGCAGGATTTAGAGCACAGCTCTGTGCATTCCCCACTGGCAGAGAGGACCTGAAGCCCCCAGGAAATTGTGCCTGACCAAAGGCTTTCCCATGCAGCTGAGAGCTCAGCTGGGATCCCCAGGAACAGGTAAGCACACACCTCATAGAACTGTCTGTTGATGCTCAGGACAAAGGACAGCACATCCAGGACTTTGATCCGAACAGCACTACGGCTCTCGTTCCTACAGCAGAAAAATCACATCCAAAATGAGTCAAAAAAAGCTGTTGATGTTTAGAGAAGGGGAAAAGGAAAGTAAAACTAAAGGAAGATAAGAAACTCCTTCAGAGTTGGAGCAATAGCTGCGAGAGATCAGCTGAGCCTCCAGTTAATGTCTCTCCATGTGAAATCAGATTCAAGAACAATTGGAAATCCAAATCCCAAATGAGCTTTAACTGCTTCTGCAGACCTGTAATTGCAGCTTCCCCATTTCCAATCCAAACTAGGAAGCACATGTCAGAAGAACAAGTGCTCTGGTGAGCAAGTTTAAAACCAAACACATGGCACTGAGGAAGAGCTGCTCTTTGGCAGCATTTCACAGAGGAGACACAAGTTTGTTATTGCTGCATGTTGATGTTTCAGAGCACAGAATCCTTCAGGGAGCACCAATTCAAAAGCAGATAACTGGAATACTGGATAACCATATGCAATCCTGATGCTTAACAGGAAAATCTTGTTTGGTGTCAGAACTACAAAGTGCTGTGGAGTGGAACACAACTGCCTAAGCTAATTGGAATAGTATTGAATGGAAAAAAAGAAAAGAGAAAAAAGCAGCATAAAGAACTCAGTGGAAAGCTTTTCTTCTGTTAAATAAGTCCTTTCATGTGCTGTGCCTTGGGACTATCACACTTCTCAGCAGCCATTTACTAACTCAGAACTTCAGAAAACAAAATGATCTAACGTGAAAAGGTGGCAAGAGACACTTGAAAGTGCTTCTTAACTGTAAGAAGTTCTCAAAGTTATGATTTCCTACCTGAAGAATCTCTCCATTAAGAGCTGCAGGTTGTGAATCCAGCCATCTTTGGCAGGATGGATGGATTGAGCTCTGTATGTTATCAGGTTTAATACAGAAGATTCCTTTCAGGGAAAGATCAAGAAATTATTTTAGTGTATAAGCAAACACAATAAATCCACTCTCCCAACCCCACCATGGGAATAAGGCTCATGGAAGTCCTTGCTGGCATTTTCTGACCATTTGCTATTTTAGGACTCCCAACTTTCAGCTGTAACAGAACAGATCTATGAGGAGGACAATAACAAAGCCTTACTGGTCTCTGATCAGCACATCTTTCCACCAGCTCAAAAAACCTCTCTTCAGAGCCATGAAAATCATTCTGGTCACAGAGTTCTTCTACTGTAGTCAAAAGATCATGTACAATGGACTTCAGTTCTTGGCTCTCCAGAACCTGAAACAGAGGCAAAACCACTCCTAAAAGAGTTCTACCTTAGCAAAAAGTGCTGATTTGAAATACAAACACAGAACTCAGAGAGCCACAGCAGCGAGAACTGAGCTAAGCCTTTCTCAGCTTCCATTTCCCACAGCGCACAAAGAGATCAGTTGGCAAAACAATCGATGGCAAAGCCTTTGGACTGGAAGCACATCCAGGCAGGCTCCCCACCCACCTGCAGCTGCTGCAGCAGTCTCTCCATGATGTCCAGAAGGATATCCCAGGTCACAGCCTGCAGCTCCTTCCCATATTTCTTGATGAGGCGTGTGATGGACAGGACGATCTCGTAGGACACCACTGCATTGGGACACGTCATGGCCTGGAAGCCAAAGCCCTGCAGTCAGTGCTCAGAAACTCCTCCTCATTCAAATGAAACGTGTTCATTAGGAAAAGGAAGCCTTGTTCGTTAGGAAATCAGCCTGGAGGCCTGAGATAAATCCATTCAAGTCTCTGCACACAAAGGGCACGGCAAAGAACCACTTTCTCCAGGAGTTCTGCACTCCTGCAGCCAGCTGTGCCTCAGATGGCACACACAGCCCCATCCTCCAGGCAGACAAGGGAATTGGAGCCAGTAATTCCTGCTTGAGGCACTCAGGTGAGGAAATTTTGAGAGCTCTGAGGCTGACCCTGAAGACACCATCCCTCACTTTTTGTACCACACACTGCAAAGAGTGAAAGTTGCTGCTTTGTTTATTTTTTAAGCTTAAAGTACCCAAAATGTAGGTGTTTGCTTAAAGGAATTCTGACTTTGCTTTTCTGGCCAACAAAGATATTTCAGCTACAAACATAAATCCTCCTGTTTTACTTGTTTTACAGTTTCTCTCTGCTTCAACCCACACCCAATTTCTCCCTCTTGTCCTCCAGGCCTACAGAGATCTCTTTGGTGTAGGGAAGCACGTTTTTGTTCTAAATTTATATAAGTGATGAAAGAGTTGCCCCAGCATCCCAGCCTACCTTGAGGAACGAAGGCAGCACTGAAGTTGGGGAGTTCCTGAGGGAATTGAGGCGATGAGCCCCCCAGAGAGCCATCCCAACAAAGAACACAGCTCCTCTCAGCAGGGCTGCATCGGCCATGTAGGCTCTGAGGACAGGGGGAAGGAAGAGTCAGACCATGCCACCACTGTTTTAGCATACAAAGCCAACAGGAATATGCACTGTCCCAACAGGAATTGCCAGCTGTTACACATCAGGGCCTTGCACAGCAATTGACAAACATGAAAAGCAGAAAATCATTCACCACAACTTTAAACAGAAGGAAATTAAATTCAGAAATGCCCCGAACGAGCACTTCAGCAGCACAACCAGAAAGGGGATTTATTCCTAAGCACCAGAACCTTCACCTTGTTCTGCTCAGTGACTCCCCACCCACCTCACTGGGACCTTACTGCATCCCTGGATTTGTTGGCTCCTCCTCCTTTACCTGTCTTCCATGATCCTGCACATGTTGTAGATGGCACTGTGTCCCAGGTGAGTTCCCAACAGGTTGCGCATGAGCTGCAAATTCAGAGAGGACACTTCAATCTCCACTTGTTAAAACAGCAGCCTAAATATGCATTAAACTGTCCAAGTGTGCTGCTTCTGGGAGTGAATGTGTGCAGCCTTTCCCATCCCAGGACAGAAGCCTCTCCCACCAGCTGAAACCAGGGAAGAGTTCCATGCACATGACATGACTCGTACTAACAAAATGCTGATCCCTTAATACTCAAATAATTTTTAATTTACTCTTACAACCAAGCTGAAACTGATGGCAGATGGTGAATTCACCAAAACACAAAGCAAGCAGAGGTTCTGACCTTCCAGCAGGGCTCACAGAGCTCCTTCACGTTGATGGTCCGGCACAGGGTGATGATGAACACGGGCAGGTTCTCGGAGGGCAGGCAGTTGTAGCAAACAACTGCATCCAGCACTTGCAAGGAAATCTTTGGGAAAGGCAAAGACAAAATGCTTGTACGCTTCTCTGGGAATCAAGCAGGTCAAATGCCCACCTGGCAGACCCAGAGAATCTTCTGGAAGGTATTTTTGGGGGTTTTCTTTTTAAAAAGCACTGTTGAAAATTGATTCACTTATCAGGTTGATTAATGCTCTGTGTGCTTTAGATTAAACTACTGGTGTATGAAATCCAGTGGCTGACAAACAACACACTGCACCAGCTCTTGGAAGATGAGAATAAACCCAGTCTGATAATCTGATTTTTGTTTGTAGAAGTCACAGTTTCAAAGGACTTCAAACAATTCTGAAGTACAAAAAGAAACTCAAATCACTGACCTCTATGTCCACAGATGATGAAGTCTGAATGCACAGGAGGCAGATCTTGCTGTTAAGAAAGAACATTTAATTACAATTGTTTGCTTCACACAATTTTAGGCAAATTACAAAGAGCCAAACCAGCCAGGTTGATTGCCATGTTATTTAACTCCTCATTCCCCTTCCTGTGGCAATGTTGGTGACGCTCCAAGGGACACTGAGCACTGCAATCTCTTCTATAAAGCTAAAGGGGCATTTAAATGCAACTCAAGTAATGCAACAGCACAGACTAAGCAATGCAGGTTCACCCCATGAAACTGGAAAAGCACATTTAGCTAAACTAAAACAGATCTGAACATTGCAAGAAGTGAAAATCAAATATTTGTCAGAAATGTCAGGTATGACCTGGGATGAAACAGTCCCAGATGGGATGAAAAATATCCCACTTGGCTGTATATTGATCTGAAACTTTTTCCTGTAATTAACTTAGGAGTTAAAAAAACAACTCACTGGACCATGTCAGCCACGTAGTCTTCCAGATAGCAGCTATTGAATTTCACCAGGTTCACCAAAACCAGGAGGAACTCAGAAGTCAACCCCACATCCATCCACTGGAGCACAAAATCAGCTGAAGAAGGAGAAAAACCCTGTTACAATAAGCCTTCTACACAGAAGTGATATCACTCCCTTTTTCTGTTATCACTGGATGTCTCTTCTTTGATTTATTCCCAGCAAATGGAAGGGGGGAAGGGACAACACTCACCCAGCTCCTCCTCTAAGTAGGTGATGTATCGGCCGTTCTCCGTCAGAGCCTTGAACACTTCAA
This sequence comes from Climacteris rufus, assembly GCA_013398175.1. NCBI lineage: Eukaryota > Metazoa > Chordata > Aves > Passeriformes > Climacteridae > Climacteris > Climacteris rufus. The sequence goes on from VZRZ01003288.1 coordinate 122,500, forward strand.
GGCGTTCATGCAAATCTTCATTGGAGGGATAGTCCTTAATAACCTTAAAAAAATGGGCTCTGAGGATCCCTAATCTCTCACCCTTTAAATAAAAAAAAGGAGGGGGTTAAGGCCTGGACATTATTAAGGTCTACTTCAATCATCTTCATGCCTGAAATTATTTTTTTATTAAATCAATGCCTACTCTTTTCAGAAGCATGCACCCCTGTTTTCTCAGAACACTGAAAACGACAACTTTGGGCTGATTCAGCCTCATGTTTGTGCAACACGTTGGGAAATCTGAAGAATTCATTGTATGCTGAACTTGGTCAGGCTAGAAAAGCATCTCACACAGAACCTCCTGCATACCTGAAACATCAAAACCAGCTGCAGCCTGGGACTGGAAGGTCTGGGCAAAGACCACATAAAATTTGCTGAATTATGCTGAACTTAACCCAAAGCATTTCCTCTTTTTCGAGAACGTTGCCCCAAACCAGAAGAGCTTTCTATGAGTTGTATAAAAAGTTTTGCTACGAGCTCAAACCAAGACTCAAATCGCTTCCTCTTCCCACTTAAGAGGCGCAACCAAAACACGAAATATGAACATGTGCAGAGAAGAGCCACCCAGTGCTTTTCCCATTTTCCCCCCCTGCACAAAGCCCAGTTTGGGTGGGGGTTTGTTGTCACCTGTCCCTGCACGATGGACTTGAGGAGGTGCAGCACGGCGTGCCTGGCCTCGGCGGGACGCTCCGGCTGCAGCATGTCAGCCACCACCTTCCACACGGCCTCCACGGCGTGCTGGGGACAGACACAGCCCTCAGCTCAGCTGCCCCTGCATCCCAGCCAGCAGCTCACAGCTCATGGCAAGCAGGGATTGAGAGCCAGGGGTTTTGTGCCTGGAGTTGTCTCCTCTGAGGGACACTGACCTGGTCACACGCTCAGAGCAACCCCAGGAGACACCAGACCCTGCTCCACACCCCAGGAACTGGAATTCCTCATTCCCACACTCACTGCAGTGGGAATATTGTGCAGAAACCTTCACCCAGCTACAAAATGAGTTCAAAACCAATTTGAGGCTGTTCATGAACAAGCCAGAAAGAGATAGAAACCCCTCTTAACACCATCTCTCATGATGTTTGTCCTGAGTATTCCCAGCATTCTCCTTCCAGCTCCATCCTCTCTGCTCCAGAGCTGGTAGGCTGGACAGACCAATTTCCTTTAGCAGCTTTGGACAGCACAGAGCAGCCTCTGGCATCACCCATTTGAAAAAGCTTTCTACACAACAGGAGTCTCTCATGATAGTCTGAGAGCTGCTGCTTAAATTTCCACCCTTCCAATACTCACTGGGCACTTTGGAACTCACCTCTTCGATTTTTTTGGTTTTTGCCACTTCACAAATTTGACTGATTGCTCGTATCCTGTTACTCAATCCACACTCTATGCTCAGTTCCTGGAAAGAAATGGAGAAATAAGCTAATAGTTTATCTTACCAGAAACACTTATCCATTTCTCCAAGGAGAGAAGGAATTCTGGTCTCCTTCTCCCTTTTCTTCTGTTTTCCTCCTCGTGCGCCAACTATTCTGCTTACAGACTTGTGGTAGCAATTACTGGAATCAATTATTTTAGTTTTAATTTCCACAGAACTGTAAGGTTTTCATAAAACAGAAACAGTTCCCAGCTTGTGGAAACTGCCACCACAGAAACTTCACCAAGCTCAGCCTATAAAACAAGAGGGAACAGGGAAATACCCTGTAACCCAACATCTCCAGTATCTCCAAAGTATTCAAACAGTGAATAACTCAAATGCTGGAGCTGCAAAGTAGGTGAGCTTTACACCCAATTCACCAGAGAATGAGTTGAGAGATAAGGAGAGGGAACGATGGAGGGGGACTGAATGCCAAAAGACCCAGGAGAAGGAGCAAGCCCTCCTGATTCCCCCAGCTCAGGTAGCCCAGGCACTCTCCCCACCTTTCCTTCCCTCAGTTCTCACACCTTGAGTATTTCTGCAGTGATGATGAACTCTGTCTGCTTGCCCTCCGACGACTTTGAACTGCCCCGGGACGTCCCCAGCCCCAGGAGGTTCCTGAACTTCTCCTTCAGCCCGGAATCTTTGCTCTGAGGCTTTGCCATCGCTGCCAAGAGCTGAGGCCCTGCAAACACAAACAGGGTTCTGGTGAGGGAGGCCCAAGGGGAGTATTTCAGCAGGAAAACACCAGTAACAGCATCACAGCGGGGCTTTTCCAACATGGAAGAAGTCTGACACTGAGGAAACACGAGGAGCCTGTGCTGCTCCTGCCTTCTGCAGCTCCCCAAGGAACGTGTGGCCTTTGGGATACCCTTTCCTGGGAGCTCTGGATGTCCAGCCCCACCACACAGGCTGGTTTTTGAAGTATATCCACGTGCACACACTTTGGAGGGCTCTGGATACTTGTTCCCAGCCCAAAAACAATGGCCAAGCACACAGCAATGCACAGTCCAATGTGGAAGCAGTAGATGTGAGGAAGGACTCACAAATCTGAGCACTGGAATATCCAAGTGCTGCCACAGCAAGAGAAAGATGGGGCAAGAACAAGGCTGGCCATGACAGCAACAGCCTCCAGAAACTCTGTGCCCCTTGGGGACCCGGGGCACAACCCTGGCAGTCCCCTGGCTGTGCCCCACATCCCTCCCATGACCTTCCCCACACCCTGGGCACAGAGACCACTGGAGCTCCTGGGGATGCACCACAGAGCCTGTCCCCCAGCCCAGGGACACACCCTGCCCAGTGTCACCAGGGGGACACTGGGTCATCCATCCCAGGCACACTGTGGGCTCCTGCCCAGTGTCACCAGGGGGACACTGCATCCCCCAGCCCAGGGACACACCCTGCCCAGTGTCACCAGGGGGACACTGCATCCCCCAGCCCAGGGACACACCCTGCCCAGTGTCACCAGGGGGACACTG